>SKCR01034243.1:0-317702 GCA_019454045.1 Zanthoxylum bungeanum | reverse complement strand
GGTTGCATGGGCGTGCATGGGTGTAGGAATGGGTGGTGGTTTTCTCTTAATAATGGCGTGTGGGGTGCTAAAGTGATGTTCACGTGGGGGAGGCAATTGTTAGGGTTTTTGTAATTTGGTGAGGCTAGTGGGTATTGATTAGTGTTTTGGGCCGAGGGTAATTTGAAACCGAGACCGAACGAGCAAACCCGAGCTTAAGCGAGCGAACAAAATCCAACAAAACATCAATTCTTGACTTTTCCCTTCCGACGACCGCTTTCCGCGACTTCCTCAACTAAAAAGGTGGTGCCTCCATACGAGACTCATCATTGGGCTGGTATGCAAAAATGCAATGCCTACACGATCATTATAAAATACAATAATTAGGTAGGTTCCCAACCAATTTATGATATAAATCACAATTCCTTGATCATTGGGTTAGGCAATCAAACATGCCATAGCTTATGCTAGTCCTTGTGGACACCCAATCTTTGCCACTAAGTTAAGACCATGTCTAATGGTTCGCTGCGTCTCATGACTCAGAAAAATCAAACCATTGTTAATAGTACGTTTTTGGATAAATTAGTATTGGTCAGTCTGGTAAAGCCTAGTCCTGCCAATATGGTATAAGCCATTTGGGTCTATACTTTGGATGACATATCATTGACTCTTGAGACGCATCAAAGTGGATATGTACATCACACAATTCACATGTTATATATACAGTTTTGAAAAGAAAGACAACATTTAAGTCTCGAGAATCAGACTTTAAAAGACATTGTTTGCCAATTTTTATGAAAATTGGATGGGAAGCTTGTCCCTGACGCATAGATGTCAATCAAACTGTTACGTCTTAAATATTATTAGCTCTTTGTCTTTATCTAACAATTGTGATTTTTTTTGTTATTTTCTTTTATTTTCTCCGACATGATCCAAAGTTCTTACTTTCACGATATATTTTTCTATTTAGTTAATAATTATCATTTGGTAGATACTAGTGCTATTATTACTCACCATTTTGAGTTTCAATAAATTCAGCTCGTTATTGCACTCTTGGAGACATTCATATTTGAGAAAGAGATACATAAAAAAATAGTGGAAGCAACTTCAAGAAGACGAGTTGTAAATATATGTGTGTTTTACAGCACTAGTGTTGGTTCTAAACCAGAATTCGTTGTGACAGCACATGAATTAGGTAAAGTCATAGCTGAAAGAAATATGCACCTAGTATATGGTGGTGGCAATCTTGGACTAATGGGGTATGTTTCAAGGGCTGTACAGGAAGGAGGTAGTCACATTCTGGGAATCATCCCAAAACCTTTGGCAGAGGTGAATCTTATAGGACCATAAAATGGAGAGAAACTTATCGTGCTAGGTATGTCTGAACGACTGGTGGAAATGATTAACCGCGCTGATACTTTTATTACTTTGTCAGGAGGCATGGGCACGGTGGAGGAAATTTTTACTATACTATAGACACTGCATTTTTGCATGAGCCCAATGATGAGCCTTGTATGGAGGCACTACTTGAAAAGTTATAGAAGTCGTGGGAAATGAATCTCAGAAGGAAAAACTCCAAAATTAGCACCTCATTGGATTCAGACTCACTAGACAGCCTCGGATTCGCTCAGTCAGTTTCTGTTTCAAACCTTAGCCTCGGCCCAAAAACCCTGCAACCTATGAAAGACCATACAATCCATGCCCATGCCAAACACTACACAAAGCCCATGTAGCACACGCCCAAGGCCCATGAAATCCACTATGCACGCCCAAATAAAGGAAAACCCCATGCAATTCACATGTGCAAATCCCCTCAAATCACTTCTATTTTAACAAGATTTGATATCCCTTCCTTTCCAAATAACAAGATTTGAGATCCCCTTCACCAAATTTAGGAGGTTGTATGCCAAAATAATTTTGGTATGATATTCCCCAAATCAATTTGATTTATTTCCTTATTTAGAGATCCATTCAAGACACTATAAATTAGGGACCAAATCTTAACACAAGATGGACTCTTTTATCTTACCTTGGACCTGAACAAAACTGAAAACCCTAGATCCTCATTTCATTCTTCCATCACCGAAAAACAATACAAAAAGGCATCCATCACTGAACAAAAAAGAAGCGAAACCCCCAAAAATCACAACAAACAGCCAAAATCGAAACAACACCAAACAGTAAATCACCGAGAAAAATAGAAGAAAACAACCAAAAAATCGAGCCAAAAACACCAGCCAATCACCGAGGAAAATAGAAGAAAACAACCAGAAAATCGAGCCACAAATAACAGAAAAACAACCAGTAAATAGTGAAAAAAACCCCCAAAAACCGAGAAAAACAACCAGCAAAACAGTCATAAAACAGACCAAAAATACCAAAATAGTAGCCAAAAATAGAAAAAACAACAGCCCAAAAACATCCAAAACAATAGCAAAAAACAACCAAAAATAGTGCCTAAAACAACCAAAAATAGCCCCAAAAAAACAACCAAAAACAGCAACCAGCGAAACAAAAAAAATATCAACCAGTGATCAGCAAAAACAGCAACAAGAAAACAGAAAAAATAGCAACTAGTGAAATACCAAAAATAGCAATCAGAAACAGCAAGAAAGCAAGCAGAAAATAGCAAAATAGCAAGCAGAAACAGTAAACCAGCGATTCTTCAGGCAACAGCCTAAAGCATTTCCAAGAAAAAAACTTAAAAGGTAAGACGTGAGGGCACCCTTTACCATATTTCTTTTATAGTTCCGGACGTTCAGCCGGGTATGCGGTCGTACATCAAAGAAGGCCAAATTTCTGGTCACATTATTTTTCTTCTTTGGTATTTTGTCATTTATTATTTTTTTTTTTTATCTATTTAGTGTTATCCCATTTTTTATTATTTTATTCACTTCCATTGTTATTTTATTATTTTACATTTATTTTGTTATTTATCTTTTCATCATTATTTTATTTATTCATGTTGGTGATTATCCACATATGCATGACTACATTTTTTTATGTTCGTTTATATTGCATTGATGGTTATGCATGTTATTATCCCTTGTGATATACCGAATGGAAACCTAAACGTAAATTTCGTAGCCGAATCCGAATGGACGATAGTGCGGTCTACCACTCGGGAAATACTCATATATACATGATTAACCCCAATTTTTATTATTTAATTATTGATGTTTTATTTGCTTTTGATTCTTATGATTCTTATTATCGTACCTTGTATTTCTTAATGTAATTTTCTTTTATTTATATTAATGTTTATGGGTGTGTAAATTTGTGTATATATTTGAACTGTCTTTCATGAACTACATAAGACTTGGCAATACCATTGTGTGAACCCGTCCATTATACTGGCATAAGTAAGGGACCATTCCAAACCTAACGGTTTGAGGTCTTCCCTTGCGAGGGGGGAGTGAGACTCCTTAAATCTTTCCCTCGCGGGCTACTTCATACTCTCTGAGGCTGCGAGCCCAACAAATGGTCGTCGAGCATCATAGGCATAGTAGTAACCCCACTTCGTTCCTACAAATGGAGACTCTACTGGGGATAGAGAATCGGCCCCGAAATAAAGTCTTGTAGTGTCCGTGGATTTGGTTTTGGTTAACCAAGTCTCATATATTTTGCATACGATTCTTACCCTTATGGCATCATGTATCGTGAAGTCACTTTCACTCAAGGCGGTGGATCGTTATGTGATGACCATCACTTATTGGCAAGTACCATAGGGTATAAAAAAGGCACGCTCACTTGGTCGCTCGAACCCTTGAGTGTGGGCACCTAGTTGTGGGCAACCCTTCACAGATAAGAGCCTATATCCATACCTTTATAAGCCCACATATGAACCATAGTTATTATCTTAAAGAAGCTACCCATATGCTTGTGTTTGGGACCATTATCATTTGGATCCATTTGGACCTCTTGTTATAGGATACAAAATTTTTGGGCCACTTAAACTGGGACAAGTTTGCATCTTATGATAATTGGGCCAAGAGTTTTCAAAATGTAGATGGGCCACCTTGTGTTTGGGCCCCATATCATTTGAAGTTATTTAGCCACGTTATCACAAAAGTGTAAACCTGATGGGCCTTCTCAATTGGGACACGTTTGCAATACGTGATAATCTGATTAAATGCTTTAAAATGATAACGGGTCAACTTGTATGAAAACCTTGATGGGGACATGATCTGAATATGCCAAACGCATGAGTCCGATTTCTGCACTGATTTTCATCCAGGAAGGATACGCCTTTTTACAACATATTTGTATATTTTTGGATATCTCCAAGTCCATCCCCACAACCGTGATTACCGAGGGCCCGATTCATCGTTTCTAAATAATGACACGATCCTCATAATAGGCTTAGTCAATATTATAAATGGGTAGTCTTTGTCTTTTACCGATGGAAATGGACTGAGGTAGCCAAGGTTCACCCCTATAGCGTAGGAGAGAACGATTTCGTGTACCCCATATTGGTGTATAAAATATGTTATACCTAGGATAGAAATGGACTTACCACGAGTGGGAGGAATAAGGTCGGAAGGGTATATGTTGTTCTGATAACCACATGCATCTCATGCGTCCCATACATCTCACGTGTCTCATGCATCTCACGCATCTCAGGCATCACATGCATACCCGTATCATGCTAAACCCTAGTTTTAAAAGCCATCATAGGTATCTGTTGGGTTAGAAGAGAAGAAAGACTTGTCAAGAAGATGTTAGCAAGCATGGATGAGTCAGGCAGCGAAAGTGTCCAACATCACCAAAATTACCGAGCAACTACAAGTTTTGACCAATGTTGGGGCCAATCCTACAGTACTCCGCACAGTGAGACCATAAAATTTTACAGCCAAAGTAGAAAGACCATTGGGGGGCCTTTAGCCAGAAGAAAAATTATTTTTTTTAGTCCTTAATAGTTGAGCATAAGTCCAATGATGAAATTTTTTGCATTAGGGTGAAATCTTAGAAACGATAATTTCTTGATGTACTTTTATCTGTCACTTTGAGTAGTTGATCTAGTTAGACTCGTAAGCACTTAATTATAGGTTTTTAGCAGTGAAAACCTGAGTAGTTGACAAAGTAACTAGTTGAAGAAATTATAGGTTGATGAATGACCGTTTGCTTAGATGTCTAACCTGATTTGCTTGTGTTATGATGTGCGATATGGTTGAATTAAAAGAAAAATCTCTGAAGAAAAAATTAGACCACCTATAACCGATAAGTGTGAAGCTACCCATGGGCGTGTATTAGGACCACCATGAGGAGAAATGCTACCTTAAAGGGTAGGTGTGTTGAAAAAAATAAAACAAAAAAAAGGAAAAAAAATAGACAAAAGAAAAGAAAAAAAGAAAATCATACCATATTGAGCACATAAAGAGCAATTGTAGAGCATAATTGAGATATCTAGGTTGGTTTGACCCATCGATCCCAATTTTTGAAATGAAATCATTGAGTTGGATTACCTAAGAATCAAGCTAAAAATGAACCTTTGCGCGCACACACTATGAGTCTGGCTTAGATGATTTATTCAAAGACTTGGATATGAGTTGCATTGAGTGTTTTGAAGATTCTCTGTTTTCATTACTGGGCATTCTTTGAGGACAATAATATGTGTAACTATTGGGACTATTTCATAGCCCGTGATATAGTATGTCGATACGAAATGCAACATCACATAGTGACGGACAATGGAGTCAAATTTCTGGGAGAGATCACATTTAGAAACTTGAGAATCGGAAGATATGACCCCAAAAGGATGAGGTCACTTTCACAAAGGCGTAAATCCACCTTGACCCAGTGTAGATAGCGAAGAGCAGAAAGCTGAGCCAGGTCTTAGGGCGACCAATCTACCACCTCGCGAATAAGGGACACGACATAATCTTGAGCCATGAGACCAAAGAGACCTCAGCAATCACCGGAGGAGAATAGGTAGAATGAGATTGTAAGCAGGCCAAAAGAGTGACCAAAGACTTTTCATAGACAAAGGGCACCAAAGGCCAAAAAGGATTCATAAAGGAATGAAGAAAACCATCTAGCACAAAGAATACCTAACCAAGGATGACATCAAGACAACATGATAAAGAAAACCCATAAGAGTAGAAAATGAATCCATGCATATAATTTTTTGTTCTTTGTTCGTAGGCTTTGAAGAAAAAGAAGAACGGCAAGGATCAGCAACCCCAAGAATGGAGAACAACCTTGTGAATGAAGACAAGCAACTCCTCGTAATGAGGACGAGCAGCGGGCGAAGTGTCTCACTACCATTATCAATAGTTTTGGGAATGAATCCCAGGGTCAAGGCCCACGTTATCAACAATTTAGTAATGAATCCCAGAGGTCGAAGCACCTCATCATGGAACAACTCCCTAGTGGATTGAAGAGTCACACAAGAGGAAAAAAATGCTATAACCCATTCGGTTGGGAATGAACCTTCTCACACTAGGAACGGTTCAGGAATGAACCATCTCACACCAGGAACTATTCGGGAATGAACCATCCCACACCAGAAATGATTCGGGAATGAACCATCTAACATAAAAAAATGATTCGGGAATGAACCATCTCACACCAGGAACTGTTCAGGAATGTATCATCTCACACAAGGAATGGTTCGGGAATGAATCATCTCACACTAGGAACGGTTCGGGAATGAACCATCTCACACTAGGAACGGTTTGGGAATGAATCATCTCACACTATGAACGGTTCAGGAAGGAACCATCTTACAATCGGAATGGTTCGGGAATGAACCATAGTGATCGAAGCATCTCACACTTGGAATGGTTCGGGAATGAACCGCAGAGATCGAAGCATCTCACACTTGGAATGGATTAGGAATGAACCACAGAGATCGAAACATCTCACACTTGGAATGGTTCGGGAATGAGCTGTAGAGATCGAAGCATCTCACACTCGGTGGTTCAGTAATAAAGTCCAGGGGTCGAAGCACCTCACAATCAACTCAGCACAGTTCGGGATTAAAGCCCAGAGATCAAAGCATCACACACTCGGTGGTTCGGGTACAAAACCTAGAGGTCGAGCACTTCGCCATCAACACAACTCAGTTCGGGAACAAATCCCAGAGAATAAAGCATCTCACATTCAGTGATTTTGGAATAAAAACTAGAGGTCAAAGCACTTCACCATCAACTCAACTCAGTTCGGGAACAAATCCCAAAGATTGAAGCATCTCACAATTGGTGGTTCGGGAATAAAACCCAGAGGTCGAAGCACCTCACCATCAATTCAACTCAGTTCGGGAACAAATCCCAGAGATCGAAGCATCTCACACTCGGTGGTTAAGGAATAAAACCCAGAGGTCGAAGCACCTCGCCATCAACTCAACTTTGTTCGGGAACAAATCCCAAAGATTGAAGCATCTCACACTCGGTAGTTCGGGAACAAAACCCAGAGGTTGAAGTACCTCACCATCAACTCAACTCAGATCGGGAACGAATCTCAGAGATCGAAACATCTCACACTTGGTGGTTTGGGACAAAACCCAGGGGTCGAAGCACCTCGTCATCAAATCAACTCAGTTCGAGAATAAATCCTAGAGATTGAAGCATCTCGCAGGGATGAATCCCTAGGTTGAGGCCCACATTGTCAACTTCAGTTTATGAATAAATACTAAATATCGAAGCATCTCGAAGGGATGAATCCCAGAGATCGAAGCACTTCACTTTCAAATCAACTCTGTTCAGGAATAAATCCTAGAGATCGAAGCATCTCGCAGGGATAAATTCCAAGGTCGAGGCCCACATTATCAACTTCAGTTCGGGAATAAATCTTAGAGATCGAGGTATCTCGCACGGAAGAATCCCAGGGTTCGAAGCGCCTCGTCATCAAATCAACTCAGTTCAGGAATAAATCCTAGAGATCGAAGCATCTCACAGGGATGAATCCCAAGGTCGAGGCCTACATCATCAAATTTAGTTCGAGAACAAATCCCAGGGGTTGAAGTACCTAACTATCAACTCAAACCAGAGATCGAAGCATGTCCCAAAAGTAATGAAACAACAGGTAAGTACGGCAACGGCCGATCAATCAGGTAAGTAAAAATACATGCATGACTTTGATAGGGTTGTCACAGTCACACACTGAACAAGCCCCATCAAATTGGGGGCGACTATAGACACTGTATTTTTACATGAGCCCCATGATGAGCCTCGTATGGAGGCACTACCTGAAACTTATAGAAGTCGCGGTAAATGAATACCGGAAGGAAAAAATCCAAAATTAGCACCTCATTGGATTCGGACTCACTAGCCAACCTTGGATTCGATCAGTCAATTTCTGTTTCAAGCCTTATCCTCGGCCTAAAACCCTTACAACCTATGAAACATCATACAATCCATGCCCACGCCAAACACCACACAAAGCCCATGCAGCACACGCCCAAGGCCCATGAAATCCATTATGCACACCTAAATAAAGGAAACCCCATACAATTCACATGTGCAAATCACATCAAATCACTTTCCATTTTAACAAGATTTGATATCACATCCTTTCCAAATAACAAGATTTGAGATTCCCATCACCAAATTTAAGCGATTGTATGCCAAAAATAATTTTGGTATGATATTCCCCAAATCAATGTGATTTATTTCCTTATTTAGAGATCCCTTCAAGTCACTACAAATTAGGGACCAAATCTTAACACAATAGGGACTCTCTTTTCTTACCTTGGACGTGAACAACACCAAAAAACCCTAGAGCCTCATTTTCTTCTTCCATCATCAAAAAACAAGACAAAACAAAAGCATCCATCACTGAACAAAGAATAAGCCAAACCACCGAAAACCACAACAAACAGCCAAAACTGAAACAACACCAAACAGCCAATCACCGAGAAACACATAGAAATAACCAAAAAACCAAGCCAAAAACACTAGCCAATCACCGGGGAATACAAATAAAACAACCAGAAAATCGAGCCACAAACAACACAAAAAACAACCAGCAAAACAATGACAAAACCCATAAAAATCAAGAAAAACAACCATCAAAACAGTCCCAAAAATTTTCTAAAACAGCAGCCAAAAATAGAAAAAACATCATCCCAAAAACAACCAAAATAGAAGCCAAAAATAACCAAAAATAGCCCCAAATACAATAAAAAAACAACCAAAAAACAACCAAAAACAGCAACCAGCAAAACAGCAAAAATAGAAACCAATGAAACAGCAAAAGCAACCAAAAATAGCAACCGGTGAAACAACAAAAACAACAACCAAAAATAGCAAGACATCAGCCAGAAAACAGCAAAACACCAAGCAAAAATAGTGAAACAGCAAGTAGAAATAGCAAACCATCGGTCCTTCCAGCAACAGCCTAAAACACTTCCAAGAAAGCAACTTAAAAGGTAAGACCTGAGGGCACCCTTTCCATATTTCTTTTATAGTTTCGGACGTTGCGTGCCTAGCTAGACGTGAAATACGTCCAGCTGGTTATGCAAAGTCCTACATCAAAATGGCCAAATTTCTGGTCACATTTTCATTTATTTTTTTTTATCTATTTAGTGTTATCCCTTTATTTATTTATTTAAATCACTTTCATCGTCCTTTTATTATTTCACATTTATTTTGTTATTTATATTTTCATCGTTATTTATTTATTCATGTTGGTCATATCCACATATGCATAGTTATATTTTTTTATGTCTGTTTACATTGCATTGATGATTATAAATGTTATTATCCCTTGCGGTATATCGGATGGAAACCCTGACGTAAATTCCTTAGCCGAATCCGTCGTGCGGTCTACCACTCGGGAAATACTCATATATGCATGATTAACCCCTCTTTTTATTATTTATTTTTTGACGGTTTATTTGCTTATGATTCTTATGATTCTTGTTATCATACCTTGTATTTCTTAATGTAATTTGCTTTTATTTATACTAATATTTATGGGTGTGTAAATTTATGTGTTATATTTGAACTATCTTGCATGAAATGCATAAGA
The DNA here is from genome assembly GCA_019454045.1 of Zanthoxylum bungeanum. Lineage (NCBI taxonomy): Eukaryota > Viridiplantae > Streptophyta > Magnoliopsida > Sapindales > Rutaceae > Zanthoxylum > Zanthoxylum bungeanum. The sequence goes on along the minus strand of SKCR01034243.1, from coordinate 307,751 downwards.
CTTGGCAATACCATTGTGTGAACCCGTCCATTATACTGGCATAAGTCAGGGACCATTCCGAACCCAATGGTTTGAGGTCTTCCCTTGCGAGGGGTGAGTGCAGCCTTAAATCGTTTCCCAGTTCACACTGGGTGGTGACTCTTTTATTCTCCTGTTTAGTCCCCCGCGGGCTACTCCGTACTCTCTATGGGCTGTGAGCCCAACAGCGTCATGGTCGTTGAGCATAATAAGCATAGCGATAAACCCCGCTTCGCTCCTACACATACTATCTTGGGCGAACTTGAATATACACCAAAAATTAATTGGACTATTTAACGTTGATAGATTTTATGATTTTCTTTGTGTGTTTTTTGATGATGTCCAGAGAAATGGGTACGTGTCAAAACCTGTAAAAGATATCATCTTCACTGCTAGAACTACCAATGATTTAATTGACCAAATCTTAGCATTTAAACCACAAATTGACCATATCATTTCCAAGATAAACTGGTCCGATAATGATCGGGGTAAGAAGCGCCGAATAAATTTGGATCTTAACCTTTAGTTTTCTTTTTAAGATGTAGAATTTCAACTAACTAGGTATTATTTTCTATACTCTTCTTCTATATTTTAAACATTGTGGACAATGTCTCAATTAGGTTTGGCAGAGGGGAATAGTTGATTAGTATCTTGTTTTTATTTTTTCATTGTGTTGTTTTTGTTTGAATTTAGTCAAAAATTTTAAAAAAACTTCAAAAAAAAATTAAAAAAATAAAAAAAATATTTTGTGTTTCTAAGTTTTTAAATTAATTAACCAGGTGAAATTGGTGTGAGATAGCTAGAATTTCCACTCCTGAGACATATCTCAACCTATTTAGTAACAAGTTACTTTTTGTTTATTTCCTTTTGAATTATTTAATTTGTGAATTCTCCATGATACTGATTTAAATTGGATTTTCATATGCTCAGTTGACAGATATTATCAACATATATGGTAACATACGGCCATGAGTTGTAAGTAAAAAATTTTAATATTCAGTGCTCTACTTTACTTGGAGGAAGCATCTAAAAATGCAATGAAATAATAAAAAAAATTAAACATCTGAAATCCGAGAAATTAAGTATGTAAGGGCGTCTTAACACCTAATACCCTAAAGCCAACTAGTTTTGGAGTCACTGGCCCAAAGCTTGCTACATGGATTGAAGATGTTGTAAATAAATAAATAAATAAATAAAGATATCTAAAATCTCAGTAATTAAGTCTATAAGGGTGTCTTCACACCTAGTGCCCAAAGGCAACTAGCTTGGGAGTCACCGCCCAAAGCTCGTTACACGGATTGAAGATGTTGTAAAAAAAAAAGTGAAAAAAATCTATTGCCAAAAACGTGTGATTTCTGATATAACTTTAGGAAAAAAATATTACTTTCTTTTCAACTATACTTATGAATATTGTGGGCACAATGATTTGATTAATACCTTGTTCGTTGTGTCTCTGGAGAATGGTAAAAATAATCGGAGAATGTACTTATTTGGTAATTTAGAAAGAAAGAAAACAGCTATTAACTTGGATAAGAAGTTTCACTTGTTTAGTCACTAACTTGTTTGAACTTCTTACTTTTGTGTTCATTTGACGTTTGTGGGTATCGTCGCTGTAAGCCCTCACGAGACTACAACTCGTCCACTAGGGACAAGTAGAGTTTAAAGGGTTGTTGCATATGCTAAATGCAACCGTAATCCATACGAAAATGGCTTAATTTAATTTAGTTTCAGTTATTTATTTTGTTTTTTTACTTGAGGACTAGCAAAATGTTAGGTTTGGGGGTGTGATGAGCGAAAAATGTATAACTATTTACAGCCTCTTTAACCTAATATTTTTTATGATTTCTCGAGTTTTATGAATGTTTTGAAGTATTTTTATATTTTTTGTAGATAATTAAAGTTTTGGGACTTAATGGAATCAATCAGGACTAAATATGGAACAAATAAGAGCAAAAACTAGACTTGACATTCGGATTTTGGAGGTTGGAAACTTGAAATGGCGTTCTAACGAATTACATTTCAGAAAATTCAATTTTGCGTAATTTTCATATTTTGGCCATAACTTTCTATTCCGATATCGGATTGAGGTGATTCAAGTTCCAGATTAAATAAGACTCAAAGATCTATAACTTTGAAGTTCATAATAATTCGAATTCGGAAGTTTTCATGAACGAAATTGATGAAACATCCAAAAGTATGTTATGTCCAATTATTAAAGTCATTTTCAAAACAAAAAAATAAAATAAAATAAAATAAAAAATATAAATGATCAAACTTCCACCAAACGTATGGAGGATTTGGTGCCATGTTTGGTGGAGAAAGTTGTGGAGAAATTAGTGAAGGCTAACTTTTGCCTATAAATACCAAGCCATTTCATTTGAAAATTTCATATATTTTTCTGAGGATTTCCTTAAGAATACTAAGAAGATTGGATATTGTTTATTTATTTACATCTTTTTGTATTTAATTTTTATTTTACGCAATAGTTCTTTATTTATTTTATTTTTCAGTCTTTATTTTATTTTTCAGTATGAAGAGGTAACTCCTCTCTACTGGGGTGAATGGTAAAGCTTTTATTACTAATATTTAGATTAATCTCCCTTAATTATAATATATAAACTATTTAAAACCTGACTTAATGGGATACCTCCTTTATGGTCGGTTGGAATTAATTATAAATCTGACTTAATCAGGATACCGCATATATGGTCAGTTGGTAAGGTCATGCAAAGTTTATATATTATAATAAGAAAGATATCTAAAATAGAAGTAATAAAAATGGATCATGTAACCCCCAGTATTTTCATTATTGCTTTATTTACCTTTTTAATTTCTAAGCTTATTACTTTATGTCATTTACTTTATTGATGTCTTTACTAGTCCTAGATATGTGTTGTAACTAAATACCATATCTGGGGTTGTGATGAATTCCAATATTACCGGTTTATAAGAGGTTATTTTATGACTTGGGTAATATAAAGGTTTATTTATTGAGTCTTAAGCTTAATGCTTCTTGTTAACTAGCCATTAATAAGATTGATCTGGTAAATTTAAAATAAACTTGATGAATGAATTTTAGGTTTCAGCCTTAAACTCAATAGCTCACTATCTCACTACGGGGCATGGCGACCCTTAGGTTGATTTCCTTACAGAATAAACATATACCTGTCGGGCGGGGGTAGCCACAATTGGAACTTAATCTTAATGAATTCAGGTAACTTGGTTAACATAAATATATGATTAATTGGGTTATTTGCGTGTTTGCATCTGACCATCGACAGAGGCTTTTGCATATTTTTGTGTTCCAGGTTAATAAACCAATATATTGCACAAACGTGAGATAACCACTTCATATTTAAAAGTTATTGGAAGGATTCACAACCCTAGATAGTTTATTAATATTGAATTTTCCTTTAATTTACATTTGCATTATTTTTCTTACTTGTCTTTAGTTTAAAAATCATCATCCAATCAAACAACCAATCTATTAGATACTTATAAACATTTAGCTTCACAAATTATAGCCTATATATTAAGTTCTCGTGGGATGAATATATTTTATACTACTTGAACGATGAGTGTACTTGCATTACGTGAGTGATTTCACCGATCATGCCGCTGAGTACGGAAACTATCCAGAAAATGATAAGACATGAGACTACCTTGGAAAGTACGTCTCTCAGGGATAAGATATGGGGCCCCTACTACTGATAGAGCCTAGCTGGAAGGTAAAAAGAGCTGATATAGAGACCTGAGAGAGGGACACAGTGACCTAAGAAGTCTATGGTAATATGGTTGAGATGCCACAATGGGCACATCCATAAAATCTCTACATCAGACACTTGCTGCAACCACTCATTCCACGCATCGAAAGAATGATTCTTCTTCACTATGGCACGTGCTATATGATGTCGGGAACCATATGAGGTAAATGTGGAGACCGATGGAGGAGTAATGAGCTTCACATTTCCCTGTAGCCACACCTAAAAAAAGATGTTAGCTCGCTGGGCTGAAATCCTGGAAAATGAGGCCTATATAAAAATTTGAGCAACCTACTAAGTTTAAAATCCGAAAGGAAAACCTAGGTAAAATTTAGGGAATGCCTAAAAAAAAGGGGGCTCCCTAGAAATCAGCTAGAAGGTGTTTGCTTGATTTCATCCAAGCCATGCAGTGTCTCAGCTAAGGGTGGCAATGGGCCGGGTCGGGCGGGCTTTTGCAAGCCCGGCCCTAGCCCGGCCAACCAAAAAAAAGCCCGAGCCCGTGAAAAGCCCTGCCGGGGTGTCTTACGGGCCGGGCTTGGGCCCGGGCTTTTTGGGGCCCGAATTTTTTAAAAAAAAATTAATATAAATACAAATATAAAATATATTTACACTATATATAAAGACAATTTATAAATAAATCACAAGTTTCATTGATAAATTAACAATTGAAATGCTAAAAATAAATAAAAATGATACAAACATATTAAAAAATATATATATATATATATATATATATATATATATATATATATATATATATTTTTTTTTTTTAAATTTTGGTCCGGGCCGGGCCGGGTCCGGGCCAAAATATGAAAGCCCGACTCGGGCCCGGGCCCGAGTCGGGCTTTCATTTTAAGGTCCGGCCCTGGCCTTTTCGACCGCGGGCCCCGTGGGCTTTTTTGCCACCCTTAGTCTCAGCCAAGATAACATGGGATGGATCATGACCACATCTGATGCCCTTAATGATATGGAGTAGCCGATAATCACCTCTCCTACTGTAATGGCTTGCCAAAAGGTACTGAGTAAGAATACAAAACATGACAATGCTTTTCCAAAGATGAGATCCAACCTCCGTGTTATAAGAAACATCTCGCAGCGCTTTCAACTCAATAGACGAAGGACATGGTATTACCTTCTCAAATTCATCAGGGACTAAAAATGAAAGCATCAGAAACTTTCGTAGGGTACTGGCTCTTGAATAATGGCATTGCAAGAATGGAGTAGAAGAATTAAGCCGCAGACCCAGAATAGTAGAAAATTCCTTAGGCAAGAGACATAGTTCATGGCCATGAAAACATAAGACATAATTTTTGGCATCCCAAAATGTTGAAGCAGCCTTCAGGAAAACATAATCTACATTATGTGGTGCAGGTAGTGTTGGACAGTTATGACCCATAGCGTCACTGTTTGTAAAAAGTATTGTGTTTTTGTACAAAATTAACTATGTATTAATGAAATTGCCTTTTACCGTTTTGTAAATTTATTTACTTTAATATAAATGGTAGAAGTCCATATGATTAGTATCGGATTGAGATGATATGAGACAGTATCAATCCATAAAGTTTAATCATTAAATATCCCTAGTCGTAGTATTATCGAGATTGGACATCGATAATGCGGAATAGACTAGTATTGCACTTGTGCGCGTTGTGAGGGCATAACGGCATAGTTCTCATATATTTAAGTATAGGATACTTATGCAAGTGCGATAGGAGGTTGTGTTTTACTGATGGTACGGAAAACAGCTTCGCTCTGGATAGACCCCGTGGAATCCCATTGGTAGTGTGTATATGTGTCTATGGGAGTCCACATAAGGGTAGGTGTATTTGGTCTTAACCTGAGACTCGCATCACTAATGCTTGCGACAATCGATAAACTTTGGTTTTGGTCGTCCAGGGCTTTAACAGGTTCTGTGTACGCCTCTTCTGGGTTTATTGAGAATCGTAGTGCATTGGATGTGATGTCAAGATGGAAGTATCACTTCAGACATAAGGAGATGATGATCACGCAGGGATTCAGAACTGGTTCTCTATAATGTTGTAACCATCGGGATAATATGACAAGGTCATGATTATCCGATTCAAAGAGACTAGTTGCTTGATATCCGATATGTGATTCGTACGGGGCATACACTATTCCAGCCCCAGGCCTTGCACGTGACATCTGATACTGGATCGCAATACGTAATACTACGGTATACTACGCCTGTTATAGATCTTATATTCCAGTAAGAATATTTCTAGGGAATTGGGTAGGCATGGCGCTTTGCTAGAAGCCAACCTTGTCTCGTAAATCGGTAAAACGTAGTACAAGGTACGTACATGTTCGGATAGTCCGACGACCGTATTTACTGCCAATATATTGGAGATCTCTTGGGTCACTTCCCGAAGATTCACCGATGACGTTTGATTCGAACTTAATCTGGGATTAAAAGCGGAGAACTTTATCTCGGATAAAGTACTATATGAGGAGAGAGAAAGATTAATTTGGAATTAATCGATAGAATAATATATTCGATATATTAAATGAAATTGGATTTCGATACGGAATTAAAATTAGATTTTAATTCGGGCACTCAAATTAATTTAGAATTAATTCATGAGAGACGTGAATAGTAAATTAGATTTATTTACGAGACATCGGAAAATCGTTAATTTAGAATTATCGAAACTGAGCCTGGAATGTGTTTGCGAGGCTACTCCGATTTTGAATCGCGTGCGGCCGCAAGTCACATCGTAAATCACATCGCGAGTCACATCACTTGTCATTGATGTGTGATGGTGTGTCTAGTCATTTTTGAATAGTGACATGCAGTCACTATTAATGATGGAGGTAGTTGAGTGCCTTAAATGACAAATTGGAGGGAAAAGTGAGAGTTGACCTTTTGGAAAGGCATATACCACTTTTGTAAGCCTTTTTGGCATAAAAAAAAAGATGATATACAAAAATCAAAACTCTCTCCTCCCTTATCTCTCCTCTTGGCCAAAACTTGTAGAGAAAAAACCTGAGGTTTTATTTTTCAATTTTCAAAGGCAAACCTTGCTAGCACACTTTGGTGGATCAAACAAAGGTGATAGGGAATAGATTCAAGAGCTTGGATCTTATTCTTGGAGCTTGGAGCTTGGAGTTTTCTTCATCAAAATCTTCCTCTTGGCCGAATACAAAGGAAAGTAAAGGAAGGATTTTTCTTGGAGCTTTCATCACATCCGATCGTTGTAACTGTGATTCCGCCACTCTTTCAATTTATTCATTCTTGTTTCATGCTTTGTGATGATCTTGGGACATGTTTAAGAAACATTAGAAACCAACAATGGTATCTTGAGCCTTGTTAAAGCATGAAATATTTTAGGGTAAAATTTGGGGAAAATCCATGTGAGCATGATTTGAGCAAATTGATTGGTTTAGTATGCTTGTATGTTGATATAATGAGATGTGATTGGATCAATTTCAACAAATAATGATTGGATCAAAATTTGATGTCCCCTTAGGCTTGGCCGAATCTTACCTATGCAAATGGACTTGGTAAATTTTTGTTTATGAGTTCATTGGATGACTTGAAACGGATATGAAATGACGATTAGTGATTCGATTGGATTGAAAAACGAAATCGGGTTTTTTTCCTTACCTTGGCCGAATGCATGAGGGCATGAAATGGACTTGATTTTTTCATGAAATAATGTTGGACATTAGTTTATATGATAAACATGATTAAATGATAAATTAATGTTTTTGAAAGATTGATTTAAAAGGGTTAATCATGTATTTACACTTACATTAATTGGATTTTAAAATTTGGAATGTTAAAATTTGATTGATGGGCTTAATTTAGAATTGGGCTTAAATTTGTTATATTTGGCATAATGGGTTGGGCCAAGTTGGTTTAGACCAAATTGGATTGGATCCAAATTGAGCCTAAATCATTCCATTAAGCCCAAATGTAACTAAATGGGCTTTAAAGGTTTAATTGGGCCTTATGGGTTTGATATTGATTTCTTGGCAAATAAGGGTGATTCCTTACATGGGCTTGGTAATTGGGCTTGACCCACATTGACCAAGGCCCATGCCTTATGAAATCAATTGAAAGCCCATTGGACTTTAATTAAACTTACATTGGATGTTACTTGGGCTTTGAGACCCAAATAAGATTAGATTTGGAATCTAAGTCATTAAAGCACATTAAAAGTGTAAATATTTAATTTGGAATAAAATAATTGGATTAGTATTGAATACGACTTAAATTGGATTTAACGAGTAGTTCGATATAATTCTTGAATTCGTACTTTAAGTACTTATTCTCAAACGAGTTGGACTCGCGTAAAATCAAATCGTTGATTGAACATTGGATGATCACATTAATAAAGACTATTTAATTGGATTAGATTGGTTGTATAACATGCCTTGAATGAATATATGTGGATGTGTTGAATGAATAATGTATATCGGATGGATATTAGAAGGGAAAAGGGTAATTTTGGAAATTATTGTAAATTTGGAATTTATAAATTGGACCTGCATGTCCAGCCTTGTCTCTTATTATCTCTTTGTATTCTCTTCTCACCTAATTCCCCTCATTGTAATGAGGTTTCTATTATTGTAATTTAATTAGGTAGAAGTAAAATAGTGCTAGCCGGGGAGTGGAAATGGAGTGATTTGTTCTAGGAACAATATGTTTATATATCCATCCACATATCGTTATTATTTACTTTTCGCGCCTTATGATGTTTTAGAAGCATGCTTAAGGGTGTATGATGAGACCTTAAGAAAGATAATAAATTGGTTGCCAATTTACGCAAAAGAACCATCAATATAATATTAAGCATTTTTCCTTCCGTTGAGTGATTCTTACTCAAGATCCAAAATTGGCATTGGCTTGTTGGCCAAAGTCAAGGCCTTTGTCAATTGCGGATGTGTTTGAATCATGAAGGTTTTGTTACATATCGGTGTCTTGTCCAAGTTGTGATTTGTTGGCCAAAGTCAATATCACTTCTTGTCCATCGACATTGATTACGAAACTTTCCATGTCAACGGGTCCCGCTTAACTGGAATCATTAAGCTTGTTGTGCCAAAGCCAAGGCTTAGTTGATTCAGAGGAAAAAGGTTAGGAAAATATGTTTGACATATTGGCATATATAAAGTATATATATTTTGGACTTGGATGTCCACCTACCAGATCTAGGAGTTGGATTAGATCTAATTGATCTTCGAGATCTACCTAGTTAAATATCATACAGCTTGTTGGCCAAAGTCAAGGCTGTGTGTTATTTAACGGGATCCTAGCCCACTAGGAAACTGGGTTTCCCGAGTACTCAACAGAGGGTTAGAGGCTCGCCGAAAATTAGTGGGAGGCTAGTATTGAATCTGCAATTTCATTCAGATACTTAGCATTACGCGCTTTCAAATTATTTCGTCAAAATTTATATTATTAGTTGGACTAATATAATGTTATTTTTCTATGTAACAGTTAGACTGTACCCATTATCGTTGACTAGATAGTTGGACTATCGTAGTCAAGATGACTGGAAAGGGAAATGTCCGTGACATAATCATGGGAGAGAATGTCTTTAAGGGCACAAACTTTGCAGATTGGGAGATGAACCTAAGGATAGTCCTTGGGGCTGAGAGGTTGTTGTATACCATAAATACACCTCTTGGGCCTAAGCCCACACCTGATCAGACACTTGAGCTGGAACTTTGGAAGACTCACAACGATGATTGTGATACTGCTCAGTCCATTATGCTTACTTCAATGACTCAGCATTTCCGCCGCCAAAATAGGGACTTGGATCCTTATAACATGATGGCTAAATTGCAAGATCTGCATCGCTCTAACAAGAGGATGCAGAGGTATGAGTTAGTTAGGAAGCTCTTTCGCGCTCGCATGTCAGAAGGCATGTCTGTTGAGTCCCATGTGGCGTAGATGATTGCTGACATCGATGAGCTAGCTACTATGGGGATAGTCTTTGAGGCAGAGATTACTGTAGACATGGTCTTGCAATCTCTCCCCGATTCCTGGAGACAGTTCATCATAAACTATAATTTGATGAACACTGACGATACTCTTGGAGAGTTATTGTCTACTCTCAAGGAAGCTGAAAAGGAGCTTCTTAAAGGAAACAAGCGCGAGGCGCACTTCGCTTCGACATCTCAGAAACCGAGGGCTGGGCCCAAGACAACTGGAGGTGTGAAGAAGAAGCATAAGGGAAAGGGCAAGGCCAAATCGTCAATGGCTTCTGGGAAGCCAAAGGATAAATCTCAGGATGTTTGCCTCCATTGCGGCAAGCGGGGTCACTAGAAGCGTGACTGCCGCGAGTATAAGGCACTCCAGAAGGAGACAAAGGCGGGCAAGGCACCGGCCTCAGGTATGTTTGTTATTGAAATAAATACGACTATTTCTAGTTTTAAAAATTGGATTTTTGATTCTGGTTGTGGCACTCATATATGTACTGATGTGCAGGATCTGCGAATTAGCAGGAGACTGGCTTCAGGAGAGATTGATCTACGTGTTGGAAACGGGATACATGTTGCTGTTTTGGCCGTGGGCACTTTTGTTTTGGAACTGCCCTCGGGGCATGTACTTGCACTAAATGACTGTTATTATGTACCTAGTTTGACTATGAATATTATTTCTATATCTATGTTAACCCAATGTGGGTATACTTTTGTATTTAGAAACACTGGGTGTTATTTGCATAAAAATGATGTAGAAATTTGCACAGCTGTTGCAAATAATGGTCTTTATATTTTGAATATAAATCTATCTCCAACATATAATATAACTAACAAAAGGCTCAAAATGTGTAACAAAGATGAAACCTATATGTGGCATTGTCGTCTGGGACATATAAACAAGACTCGCATATCCACACTTTCGAAGAGTGGGTACTTGGACGGATTTGATCCAAATTCATATGACGTCTGCGAATCTTGTTTATTAGGCAAAATGCCTAAATCACCTTTTAGCGGTAAAGGTGAGAGCGCCATCGAACTGTTAGCCCTCATTCATAGTGACGTATGTGGGCCCATGTCTAGCCAGGCTAGAGGTGGATATGAATACTTCGTAACCTTTACTGATGATGCATCGCGTTATGGTTATGTCTATCTTATGAGACACAAGTCGGAAACTTTTGAGAAATTCAAAGAGTTTCGACACGAAGTTGAAAAACAGACAGGCAAGAGTATTAAGACATTACGGTCGGACCGTGGTGGCGAATACTTGAGCAATGAGTTTCTAGATTACCTGAAAGAATATGGTATTCTTTCACAGTGGACTCCTCCTGGAACACCGCAATTAAACGGTGTGTCCGAACGGAGAAAACGTACTTTATTGGACATGGTAAGGTCTATGATGAGTCGCACTGAGCTACTATTTCCTTTTGGGATACGCATTAAACAGTGCAATTCTTATTTTGAATAAGGTTCCGTCAAAGTCTCTTCAACAGACTCCGTATGAGATATGGACAGGAAGAAAACCGGGTTTCTCATTCCTGAAGATTTGGGGATGCTGGGCATACGTCAAACGTTGGAAGGTACCAAACTTGAACCCAAATCGGATAAATGCCTTTTCGTAGGGTATCCTAGGGAAACCAAAGGATATTACTTCTATCACCCACGAGAGAACAAAATATTTGTTGCTCTACATGCGGTTTTCTTTGAGAAGGAATTCCTAAATGCAGTGATAAGTGGGAGGAAAGTTGAACTCGATGAAAATCGGAGTGATACTATTCTAGGCATAGAATCCTCAACGGAACAAGAATAGTCCATCAGGGATGAGAGTGTACCACAATCTTCTATTACACAAGGACCACGTAGGTCGGAGAGAGTCAGAAACCAACCTGAGAGGTATGGGTTTCTGATCTCACCTCATGTAGATATTAATCTCATTGAGGATAATGAACCGGCTACGTATGAGGAAGCGATACAAGATATCGATTCCACTTTATGGAAAGAGGCCATGAAGTCCGAAATGGATTCCATGTACATCAACCAAGTATGGACACTGGTTGATGCACCATAAGGCGTAAAACCTATTGGATGCAAATGGGTCTTCAAGAACAAGACTGACATGGATGGCAACATACAAATGTATAAATCTAGGCTTGTAGCGAAGGGATATCATCAACGACATGGTGTCGATTATGACGAAACTTTCTCACCTATTGCCATGATTAAATCCATTCGGATAATGCTTGCAATTGCTGCATATTTCGATTACGAGATATGGTAGATGGACGTTAAAACCGCTTTCCTTAACGGAAACCTTTTGGAGGATGTTTATATGCAACAGCCTAACGGTTTTATCGTGCCTAGACTTGCAAACAAGGTTTGTAAGTTACATCGGTCCATCTATGGATTGAAGCAAGCATCGAGGTCATGAAACCAACGTTTTGATGAGATCATAAAAGAATATGATTTCATTCAAAACGAAGATGATCCTTGTGTATATAAGAAGGTTAGTGGGAGAGCACTGACTTTTATTATCCTTTATGTTGACGATGTATTGCTAATAGGCAATGACATTCCCATGTTAACGTCGGTGAAAGCTTGGCTTTCATTGAAATCTTCCATGAAAGATCTGGGAGAAGCAGCCTTTATTCTGGGAATAAAGATCTACCGGGATAGATCTAGAAAGCTGCTTGGACTTTCCCAGAGCACGTACATTGAAAAAGTGTTGAAGAGATTCAACATGGATCAGTCCAAGAGAGGACTGTTGCCAGTGTCACATGGCGTCTATCTATCTAAGGACATGTGTCCTAAAACTCAAGATGAGAGAGACAACATGAGTCGGATACCATTCGCCTCGGCAGTCGGATCGATCATGTATGCCATAATATGTACGTGACCTGATGTCTCCTATGCTTTGAGCATGTGTAGTCGCTATCAAGCCGATCCAGGTGAAGGTCACTGGATTGCGGTTAAGAATATCCTAAAGTATCTTAGACGAACTAAGGATGTTTTCTTAATCTATGGAGATGGAAAGCTTGAGGTAACTGGGTATACTGATGCAAGTTTCCAAACCGACAAAGATGACTATAAGTCTCAATCAGGGTACATTTTTTTTGAATAACGGAGCAGTGAGCTGGAAATCTTCCAAGCAAGATACTGTTGCCGATTCAACAACAGAAGCGGAGTACATTGCTGCAGCAGCAGAAGCAGCAAAGGAGGCAGTTTGGATCCGAAAATTCCTAATTGGATTAGGAGTAGTTCCGTTAGCAGCTGAGCCCGTTCCATTGTATTGTGACAATAACGGGGCTATAGCGCAGGCTAAGGAACCACGGTCTCATCAATTATCCAAACACGTTCTTCGACATTTTCATCTGATTCGTGAGATTATACATCGTGGTGATGTGAAGGTCGAGAAGGTCGCATCAGATGACAACATGGCAGATCCGCTGACGAAAGCTATTCCTCAGTATAAGTTTGAAAGACATGTACATAGTTCAGGTATTAGATGCTTGAGTGACTGGCTATAGGGCCAAGTGGGAGATTGTTGGACAGCTATGACCCATAGCGTCACTGTTTGTAAAAAGCATTGTGTTTTTGTACAAAATTAACTATGTATTAATGAAATTGCCTTTTACCGTTTTGTAAATTTATTTACTTTAATATAAATGGTAGAAGTCCATATGATTAGTATCGGATTGAGATGATATGAGACAGTATCAATCCATAAAAGTTTAATCATTAAATATCCCTAGTCGTAGTATTATCGAGATTGGACATCGATAATGCGGAATAGACTAGTATTACACTTGTGCGCGTTGTGAGGGCATAACGGCATAGTTCTCATATATTTAAGTATAGGATACTTATGCAAGTGCGATAGGAGGTTGTGTTTTACCGATGGTACGGAAAACAGCTTCGCTCTGGATAGACCCCGTGGAATCTCATTGGTAGTATGTATATGTGTCTATGGGAGTCCACATCAGGGTAGGTGTATTTGGTCTTAACCTGAGACTCGCATCGCTAATGCTTGCGACAATAGGTAAACTTTGGTTTTGGTCATCCAGGGCTTTAACAGGTTTTGTGTACGCCTCTTCTGGGTTTATTGAGAATCGTAGTGCATTGGATGTGATGTCAAGATGGAAGTATCACTTCAGACATATGGAGATGATGATCACGCAGGGATTCAGAACTGGTTCTCTATAGTGTTGCAACCATCGGGATAATATGACAAGGTCATGATTATCCGATTCAAAGAGACTAGTTGCTTGATATCCGATATGTGCTTCGTACGGGCAGACACTATTGCAACCCTAGGCCTTGCATGTGACTTCTGATATTGGATCGCAGTACGCAATACTACGGTATACTACGCCTGATATAGATCTTATATTCCAGTAAGAATATTTCTGGGGAATTGGGTAGGCATTTCTGGGGAATTGGGTAGGCATGACGTTTTGCTAGAAGCCAACCTTATCTCGTAAATCGGTAAACGTAGTACAAGGTACGTACATGTTCGGATAGTCCGACGACCGTATTTACTGCCAACATATCCGGAGATCTCTTAGGTCACTTCCCGAAGATTCACCGATGACGTTTGATTCGAACTTAATCTGGGATTAAAAGCGGAGAAACTTTATCTAGGATAAAGTACTATCTGAGGAGAAAGAAAGATTAATTTGGAATTAATCGATAGAATAATATATTTGATATATTAAACAAAATTGGATTTCGATACGGAATTAAAATTAGATTTTAATTCGGGCACTCGAATTAATTTAGAATTAATTCACGAGCGACGTGAATAGTAAATTGAATTTATTTATGAGGCATCTGAAAACTCGTTAATTTAGAATTATCAAAATCGAGCCCGTAATATGTTTGCGAGGCTACTCCGATTTTGAATCGCGTGCGGCCGCAAGTCACATCACAAATTGTTAGACAAAATGACCCATAGCGTCACTATTTGCACAGATCATTGTGTTGTTGTAGCAAATTAACTATGTGACAAGGAAATTGCACTCTCATCATTTGTGATTGGATCGCCATAGATATATAAATGAAGAGAGGTCCCCCATGATTAGTTCCTGGACTGAGAATGATATGAGACAGTATCAGTCCCCGAAGGATTAATCATTAAATATCCCTAGCCGGAGTATTATCGAGACTGGACATCGAATATTATGAGGGCACAACGGCATAGTTCTCATATATATAAGTAATAGGTTACTTTACTTGATAAAATAACTTATTATACCAAGGCCCATAATTAAGCGAATAAGTAGAGCATAAAATCTTTGGAAGATTTATGTGATGATGACTTTAGTGCTTAATTTAATATACTTGACAATAAATCTATTTTAAAGTCAAAGTTTGCAATTGGGCAAGTTGCACAAGGTGCATATCGTTTCGATATTCCGAAACCCAAGGCTTGGCCAAAGGTTTGTGAAATATTGAAAAGATAATTAACATATCCCAAAGTGACTACCATTTGGATATGGAAGACACGAAGGAATTAAAGAAAGGGCGAGGCTCTAACTTTAAAAATATTTGTCAAAGTTATGTTCACTACTAGTATTGAAATTGGATTTTAAATACTTAGTGTGGTACATAAGATATATGTATTGATGTTCAGAATCCGCTATGAGCTGGATACTGACTTCAAGCCGAGATTTCTCTGCGAATCGGAAACGGGACGAAAGTCGCTGTTTCGACCGTAGATATCTAAGTTTAAGAACTACCCTTCGAGTATGTACTTAAATTAGGAACTGTTATAATGTAACTAGTTTAACTAGAGACATTATCTCTATATCAGTGTTTAATCTGTTGCGGATAAAACCTTTATATTCTAGAACACTAAGTGTTTCATTATATAAAGATGATACTGAGATAAATACATTAGATATAAATAACAGAATTTATATTTTGAATATAAATAAAATCTCAAATATATAAAATGACAAATAAATAGCTCAAATTGATTTGATCAATAGATACTTAATTGTGGCATTGTTGTCTAGGACACAATTAAACAAGACTCGTATATCCACACTTTTGAAGAGTGGGTACTAGGACTGATTTGACTATTCAAATAAGGTCTGCGAATCTAGTTTATTAGGTAAAATACCTAAAATACTATTTACTTGGTAATAGTAAAATGGCCACCGATCTGTTAGCCCTATTCATGGTGAAGTAAGTGGGCCCATATCTAGCTAGGCTAGATGTGAACATGAATATTTCGTGACCTTAACGGATGTGGCATCACGTTGTGGTTATGTGTTTCTTTTGAAGAACACAGATCGAAAACTTTTGAAGTTTCGACACGAAGTAAATAAACAGATCGGCTATAGTATTATTCCGCCACGATAAGACCGTAATGGAAAATACTTAAGCAGTAAGTTTCATACATAAATGAAAGAGTACGGTATTCTTTCATATGAGGACTCCTCCCGAGACACGTCAGTTAGACGGTGTGTCCAAACTAAAACCGAATTTTGTTGGACATGATAAGGTTTATCACGAGTCGCTTTGAGCTACTGTTTCCTTCAATAGGATATGTATTAACAGTGCAAAACTTATTTAGAATAAGATTCCATATAAATCTGTTTGACAGATATCATATAGGATATGATCAGGAAAGAAACGGGGTTTCTCATTCCTAGTAATTTGGGTATGCCAGGCATAACGTTTGGATGATACCAAACTAAGGACCCAAATTGGATAAGTGCCAGTATAGGTTATCCTAAGGGAAACCTTAAGTATAGTACTTGTAAATCTCATATGAGAACAATGTGATTGTTGCTCACCATGCGGTTTTTCCTGAGAGGAATACCGATATGCAGTGGTCAGTGGGAGGATAGTGATACTAGATGAAAATCTGAGTAATACTGTTCACGGCACGAAGTCCTTAATGGAACACAAATAGTTCATCTATGATGAATCTATACCATTAATCTTCAAATACACAAGAAACTAGTAGATCGGATAGAGTCAGAAAACAACCTAGGGTATGGGTTTCTGATCTCACCCCATAAAGATGTCAATCTTATGGAGGTGTACCATCCGACTACGTTTTGAGGAATTGATACGAGGTATCGACTCCCTGTTATGGCAAAGTGCCATGAGTCCGAAATGGATTCCATGTATAACAACTATTTTGGATACTAGTTGTTGTACCACAAGGCATTGTGCCTATTGGTGCATTAAACGTCTTCAAGGAAGACATACATGGAAGGCAACATACCAACGTACAAAGCTGAGCTTTTGACGGAAAGGTATCGTTATCAACATTGTGTTAATAACGGTTCAACCTTTTACCTGTTGCCATGGTAAATCCATTTTGAAGATGCTTGAAGATAACTGTATATTTCATTTATGAAATGTGTCAGTTACAAATCAAAATCGCTTTTCTGAAAAGGAAACCTTTTGGAGAATGTTTATAACATTTTGACGATTTTGTATAACCGACAAACAAGGTTTGCGGGTTATTCTATCCATGTTTGGATTAATGCAAGCATAAGGTTCTTGGAACTGTCGTTTTGAAATAATCATAATGGTTTATTATTTGACTCAAAACGAAATAATTCTTGTGTATATAAGGAGGTTAGTGGGAGAGCGCACTGACAGTGAAATTCCCATAAAGCTATTGTTGAAAGCTTGGCTTTCAATAGAAATTCTCCGTAGAATTCTGGGGAGTAACAACCTTTATTCAAGGAATAAAGATCTACTGGGATAGATTTGGAGTTTGTTAACACTCTCTGGGAAATTGTACATTTAAAATGTACTTGTATTGGTGTCTCATACGCTTCGAGCATATGGAGTCACAATCGGGTCAATCCTAGTGATAGTCACTAAATTGAAATTAAGAACATCTTTTAGTATCTTAGAGAACTAAAGATGCTGTCTTAAACTATGGAGAAGGAGAACTTGAAGTGACTGGGATCACTGCTGCAAGTTTCCAAACAATTAAATACTACGGTACTATAAAGTTTGAATTACGGGACAGTGAGCAGGAAATCTTCCGAGCAAGATAACTGTTGCCGAATAAACAACAAATTCGGATTATTGCTGCAGCTGAGGCAGCAATAGAAGCCATTTGGGTCGAAAATAAATCTAATTAGATTAGATATAGTTCTTTTAGTAGATGAGCTAGGCGTCAGCACAGGCTAAGGAATTAAAGGTCTCATCGACGATCCAGATATATACTTCTATATCATCTGATACGTTCGGATCATACATCGTGGCGATGTGATGATCGTATAAATCGCGTCAAATGATAATCAAACAAATCCGCTGACGAAAACCTTTCCTCAGCAATTTGAGCGAACCGTACATAGTTCGGGTGTGGGACACTTGAGTGACTGGCTATGTGCCAAGTGGGAGATTGTTAGACAAAATGACCCATAGCGTCACTATTTACACAGATCATTGTGTTGTTGTAGCAAATTAACTATGTGACAAGGAAATTGCACTCTCATCATTTGTGATTGGATCGCCATAGATATATAAATGAAGAGAGGTCCCCATGATTAGTTCCTGGACTGAGAATGATATGAGACAGTATCAGTCCCCGAAGGATTAATCATTAAATATCCCTAGCCGGAGTATTATCGAGACTGGACATCGATAATGCGGAATAGGCTAGTATTGCATTGTGTGCGTTGTGAGGGCACAACGACATAGTTCTCATAATATAAGTATTGGATACTTATGCAAGTGCGATAGGAGGTCGTGTTTCACCGATGGTACGGGAAACAGCTTCGCTCTGGATAGACCCTTCGGAATCCCATTGGTATTAAGACTATGTGTCTATGGGAGGCCGAAATCAAGGTAGGTGTGTATAGTCTTAACCTGAGACTTACATCGCTAATACTTACGATAATCGGTAGACTTTGGTCTTGGTGGTACAGGGCTTTAATCGGTTCTGCGTACACCACTTCTGGGTTTATCAGAGAGTCGTAGTGTATTGGGTGTGATGTCAAGACGGAAGTATCACTTCAGTCATATTGGAGATGATGTCACGCAGGATTCGGTATTAGTGCTCTTAAGTGATGCGCATCCAATCGTGATATTATGACCAGGTCATGAATATCCGATTATAGAGACTAGTTCCCAGACATCCGACATGTGCTTCGGACGGGGCAGACACTTATCCAGCCCCAGCCCTAGCACGTGACTATCCGATACTGGGCCGATACACACAATACAATTGTATACTACGCTTGATACAGATCTTTGATATTCTTAAATGGATATGTCCGGAGAATTGGGTAGACTTGGTGCTTTGCTAGGAGTCGGCCTTGTCTCGTAAATCGGTAGAAGGTAGTATTTGGTACGTACGTGATTCGGATACTCCGACGACCGTATTTACTGCCAACTTATCCGGGGATCTCATGGGTCGCTTCCTGATAATCCACCGATGACGCATAACTCGCACTCTTGAATAATCTGGGATTATATTGAAGAGAGAGAAAATTAATCTAGGATTAATTACAGAGATATTTTATCTAGGATAACATATCGTCTAAAGAGAGATAACGATTAATTTGGAATTAATCGGTAAATTAATATATTCGATATATTAAACGAAATTAGATTTCGACGCGGAATTAAAATTAGATTTTAATTAGGGCGAACGAATTAATTTAGAATTAATTCATTAGCGACGTGAATAGTGAATTCGCTAGGCGTAATTATTTAATTACGACGCAACGGAAAAATCGCTAATTTGGAATTAGCGAACCCGAGCCCGAGTGTGATTGCAAGCGCATTCGTATTTCGAATTCGAGTGCGGCGACGCAAGTCACATCAAGCGTCAAATCATTCGTCACATCAAGCGTCAAATCAAATGTCACTTTGAGTGATGTGATTGATTGATGTGATTGATTGATTGAAAGACATGACTTAAAGTTGATATGACTTAAAGTTGATATGACTTAAAGTTGATGTGAATAGTTGATGCAAGTGGTTGGAAAGCATCTTTAGCTTTTTGGCTCCAACATTTACTTGATTTTTGAAATAAAGTAAATGGTAAATCATTTTTTATATTTTGGAAAATATAAAAGGAAACATTGATTTACACTTTTGCATTAACAACACTTTTTCTCTCTCATTCTCTCCTTCACTTTCACGCCCAAATGGGCAAAACTCACTGGTTTTTCATCAAGAAAAACGTGAGCAAAGGGAAGCCAAGAGTTGGATTTTTGTGGCAAAAACCGCAAGTGCTAGCACACTACGAGACTTGCCAAGGTGGTAGGCAGGTTCACCCATGAGCCGGGATCCGTCCGACGAAGCTAGGAGCTACGTTTCTCAACTCAAAATTCTGATTTTGTAGGCTGTGAACTGCACACCAGTGGCGCCAAACCAGTGAGCATTTTGGGCTTTGTTCGTCTTCAAATCGACTCAACCGATCGATGTGAGTATTCCGCTATCTCCGTTGGTGTGTTCACGCATTGTTTTCATGTCTTGTATGATCTTGGGACCTAGATAATTACCAACACAAATCACATCACGAGTCACATCACTTGTCATTGATGTGTGATGGTTGTCTAGTCACTTTTTGAATAGTGACATGCAATCACTATTCATGATGGAGGTAGTTGAGTGCCATAAATGACAATTGGAGGGAAAAGTGAGAGTTGACCTTTTGGAAAGGCATATACCTTTTTTGTAAGCCTTTTTGGCATAAAAAAAAAAGATGATATACAAAAATCAAAACTCTCTCTTCCATTATCTCTCCTCTTGGCCGAAACTTGTAGAAGAAAAACCTAGGGTTTTATTTTTCAATTTTCAAAGGCAAACCTTGCTAGCACACTTTGGTGTATCAAACAAAGGTGATAGGGAATAGATTCAAGTGCTTGGATCTTATTCTTGGAGCTTGGAGCTTGGAGTTTTCTTCATCAAAATCTTCCTCTTGGCCGAATACAAAGGAAAGCAAAGGAATGATTTTTCTTGGAGCTTTCATCACATCCGATCGTTGTAAGTGTGATTCCGCCACTCTTTCAATTTATTCATTCTTGTTTCATGCTTTGTGATGATCTTGGGACATGTTTAAGAAACATTAGAAACCAACAGGTAGCTGACACACTCACAAAGTGGTTCTTTTACTCTTAAATATAAAAGAATCGAAGTAATATAATAATCATGTAAGACCAAGGTCGATTCACATAGAATAGATTTAATAAGATAAAATAACAATTGTAGTGAAAATTAAAAGACTAGATTTTTTGAAGTGATTGGAAAATTTCAAATTAGATTACAATATTAAAAAATAATGTTGGGGTTATGGGATCCACTAATAATATTAAATTTAGATATCTCACTTATTATAATATATAAATTTGTCATTATTACCCAATTAATTTATTTCAGGAATTAATTATGCCAAAATATATAAAACCAGCCATAAAGACGGTGGAAACTTTTGTCTATAATAAGCCCAGTTAGATACTCAATTATGCCAAATAAATAAAACCATTCATATAGGCGGTAACAAAATTTATCAATAATTAATCCAAAATTAAATTAAATAGTAATCATTAGATTTCAATTTCTGTATTTTAATATAAGTGAGATTAATTAAAATTTTCATATTTAGAGCTTCACCCTTTTACCTCAGCAAAAAGAAATTAGCTACTCATAATTTTCAATAAAAAAAACACACATGAGTTTATTACTGAAAGGAAAAATTACAAAAAACCTTTAAAAAAACTAAAACAAACAAGAGCTAGAAATCCACAAACTTTCAGAGAAAACTATGGAAATCTGACTGAAGAAATAAGGTTCAGAGCACCTTTAGAGGTGCTCAATATCTTTTTACAATCAATTGAATCATGCAAAGATTGCATGATTGAAGGGAAGTAATATTCCACCGAAAGGTGGATGTCATTTCCCACCAATATAATTTTTTTTATTTTTTCTTCTTGTTTTTCCCCAATAGGCAGTCGGAACGACGAGAAAAATGGGGAGAAAGATGCGAGCTTAGATTTCCTGATCTTGACTCATCGCTTCGTTTCACAGCCTGAGCCACCCACCAAATAGAAGATCTCAGAGAGTACTAAAAGATAATAGTGATGATTTTTCCGATCCATGCTCGATTACACTCAAAATAAGAAGAAAAAGTGGTGGTAAACAGTAACATTGAACGAACAGTAGCTCCGATCGAAATTTCATCGATTCCAGTGCGTTCATGGGATCGTTTGGAGTCCGTATATGGCCTTGAAATCTTGGTAAGAGCTCTCAGTAAAAAGTCGCTAATTTCAAGTTTTCCATTAAATATTTGAAAGTTTTCAGTAGCTTCGTAGAGTAACATAGTGATATAAATTGAATTTTTTGAGCATAAGTATATTGAATATGGGTATAGGGTCGAATCCGAGAGAAATCAGAGCGAATATGATTGATCTGATAAGTAAAGCGATTTTTCGGTAAAGCGGGTTTCGCATGTATCTGTGCTTTGATGAACATAATTAAGGATATAACTTAATTATGATGAAACAATAGTATTTGAGTAAATATCTTAGTTATCCTGTAGAAATCTTAGTTATCCTCCACACTTAGATGACAGTCATGTCACTGATCTATTTAGATCAGACCTCCACATGTTTATTTGGTGTAGACTGGTGCTCAGGATATCCTCTGTGTATTAAGATAGAATCCGTCAGCTCTGTGTACAGAGTATAGGTATTCAATATGGAATTAGTAATCTGTTAAATCCATGGGCTCATGGTATACTGTAGAAATTAGTTCTAAGTATTTTTTGAGAGATTGCTAATACAAACGTCGACTTGATTATATCTATAGAGATTTGAAGTTTGTATCTATATCTCTGTAATAATCTGGATACCTATGACAGAGGGATTATACATATGCAATGACCTCGACCTGCATGATTCAGAGAGTTTATCTGTATGCCTAAATCTAGAGTCTTACAAATGAAATATACTCACAGAGTACTAGGGCAATTGTTATGAATAATAATGATTATTTATAACTCGTTTAATGGTTAAATGACAAATGCATGTAATCGGGACCTAACGGTCATTTCCGAATTAATGTGTTTTTCTATTTAGTACTTCATTTTATTAAATACACATTAATTAAATATCAAATTGTGATATTTGATATATATCATTAATATATGTATTTGAGATATTTATTGTAAATATAATACATATATTTAAAATATTTATATTTATTATTTAATTATTTAATTGTTAAATAATTAAATTAATTAATAAATTAAATATCTTTTGTAATGATTTCAACTTTATTAAGTTGGATATGTGTGTCATTGGAACACATTTTGTTTACTTTATTAAAGTTAATGTGTCAACTTTAATTTTTGCAAATGTGTGCCAATGGAATTTGAACAAAAATGAAATAATATGTTTTTTTTTTTTTTTGTCAAAAATTCGGCCATTGTGAACGTACATTCAAAATTGTATTGTTTTTTCTTTTACAAGACTTGGACAAGTTTTAAAAAAAATTACAAAAGAGAGTTGAGAGCATTTGTTGAAGGAAGAAAAAGAAAATCAAATCAACATTTAGATTTTGTAAGTAATTTCACTTCTTCTTCTACATGAAAATTGTTTCGATTTTTCTTTGCTTCAATTGTGTTGTTATGATCATGTCTCTACTCTTTTAGTTTGTAATTACATTTATTGGAAGCTTGTTGGATGTGTTCATGCATGTATAATTAATTTATAAGCTTATTAGTGTAATTAAGCTGAATAAATTAATTAGAAAATAAAGTTGTCATTCTAGAGTTGATTAGCCATTCATAATTAACCTAGAATTGTTCTTGATTAATTTCATGATGGTGAGATTTGATTGGTGTGGTAATTGGATGATTAAAGTGTTGAATTTAGTGTAAATTGACCAATTTGAGTAATTGGTGAAATTAACCCATTCAAATTTTAGGGATTTTCATATATATGATATAATTTGATGTATATTTGATGTATGTAAACTTTGGGATTGATTGGATTTGATCTTCATGTGTTTTGAACAAATTGGCCCAAATTACAATTAATAAAAAATCTTGGTTGTTTTCGTAATTCTGGAAAAATCTGGACAGTTTCGAAATTCTAGAAAAGTTTCTGGTTTATGTTACAAATTGTATAAATTATTTTGGGATTCATTTGGAATCAATTAAATATGTATTTGACATTTTAATGACCAAAATAATTTATTTGCAAAACTTTGGGGTAATTTGGTAATTAAAAGAAACATGATTTCTTGAGTTAAAAATTCAGATTTTAAGTATTGGTTAATTAAATAAATAAGTTTATTTAATTTTTTTCAAGAAAAATTATTGAAATCGGAAAAATAATATTTCCGCGCTCCGCTACGCCAACCCGTAATTCCTTATAAAACCTCTACAAAAATGGTATCAGAGCTAGTCTAATTCTGGACACTCGATATATGATTATTCCTTTAAAATTCAATATTGACTTTAATCATGATTTTATGCATACATGTGTTTATTTAATTTCATTAAATAAAGTAAAAGCATCTTTAACGAAAAATCCCTATTTAAAATAAGGTTTTTATTTATTATGTATTTGATTCTTATTAATTAGTCCGTGTTGTCAATACCGCTTATTGATATATTTTCTACGATAATATTCGAGAATGTGCCAAAGCTGTGAGGATATGGCCGGTGTAGACATTACATATTTGCATGAGCCCGATGATGAGCCTCGTATGGAGGCACTACCTGAAAAGTTACGGAAGTTGTGGCAAACGAATGCCGGAAGGAATGAAAACCTCCAAAACATTAACACCTCATCGGATTCGGACTCACTAGCCAGCCTTTGATTCTCTCAGTCAGTTTCTGCTTCAAACCATAGCCTCAAACACGCTCTTGCACCCTTCAACTTCGGCCCATCCACATGGCCCAAAACCCATGCAATCCATCCACACACCGAAAACCCCATGCAATCCACATGCTCAAATTCCCTCATCAACACTTTCTAATTTAATGAGATTTGATATCTCATCCTTACCAATTTACCAAGATTGGAGATATCCTCATCAACAAATTTGTGAGATTGTATTCCCAAAATAATTTGAGAATATATCCCTTAAATCAACATGATTGTTTCCCTATTTGGAGATCCATTCAAATCATTATAAAAGGGACCTAAAATCATCTTCTTGAGGAGGCTCATTTAGATGGCAATTTGAAACCCTATGAGGCTTTATTTTCTTCTCATCATCGAACAAAAAACAACAAAAAAGAACACACCAATATCTTCATCACTGAAACAGGAACCACCCTCATTCAACACCTTCATCACCGAAACAGAAACCACCCTCATTCAAAACTTTCATCACCGAAACAGAAACCACCCTCATTCAACACCTTCATCACCAAAATAGAAACCACCTTCATTCAACACCTCCACCACCGAAACAGCCACTACCAAAACAGAAACCATTGAAACAGCCACCACCAAAACAGAAACCATTGAAACAGCCAAAAAACAGCGCCCCAAAAAATAACTAAACCAGCGAAAATAACAAAAACAATAAAAATCATGAGACAAATAACCAAAACAGCAGCCAAAAACAACCAAAATAGAAGCCAAACCACCAAAAAAAGCAGCCAAAATAACAAAAAAAAACAACCAAAACAACCAAAAACATCGCCCAATAAACAATTAAACCAATGAAAATAACCAAAACAGTAAAAACCATGAGATAAATAACCAAAACAGCAGCTAAACCACCGAAAAAATAGCAGCCGAAAATAACCAAAAACATCAGCCAAACCACCCAAAAAAACAACCAAAACAACAGCAAAAAAATAACCAAAAATAGTAGTAAAAAACAACCAAAACAACAGCCAAAAACAACCAAAACAACAGCCAACAAAAACTGAAAAATAGCCAAGAAAATAGTAACCAGAAAATAGCAACCAGAAACAGTAAAATAACAACCAGAAAATAGCAAAATAGTAAGCAAAAACAGTGAACCAGCAATCCTTCCAGTGATGGCCTAACGCACTCCCGAGAAAGAAACTTAAAAGGTATGATCTGAGGGCACACTTACCACATTTATTTTCATAGTTTCGGACGCTGTATACCGGGCTGGATGTGAAATATGTCCAATCGTGTATGCGAAGTCCTACATCAAAGACGGTCAAATTTCTGGTCACAATATTTTCTTTCTTCAGTATTTTCTTATTTATTTTTTTTAATCTATTTAGTGTTATCTTTTTTATCTATTTGTTCACTTTTATTATTATTTTATTATGTCGCCTTTATTTTGTTTATGTTTTTTCATGTTGATAACTATACGCATATGCATGGTTATATTTTTATGTCCATTTACATTGCATTGATGATTATACATGTTATTATCCCTTACGGTATATCAGATGGAAACCCAGATATAAATTCCATAACTGAATCAGAATGGACGGTAGTGCGGTCTGTACTTGGGATACAACTTCACGTGCCACTAGGGAAATATTCATATATGCGTAATTAACCCCATTTTTGTTTGCTATTTATTTATTGATGTTTTTCCTGCTTTTGGTTGGTTATTCTAATTTTCATTATCACATCTCGTATTTCTTAATTTAATATGCTTTTAGAACTATGTTATTCTGATTATTATTTTGGTTGGGTATGTAATTACATTTTTATTCACTTTTCTTGCATGAACTGCATAAGACTTGGCTATATCATTGTGTGAACCTGTCCATTATACTGGTATAAGTAAGGGACCATTCCAAACCCAACGGTTTGAGGTCTTCCATTGCGAGGGGTGAGTGAGGCCTTAAACCTTTCCCAGTTCACACTGGGTGGCGACTCCTTCATTCTTCGATTCAGTCCTCCGCAGGCTACTTCGTACTCTCTACGGGTTGCGAGTCCAATAGTGTCGTGGTCGCCAAGCATCATAGGCATAGCGGTAAACCCTGCTTCGCTCCTACATCTGGTAGAAATTTATCTGTACCGGATATATTTGATATTAGGTGAATTCAAGCGAAACCGAAATCATGAACATGCTAAAGATGTTAGGGTTTCGCAAGCGCCTCCTTATGAACGTGCCAAAGCTGTCACAATTAGAAACGACCAGGAACAAAAACTCAGGAGTCACTATTGAGTGATTGACAATGAGTTGTCTTCCTAATGAATATACGTAGGCGAGAACATGCCAAAACCGTGAGCTAAAATATATTCATGAGGTCCACCTTTGACTATTATGTTATGATTTGATTATCGCATGTTTTGTATTCTGTTTGGGGATTACAGTATTGCATGAAATAGTGGGAATGGTATTTTTAGATTAAAAATCTATGATCTAGTTAATACTTTATAATATATTATGAAACTGTATTATCTTTTATCTATTTATCTGCTTACCGTTATTCGCTGTTTATTTGATAGATCTGTGATGGCGGCACCTCCAACCAATCCTTTTTCTCGTATACTTGATACGAACAAGCTAAAAGGCGTTGAGAACTTTGAAGATGGGGATATGGACTTGATGATCGTCCTCAATTTCGAGAATCTGATGTATATTTTGGAAGGTCCATTACCACTTTTTATATCACCAGATGCATCTCCTGAGGAACTTGAAACTTTCCAGCGATGGAAGGATGATGATTTAAGGGTTAAATCATTCAACTCGAGTTCTCTTTCTTCTGAGCTTAAGAAGACTTATTTTGATATGGATGATGCATATAGCATGATGACACAACTTCATGAATCGTTCATGAATCATGAATAGGTCGTGGTTCATAGAGTTTCGATAGAGCTGTTCCATTCTAAACTTGAAGATGGGCAGGCTGTGAGCCTTTATGTGCTTCACTTGATCGAGCAGTTTAGGCGACAAGATTTCCCTCTCAATGAAACATTTGGTTGTAGTGTCATTCTTGGTTCACTCCCGGCGTCATATCGCCAGTTTGTAATATACTTCAACATGAATGGGATTCACTGCTCTTACCATGAGTTGTATAGGACGCTTCTCACAGCATATGAAGATTTGAGTTCCGACTCGCCTTCCGAAACCCACTTCACTTTCCAATTCTTCCCAATCCAAGTCGAAGGGGAAGAAGACAAACGAAAAGAAAAATATAGGTTTCAATATTCCTCAGTAGGGTAAGAAGGCGAAGCCAAATAGAGCTTCTGAAGACAAGTGCCACCACAGTCAGAAAGTCGAGCACTGGAAACGGAACTACCCGGACTATCTTGCACAACTAAGGAAGGAAAAAGAATCGACATCAAGTACTTTTACTTTTCCTATTATCGATATCTTATTAGCTTGTAAAGCTATGACATCTAATTGGATTTTGGATTCTGCTTGTCCTATTCACATTTGCAATACATTGCAGGTGCTGACAGAAAGTAGAAGGCTAAAATCTGGGGAGATGCAGTTGCGTTCCGAGTGGCGACTCTCTGGATGCAGTTGCAGTGGGCATATACGAGATTCCCTTACCGAGTGGGAGACTTTTGTTAAATCACTACTATTTTTTGCCTGGATGTGTGGCAAATATTATGTCTCTTTTTTGTATTAGATACTAAAGGTTCCAATGTAAATATTAAGAATCATTTTTTTTTTATATATATGATAGTTATAATATTCAGATCCTTTGTTGTCCAAAGGAGCATGGTCATTACATATTGCGTAGCTCACAAGATATCTTTAATACTTGAATAAATAAACTTAAAAAATCTGATATAAATAATACTGAACTATGGCACATGAGGTTGGGTCATATAGGTGTGAAATGCTTAACCCAGATGGTTAAGAATGGTTTGATACATAATCTAACCATTGAACCTTATCTCACTTGCAAATCTTGTATTCGAGGTAAAATGACCAAAGCCCCATTTTCGGGTGTTGGATACCGAGCCACTAACCTATTGGAACTTGTACATTCTGATGTATGTGGTCTAATGAGTCAAACCACTCACAGTGGTTTTTCTTACTTCATTACTTTTACCGATGATCTGTCACGGTACAATTATGTCAATTTGATGAGACATAAAATCAGAAACCTTTGAAAAGTTCAAAGTATTCCGAAATGAAGCTGAAAAATAAACTGATCAATATATTAAATGCCTTTAATCTGATCGAGGCAGTAAATATATGAGTGCAGAGTTCAATGATTATTTAAAAGAGAATGAGATTCTCACTCAATATACTTCTCTCGGTACTCCACAACATAATGGAGTGTCAGAGAGGATAAATCGGACTTTATTGGATATAGTCCGATCGAGGTTGAGTTATACCGATTTACCCTATTATTTATGGGGTTATACTATTTTAACTGTCGCACATCTTTTGAACAAGATTCCATCCCAGGTTATTCCTATGACTCCGTATGAGATATGGACCGGTAAGAAATCGAATCTTAGCTATGTTAAAATTTGGGGGAGTCCTGCATACGTCATGATGGCTCAACAAAATAAGCTTTTGCCTCGAGGGTAGAAGTTTAGGTTTGTTGGATATCCTTCAAATACGAAATTATATTTGTTCTATGATACCAAGCATCGAAATATGTTCGTAGCTCGCTTTGCAAAATTTCTAAAAATAGAATTTTTGGCTGAAGATGGTGATCATAGACAGGTTGAACGTGATGAAAGACTACTTGGAACCAACGAACTAATGGAGGAACCTGTAGTTCAAGAAGATGAAGAACTTTCGACACACATACTTCGTAGGTCACAAAGGGTATCTAGACCTCCTGAACGCTTGTATTTGATACAAGAAAAGATTATGTATGTTCTCTTAGTTGAACCATTTTACTATAGAGAATCGATATTGGACATCGACTCCGTGAAGTGGCAAGACGCCATGAAATCTGAGATGGACTCAATGCATGAGAATCAAGTTTGGAACTTGGTTCCGCTTCCCGAAGGAATTGTTCCTATCGGTTGTAAATGGATTTACAAGAGGAAGTGAGGACTTGATGGAAAGGTTGAAACCTATAAGGCCCGACTGATAGCAAAAGGTTACTCGCAGCGACCTAGTGTCGACTACGATGAAACTTTTTCACCAGTTGCGATGGTAAAGTTCATCAGGATTTTGTTATCAATTGTTGTATATCATGATTACAAGATTTGGCAAATGGATGTCAAAATGGCTTTTCTAAATGGATTTCTTGATGAAGAAATTTATATGGAACATCCGGAATGTGTTGCATCCAGCGAAAACTCGAGCATGGTATGCAAGCTGAAGAAGTCCATTTATGGACTTAAATAGGCTTCACGAAGTTGGAATCTTCAATTCGACGAGCTAATCAAATTGTCTGGTTTTTTCAAGAATTCAGAAGAATCATGTGTGTATAAGAAGGCTAGTGGGAGTATGGTGGTATTTTTAATTATCTATGTTGACGACATCCTAATCATTGGGAATGATATATGGATGATGCAAGGCGTCAAAGCTTATCCCTGTAAGAATTTCTCCATGAAATATCTGGGTGAAGCTTCTCATATCTTAGGCATAAAACTCTATAGAGATAGAGAAGGGAAGCTTATTGGGTTATCCCACTCAACGTACGTAGATAAGATCTTATAACAGTATAATTTTGATAACTGTAAGACAGCAAACATACCGTTCAGACATGACTTACATATTTCGAAGAAAATGTGTCTGTAAATAGAAGATGAGAAGATTAGAATATCTAATCAACCTTACGCTTCGTGTTTGGGTAGTATCATGTATGCCATGTTATGTACTAGGCTTGTCATTAGCTTCGCAGTTAGTGTGATGAGCAGCTATCGGTCCAATCCAGGAAATGACCATTGGATGGCCATTAAACATATCCGCGAGTATTTTAAAGGTACTAAGGATAAGTTTATAATCTATGGAGGAAACGAACTGCAAGTTAATGGGTTATACGGATTTTGATTTCCAATCGAATCCTGATGTAGGTCTACATCAGGATTCGTGTTTACCCTTAACGGTGGTGCAGTTTGTTGGAAGAGTTCCAAACAGTGGTCGACAGCAAATTCCACCAAAGAGGCGAAATATATTACAGCTTCTGAAGCTGCAAAGGAAGCTGTTTGGGTTAGGAACTTTATCACAGAATTGGGAGTAGTCCCAAGTATCGAGAATCTAATTCTGTTATACTGTGATAATACTAGAGCCATTGCTCTAGATATCATGTGTGTTGGGTGTGGACTGATACTCAGGATATCATGTGTGTATCAAGATAGGATCCATCAGCTCTGTGTACAAAGCATAGGTATTCAATATGGAATTAGCAATCTGTTAAATCTATGGGCCCGTGGTACACTATGGAAATTAATTCTAAGTATTTTTTAAGAGATTTCTAATACAAACGTCGACATGATTATATCTATAGATATTTGACGTTTGTTTCTATATCTCCGTAATACTCCGGATACCCGTAACGGAGGGATTATACGTATGTAGTGACCTCGACCTGTATGATTCAAAGAGTTTATCCGTGTTCGTCATAATTTACGGGTGGGTGAATTATTGGACATGAAATTTGATTTCGTCATGGATATGCGTGAATCTAGAGAATCTCACTAATGAAATTTACTCGTAAAGTACTATGACAACTGTTATGAATAATACTGATTATTTTTAACTCGTTTAAATGATTAAACGAAAAATACATGCAATCGGGACCTAACGGTCATTTCCGATGTATTTTTATTTAGTAATTCATTTTATTAAATACACATTAATTAAATATCAAATTGTGATATTTGATATATATCATTAATATATGTATTTGAGATATTTATTGTAAATATAATACATATATTTAAAATATTTATATTTATTTATTTAATTATTTAATTGTTAAATAATTAAATTAATTAATAAATTAAATATCTTTTTTTAATGATTTCAACTTTATTAATTTGGAAATGGCATGATGCCATTGGAACACATTTTGTTCGTTTTATTTCAACTTTAATTTTTGCAAAATGTGTGCCAATGGAATTTGAACAAAAATGAAATAATATGTTATTTATTTTTTTGTCAAAAATTTGGCCATTATGAACGGATATACAAAATTTTATTGTTTTTTTTACAAGACTTAGACAAGTTTAACAAAAATTACAAATAGAGTTGAGAGCATTTGTTGAAGGAAGAAAAAGAAAATCAAAGCAAAATTTGGATTTTGTAAGTAATTTCACTTATTCTTCTACATGAAAATTATTTCGATTTTTCTTAACTTCAATTATGTTGTTAAGATCATGTCTCTACTCTTTTAGTTTGTAATTAAATTTGTTGGAAGCTTGTTGGATGTGTTCATGCATGTATAATTAATTTATAAGCTTATTAGTGTAATTAAGCTTAATAGATTAATTAGAAAATAAAGTTGTCATTCTAGAATTGATTAACCATTCATAATCAGCCTAGAATTATTCTTGATTAATTTCATGATGGTGAGACTTGATTGGTGTGGTAATTAGATGATTAAAATATTGAATTTTGTCAATTTAATGTAAATTGACCAATTTGAGTAATTAGTGAAATTATGATTCTTAACCCATTCAAATTTTGGGGTTTTTCATATATATGATATAATTTGATGTATGTCAAATTTGGGATTCATTGGATTTGATCTTGATATGTTTTGAACAAATTGGGCCAAATTATAATTAATAAAAAATCTGGACTGTTTTCGTAATTTTGGAAAAAGCTGGACAGTTTCGAAATTCTGGAAAAGTTTATGCTTTATGTTGCAAATTGTATAAATTATTTTGGGATTGATTTGGAATCATTTAAATATGTATTTGACATTTTAATGACCAAAATAATTAATTTGTAAAACTTTGAGATAATTTGGTAATTAAAAGAAATATGATTTCTTGGGATAAATTTCAGATTTTAAGTATTGGTTAATTAAATAAATAAGTTTATTTAATTATTCCAAGAAAAATTTTTGAAATCGGAAAAATAAATTTTCCGCGCTCCACTGCGCCAACCTGTAATTCCTTATAAAACCCATACAGTTACAAATCCCCTATGTTTATTATTATGTCAATCAATTATTACTCAATTTCTTAGTTTATATGTCAAGAATTATAAATTATTCTACACTCTTTCTTAAGTACTAAAAAAATATTATTAATTACCGACTTCGATATCCCTGTAAAAATCAACTAATTAACAACTCATTACGCTATGTGATTCTTTGTTTTTGAAGGAATTATAGGTCTCACGAGCTCTATAAAATTCATAGGTTATATTTTATAAATCCTATTTAAAATCCCTTCTCCTGAGTTATAAATTCTAAATATGAAATCATCTAATTGGTAGTTAGCAAACCAAAAGCCATAAACACAAGAAAATATAAATAAACTAAATTAAAACTTCATAATAATTAATTGGCAATCAAATCCATAGGTTCAAGCATAGGATACATCATCCTCTAAAATAAGAAAAATAGTTCATAACTAAATAAAAGAACAATGAAAACAGAGTTAAGAACATATTAAACATCATAAAAGTATAAAGTATGAAATTAGAAGTTAAAACCTGAATCGAATCCATTCATCTTCGGATGTCACCGCCTTCATCTCCCATTATCGCTCTTCAATCTCCTCATTAGATATCTCTAAATTATATTTTTTGAGCTCTCTTATTATGTCTCATTATCCTCTCTTTGAGGAGTCTTTGTGAATGTAGAAAATAGATTTCCTAAAGTCAAAATCATTCAGGGCATCGCGATGCCAGAAATGACGTCGTGATACAACATGCTCGAGCAAACATGTGTTTTATTCATGGTTAGTGGTGTTGCGACGCCAAAATTTACGTCACAACACCCTAGTCTCGGCTAGGATGTGTTGTTTTTAAGTATTTTCCATCCCCGCTTGCTTTCTTTATATCTTTAAGTCGATAAAACATAAAATAAACTACGAAACATGTAAAATGACATAAATCTAATAAAATAATAAGCTAAGAATATATGAATAAGTGAGTATAAATCACTCTTACCACTTGCACAGATTGTATATCAACATAAACTCTATAGTTCATGCACACTAGGCTCGTATGAGACTCACAGCCTATTTTATAATAAGTATGAGATGAATATTATCCGAACAGATTCTCTAACTAGGACACCCATGATACGATACCAGCTCATCAACTAAATTGTTCACCCACATAATACAAACACAAGTTTTGTACAAATAAATTCATTCATCATTAAAACGAAAAAATTAAAGTAATCGCTTAAATCCCATCTTTTGAAAACACATCATAAAAACTCATATGCTGTAAATGAAATCAAACTCCAAAATCAATATTATTATAAAACTGTGTCATTATAAAACTCATCATATAACTGAATCTCTGTAAAACTCATCATCTTAGACAAATATCATCTTAAAGCAAATATCTTTATAAATCAATCTATGTAAAAAAATATCTCTAGTCAAGGAACCAATTCAAAAGGATGAATAAATCTCCGAGATAGGGAGTTCTCACTCTTCATCCAGGCCCCATATCTTTACTTTGAGGACACCAATAGAATCCAAACGTGTTTGCGAATGTGTAGGAATCGATGGAATTCGAATTGAAGCACATATGATGGTGGGTATTATCGTTCAATGTGCGTTCTTACTCCATTTTCATGAAACCAAGTGTTGATCGGTAAAACCGCCATCACCGCTTTATAGTATGTTCCACGAGCTTCGATTTGATAGGTGGCTTGACACATAGATTGAAGCGATGAGTTGGGATCAAAACATGGAGATGTATGAGTTCTTCCTCTCTTTCCGGCCGTTTCACGCCACCTTAAGGCCGCCGTCGGCCATCAATGTATGCACTGTTGCCTCATGCATGAAATGAGGTTGTCAGGTATGGGGTTTTCATAATTTTTTGCAATTTTAGAAATCTTCAAGTTATTTTATTGAATTTTTGGAAATTTCATTATGGTCCCCATGAAATTAAATTCAGGTCCATAACCCTGCACTATTTCAGAAATTTATATTTTAAGGTCAAACTGATAAAATTTCAAAAAGTGCTCAAAATAAAATTTGTTCATCTCGGAAAAACGAATCCAACAGTGCAAAAATAAGCTCAATCATTGTTTATTTGCTATTTTTATAGCTAAAATGACAAACTTCCTCATATTAATAAATATAAAATTCGCATAACCGATTCTCGAAATCACTCGCTTTCCATTGCAACGAAGCTCCACTTTAAGGCATTCCGACCTATTTTTCATTACTTAAACTCTTATTCTCCAATATCATATCATTCCAAGACCTTAATTTTTGGGTTTCTCTAAGGTCCTAAGGATCAATTTAAGCAATGAAACACATGTGCGAATACTCAAAGAAGTTGCGGAATACTTACAATGATCGGTTGAGTGATGCGATGAACAAAAACTTCAAGCTTTTTGTCCATGAGGCTCTCGGCTTTCTTCAAAAGTTTGAGCTCCAAATTCGGCCATGGGTGTCCTCCAAGCTCCAAGCTTTGGTTTGTGATTCCATGCTCACGGGTTTCCCTATCACCTACGCAAGACTCCTAAAGCGTGCTAGCACTTCGGAAAAATTTACCGTAAATCTTTCCCTTTGCTTCTCCTTGTTCACGCCAATTGCATAATTTTAGAGAGAAAAATGGCCGTTGGACGAGAGTTAGAGAATGAGAGAGGGAGAGAATGATATGGTTTGTGTAGAAAAATGTGTATCTAATACACTTATTTCAAAAGTCAAATACCAAATCAATTAATAAAATGATATATGTCTTTCAAGCTTTCAAAATCTTTTCCAACAACTTCTATCTACTATTCACATCACAAGTGAGTAGACATCACATCACTCAAAGTGACAAGTTATTTAACGCTTGATGTGACTAGTGGTTTGATGCTTGAAGTGACTTGTGGGCCGCACTTGAATTCGAAATGCGAGTGCGTACGCAAACACTCCCGGGCTCGGTTTCGCTAATTCCGAATTAACGAATTTTCCATTGCGACGTAATTAAATAATTATGCCTAGCAAATTACTATTCACGTTCCTAACGAAATAATTCTAAATTAACTCGTTCGCCCGAATTAAAATCTAATTTCAATTCCATGCCGAAATCCAATTTCGTTAATACATCGAATATATTAATTTACCGATTAATTCCAAATTAATTGTTCTCTCTCTTTAAATAGTATTTTATCCTAGATAAAATATCTCTGTAATTAATCCCAGATTAATTTTCTCTCTCATCTAATTAATCCCAGATTAATAAAGTGCGAGTCATACGTCATCGGTGAATCTTCGGGAAGCGACCCATGAGATCCCCGGATATATTGACAGTAAATCCGGTTATCGGACTATCTGAACATGTACGTACCTAGTACTACATTCTTACCGTTTTACAAGACAAGGTTGGCTTCTAGCAAAGCGTCATGCCTACCCAATTCTTCAGAAATATTCTTAAAGGAATACTATAATCTATATCAGGCGTAGTATACGTAGTATTGTGTATGTCGATCCAGTATCAGATGTTCACGTGCAAGGCCTGGGGCTGGAATAGTGTCTGCCCCGTACGAAGCACATATCGGATGTCTGATAACTAGTCTCTATAATCGGATAACTATGACCTAGTCATATTATCCCGATGACTGCAGTACATAATAGTATTAGTTCCGTATCCTACGTGATCATCATCTCCACTATAACTGAAGTGATACTTCCATCTTGACATCACACCCAATACACTACGATTCCCAATATACCCAGAAGAGGCATACACAGAACCGGTTAAAGCCCTGGATGATCAAAACCAAAGTATATTGATTGTCGCAAGTATTAGCGGTGCAAGTCTCAGGTTAAGACCAAATACACCTACCCTAATTGGGACTTCCATAGACACATAGTTATATTACCAATGGAATTCCGAGGGGTCTATCCATAGCGAAGCTGTTTTTCGTACCATCGGTAAAACAAAACCTCCTACTACACTTGCATGAGTATCTAATAACCAAATATATGAGAACTATGTCGTTATGCTCCCACAACGCGTACAAGTGTAATCTTAGTCTATTCCGCATTATCGATGTCCAATCTCGATAATACTACGACTAATGATATTTAATGATTAAACCTTCGTGGATTGATACTGTCTCATATCATCTCAATCCGGAACTAATCATAAGGACTTTCTATCATTTATACATCTTGGTGATCTAATCACAAATGATAAAAGAGCAATTTCCTTTATCACATAGTTAATTTGTACAACAACACCATATTCTGTACAAATAGTGATTTTATGGGTCATAATTGTCCAACAATAATTTCATTCCCATGACCTTCTAGAAATATTCCGAAATTTGGGATATTATATTTTGTCCTTAAGTCACAATTTTACGATTTTCACAGACAAAAAAAATCCCAAAACACTTCCTAAAGCTTCCGAAACGATTCTGAAAATTCCAAAATTTTCCTACATATTTTAACATATCTAATTTCATTTATAACATTCCAATTTCACAATTAATCAAATTAACCACAAAATTAATTCCTATATCTTGCAATTTCAAATCCTAATTTCCCAATTGAGAGTTCACCCCCATAAAGTCACTTTAGAACAATTCTAGGTCACCGTTGAGTGTCATTAGAGACTAAAGAATTTATTGTCCCAAATTTCCTATTTAATACGTAAAACTTCAAGTTAATGTCCAAATATTTTAAGGGGGATCAAATCAATGTCTAATATGTTCATCTCTAATATAGAAAATAAAATTCATGATCAATACTTATATTTTCATATGTAATGTCTAAAATTTCAAATTACTGATATTCAAGTAATCAAATTTTTTTGGAATTTTTAATATATTAAAAATGAAGATTTAATTTTAGCGTTCTGGATTCTCATCCAAAAGCTTAGATTACCCCAGCACTTGTATCTGCCAGTACATTAGCCATGCCCCTTTCTCATACATGCATTAATCTATACAACTATATTAAGCTCTTATACCAATTACTGCGGAGGCGCAAATTGATTAACTACCAAAATTTTCATTCCTACTATCACATGAGAATCTCATTTTTAGTCCTAATAGTAATAAGAAAATTATAAATTTACCCTTAAATTAATTAGTAATTATTAAAATAATAAATCAGAATTAGTAATTAATTATATTTAATAAAAAATAATAGTTAATAATTAATGATTAAGTAATAATATTTAGTAAACTATAAACTAATAATAATTAATTAATCATTAATAAAAAGTAATAATAAAAAATTTAGTAATTGATAAATTATTTAATAATTCGTTAGTAATTAATTAATAACTAATGACTTAACAAATAATATGTAATAAATTATTATAAAATTTAACTAATGGTACTTTTGTAAACATATCAATAGAAATACTACTTGATTCTGATTTTAGTTTATGTAGATCAATAAATAATTTATTATGATTCTGTTTCACCATCCGATTTCAGCCCATTTCGATTACAAGTATATAAACATACTATTAATGTCTAAAAATATACATTTATAGAATAATGAAGTCAGAATAATATACTAGGATTTTAACATCCTTTATATTGTATCCTAAACTTCCTAATTGGTAAATATTAATTATTATAACATAATAATAAAAAATCTTAAAACCGAAATAAAACAAGTAAATAAATGAAATATTTCTATAAAAAAATGAAAAATCTTAAAAATAGAAAAGAAAACTTTAAATTACAAATTAAAGTCCAAAACGAAGGAACTTGAGGACGATCCGCTGATCACAACACAAGCGGAAAAAATGCTCATGCCGATATTATATTTTTGGTTGACTTTGAAATGATATATTATGAACTAAAATAGAGAATTATAGACCGAGTTTGCTTTCTTCATAGGTTAGTGGGTGTGGACCGGAGACTCTGATTTTTGAAAGCCGCTGTTATTGGCAGAGATAGCCGCAACAACATTTGAGAATACACGGAATGAGGAATTAGACGTGTAAACGAGTCAAACATCTTGGGTGTTGCTGGTTGGTGAAATTAAATAAAATTTTTCTTTTGTTTTAAAATTAATCTATACTTTTTACTTATTTATTAATTTCGAATTTTAGTGTAAAAAATCACAAATCTTGACTTGGATTCAAGAACTCTATTCAGATCGAGATTCGATATGATTTTTTATTTTGATTCAAAAAATCGGTTGAGATTATAAATAAATTATTCATCATGAATTACATTCAAGACGGTTCGGAAATGAATATCTTGATTGTCATTCATAACTCATGTTTTACAATAAAAATAAAAATATTTAAAACCGAATATAGGGAGATTTCACTAAGTTCTTGAATATTTGAAAGGTTTCACTTAATTTAACTAAGCATAAGAAACTTTTGCTATTTTTCCCGGAATTTGACTCATTTATTTCATTTTCTATTCCCTCTCATCTGACGTTACACGTACGTTCGCTGCTAGTGTGTTTGATCGCCAATCACATAGTTGACATTGATTGTCTTGATAATCAAAGCTAAGGAATGTGACGAGACATAATTTATCAATCTTGTTTCGATCTTTTTTCATATCCTCATCTTATTTCGTTTTTATCTCATTTGAAATTTTAGGATATTTTTTTACCCAGTCTTATTTGGCTTGATATTTCGAAACATAAAATTATGTAACAAATTCCATCTCATGAAAATTGCCAACCTTAGGTAAATTTCCCTTGAGTCACGATTGAAAATTTTAAAATTCTTTTTTTTTTTTGTGGTCTGGGGTCGAGTTTTTGAATTTTCTATCTTTGCTTCAGTTGACCGATAGCTATTCGTGATTGTATATTAATTAGATCTATGTTTTGATTAGGTCAATAAAGCAGCAGCATACAACAAAGTTAGATATTTATATACAAACGAGGGGAATAAAAAAAATTATGTATCCCACCACACATTGCATTCCAAAATATACCCTTCAGCCAAATTTATTTTTAACTATTTTACTTAATTTAATTTTAGTAGTCTTATTTTATTTATAGTATTTTAAGATCAGTTTGGGAGTGCCACTTAACTAATATTTTTGAATTTATTATCAATAAATTTCAAATATTCTGAATCTTGAGAAAATATTTTTAATATGATTTTAAACAATTCTAAACTGACTCTTAATCTCGTTAGAGTTAGATGTTATTTGTCTTATTTGAATATGATTCTAATTTAGTCTACTATTATATGGTTAAAAGAAACATCGAATTTGTATTTCGGAGCATGATCTTCAATATGGCAAACAAAATTCTATTAAAGAAACTGTAAACTAAAACATAATTAGAACAGGGATACTTGTGTATCACAAATTCTCTTTAATACATATATTCACTACAAAAAATGGTCTTTTAGTGTCCAATATTTTAACATTGCCAAATATATATTTAGCGTTGTCAAAATCCTGTGATGTTAAAATTAATAATATATTACATCGCAAGGATCGATGACGCTAAAGATACAACATTTAGCGACGCCAATGACATTGTGACGTAAAAAAATTAACATTTAACATCGTAACAAACTTTTCGACGCTGAAAATCAATATTTAACATCACATATCACATATAAGTTGCGACACTAAATGACATAATTTTCGACGTTGCAACCTACATCTGACACTAAACCTTATAACATTTAGCGTCACAACTAATATGTAATAATTTATTCTTTCTTCTTATTCCTTTTTCTTCAATACCCACGTCAAAAATACTCATTTTCGTCATTTTCAACCACAATCCAACAATAAGCTAATTAAGGTATTATTTTCTCTAATGTATCAATATTATTATAGTAATTATTTACTCATTATGTATTTTTGAGTACATCTCCTAAAATTAGAGTTTAGAATTTAATTAGGTAAATATTTTAGTTTTTGAATTTAGCTAATTAAGGTATGTATTTTCTCTGATGTATCACAAATATTATAGTAATTTGTTTACCTATTATGTATTTTTGACTAAGTCCCCTTAAATTAGGGTTTAAAATTTAATTAGGTAAATATTTTAGTTTATGAATTAATTAGTTAAATATTTCATTTTATGTATTTAATTGATAGTGCATATAATTAATATGGATAATTTAATTTTAGATAAGTATGTATGTATAAATATGGTTTATTGTTAAGTGAATATATTGTACATACATTAGTTTGAATTAATTTATCATTTTTTAAATATAATTGTTGATAATTTTGTTGATATGGATAGAAGTTGGATGAGTGTGCACAATAGATTGAATATCAATACCATAAAAGGGGTGGAAGAATTCATGGAAGCACCAAAATAAGTTATTGATGCGGAAAGTCGAGTGTATTGTCCATGTAAAAGCTATTTGAATGAGAGAAAGAAGAATTTGAGCGAAGTTATGGATCGCTTATACATGTCGGTAATTTCAACGACCTATCAAACATGGGTTTACCATGGAGAATATTACAACTATGTCTCCCAGTATACCTATTCAGAAGCTAGTACAAGTTATCACGAGCATCGTCAAGAAAATGATGATATGATTGCTGCTTTGTATGACTTGTAAGGTTCGGTATTTGGTAGGGAAACATCACATCCGGAGGAAAATAACAAGCATAAAGTGTTTAGTCAGTTACTTGAAGAAGCTAAAAAGATATCATTCGATGGTATTGGCATGTCGACTTTGAACGTTGTTGTCAAGTTACATCATATTAAAGTAAGTAATGGAATGACTAATAAAAGTATTGATATAATGTTAGAGTTGCTTGGATAGATGTTACCAGCCGACACAAAATTTCCAAAATCATATTACGAGGCGAAAATAATATTGCTTGATATCGAATGGGGATATGAATCGACATGCCCATAAGTATGACTATGTATTATTTCATGCAGAGTATGAATTGTTGGGATTTATGTCCTAAAGCTTCATGTATTGTAAATGAAATTGATTATTGTAATAATAATAATAAATGTATTATTCATTTTATCAAAGTTGTTTGATTTATATTGCATATTGTCCAATTATCTTGTTTACCTTGATTACTATTGTACATTCAGACTTAGTGTATGTTTGATGCACAAGAGAATTTAAGTTTGAAGTTAGTAACCTAAATAGTCCATAGAGAGCAAACAAAAAGGGTACTTTATTTGTGGTTTATCTATAGTTGCGGTCCATTTTATACTTGTATGACGACCTTGATCCGAGATCATTCATGTAGTGACATGGGAATGAGGGCATCTTGTATGATGAGATCATATAGGACTGGATTCAGATTAATACGAAATTATTTTAATATCCGATAACCGAAGAAGTTCATTTTATCAAATAGATGGTCATATATGTATTCGATCCTAATCTTGATTGTATTACAAACTCTTGCATGACAGGCTATGTCCTTTGATTTACTATGGTGAGGTTGTTGTTGCATTCCCTGCTAATAACTACGTATTTTGGGGATATGGTTTGGTGTGCAGCTAGGAACGTTTTACATAGATATGGAATTCACTCATTCTTGCGAGAAGCAGAAGAATATTTTTTTTAAGAGTTGATTCGAGACTTGAACAATTTGATCGCTCAGCTTTTCTATTGCGACTAGAAAATTTTATATTCATAATTGTAATGAATTAATTGTTCATTATAGAATCAATGGTGCTTAAGAGACAAAATATTTAGAGGTTAACATGAATTATGACCCGGCTCTATTTATGAGATATTCGTGAAGGGCTGTATTCATATGTAATGACTATATCGATAGACACCGAAGTTGTTCGGTTTTATTTAATCCATCTACGATAACGAGAGTTCAACTTTGAGTTTTTAGTGTAATAACATGGAGTTAATAATTCGTAATATTTGATTAAAAAGTTTAATTATTATTTTGGAATTATTGGACCTCAGAACCGTAGGTCCATTTGGTCCTCGTGCTAGCTTGATTAACTGTAGCAAACCTAATATAATTAAATTGTCTAATTATATGCTCACTTTATATTTATATATTATTAATGAGATTAATAATATTTATTGTCACAAATGAAAACTATGTTAAATTAGTTTAACTTATGTTTTTTAGAATTCTTTGATTATGAGATAATCAAATCTTGATTATGAGATAATTACTACAACATAATTGAAGGTAAATAAATCATTATTAATATATTGATTTTTATTTACCATTGGAGACAAAGCCATATAGCTTACCATGCCATCCAAGCAATTATGTCTATTAGGTGGCTTGGATACACCTAATAGTTTTGTCATTAGCTTATGCATTTTATGCTTTGATATGCCCTCCACATTTATGTGTTTGCCATTGAAAGAAAGCATTGAATGCTTAATGACAAAGCCATTGTCTTTAGCTTAACATTTCTTATGTTTTGTTATGACATTCACATTTTTGTGTTGGCCATTGCAAGAAAGCATTAGATGCTTTATGACAAGGTTAGTTGGCTTGTGTAAGAAAATATAATCTCTACCATTTCTCTCACTTCCTAAGGTTAAAACTTTGCATTCATTCACACAATTATTGTGAGAAAGATTTGAGAGAAAAGAGAAAAGAACTTCAAATATTCACAAGTGTTGTGAAAGTATTTGAAACTCCAAAGAGACAAACACCATTGTGACATCCTAAATCGCTAAATAGTTTAGAGGTTTAATTTTTGTGAGTTAAGCCCATACTTCGGTTTGTTGGTTTCAAGTCATAGTTCGAAAGATCGAGTAGTTGATCCAAGTGTTGGACACCAAATGATTGATCTTGGCTACTATAATAAAGGGAGAAGACAAAAGAAAATTTTGAAGATTCATACCGGACCCGGTGGCACCATAAACAACTTCCGTTGCGCTATGGAAAGTCGTTTCCTACATGAATTCCTTGAGAATTGTCCAGTCTTTTTGAGAAAATCGGCATAAGATTCGTGGTACTGGGAAGAAAGTGCCTTAGAAGGTATTGCGTTATTTTCCATTGACACCTAGAGTACAAAGATTGTTTATATCATGTTACACCGCATCTTACATGAGATGGAATCATGGTAAGAGAGTCACTGATGAGGGCGTTCTTAGATACCCTGCTGACGTAACTGAGAGGAAAGACTTTGATTATATGTACTCACGTTTCGTCGAGGACCATCGTAATGTCAGGTTAGGCCTCGCATCTAATGGTTTTAATCTATTTGGAAAATGTATATCTCTTACAACATGTAGCCTGTGGTAATTGTACCTTATAACTTACAACCATAGAAATATATGAAAATCTTTTCATGTTTCTATCTTTATTTATATTGGGTCCATGTTCCCTCGATAAAGATATTGATGTTTACTTGAGGCCATTGATTGAATAATCATATACATTATGGAATATCAGTGTAAGTAATTATGATACAGCCACTGAGAAGTATGTTCAAATATACTCGGCGTTATTGTGGACTACTAACGACTTTCCATCTTTTGTTTCTTTATCTGGGTGGGCATTACAAATGGTTATATGGCATGTCCATTATGTGTATGTGATACATCTTTACAACGTTTGCAGAAAAAGATTGGATATATGGGCCGCATAAGATTCTTATACCTTAATCATGCCTAGAGGATAAGTAAATTATTTAACAGTCGTCCAGAATCTAGGAGCATGCCCAATAGTTTATCTGGATTTGACACACTTTGACAATATCATAGACTCATAAATATCACTTTCGGGAAGCATTATAATAATAAAGATGCTCATCACAGACGTTGACCTGAAGAGTTGAATTAGATGATAATAAGAATTTTCTTCGAGCAAGAGTATTGAGGGTGTCTAAGTATGTGACATAATTTAGATATGATTCATATTGAAAAACATATGCGAAAATTTGGTTGGCATCTTGTTGAAAATTCCGG
Source organism: Zanthoxylum bungeanum (assembly GCA_019454045.1). Taxonomy (NCBI): domain Eukaryota; kingdom Viridiplantae; phylum Streptophyta; class Magnoliopsida; order Sapindales; family Rutaceae; genus Zanthoxylum; species Zanthoxylum bungeanum. The sequence continues at coordinate 263,247 of SKCR01034243.1, read as the reverse complement.
GGAAGACAAAAGATACTAAAAATACGTGTTTGGACCTGCATGATAAGAAAATTCATAAATATCTACACTTGCGATTGACTTCTAGGGGCTATGTCAAACCACATGCTTGTTACGTCCTAACTTCATATGCAAAAATTTGGTTGGCATCTTGTTGAACATTCCGGGGAAGACAAAAGATACTAAAAATACGTGTTTGGACCTGCATGATAAGAAAATTCATAAATATCTACACTTGCGATTGACTTCTAGGGGCTATGTCAAACCACATGCTTGTTACGTCCTAACTTCATATGCAAAAATTTGGTTGGCATCTTGTTGAACATTCCGGGGAAGACAAAAGATACTAAAAATACGTGTTTGGACCTGCATGATAAGAAAATTCACAAATATCTACACTTGCGATTGACTTCTAAGGGCTATGTCAAACCACATGCTTGTTACGTCCTAACTTCAGCTAAAAGAAAGCCATTCTGTGAGAAGTTGAAAACAGTAAAATTTCCCGATGGGTATTCGTCAAATATATGAAATTGTGCTAGAGATGACACAATAACTGGGTTGAAGAGTCATGACTGCCACATGCTTCTGGAAATTCTTCTTCCTGTGGGCATTTGTCTGTTCCTTCTACCACAATTATTCAACACAATTCTAGACTGTTTGATTTCTTCAAACAATTATGTCAAAGGACTTTAACCACATCGATGATTGATGATCTTGATCAAGTAATAGTCTTCATTTTTGTTAATTGGAATGAATACTTCCACCTATAGTTTTTGATGTAATGGTTAACCCGATAGTGTATTTACCCCTAGAAGCATGAAAATGTGGTCCTGTCCACTTTAGATAGATGTACCCCATAGAATGGTAACCATTTGTGTATAAATATTAATTCATGTCACATTTATATATATGATTATATATCGTATTAGTTTTGTTGATAAATATTTTAGAGCTTTGTGGCAGTACAAACAATATGTATGAAACAAGACACGACCAGAAGGGTCAATTGCTGAAGCGTATATGTTAAACGAAGCCATAACATTCTATTTGATGTACTTAAAAAATATTAAAGAAACTTTAATCTTCGAACTGAAAAATACGACGGAGGAGAATATGAATCATATGATATCTTTATTTTTCTATAATACTACTTACCTTATCGGGAAGATGACTGTTAAAATACTTACAATCGAGGAATAATAATGTGCTTATTAGTTTGTTCTGAATATTTATGATGAGTTTCAATAGTGTCTACAGTACGTGTCTAAACTCAAATCAATAGTTTGAATAATTTACAAGGAATTTTGAATAATTTTATCATTTTAAATGTAAATATTATAAGACCGTTCTTGGCAATAACAACAACAACTAAAATATCAGTGAGAGGCAATGAAGGACATTCCCTAAGTGGTTTAAAACAATTGTGAATTTTTCCATACCCAAACTTTTTCAGTGTATAATATATCTTACTTTCTCTAATCAATGATTTCATATGTATTTCAGATAAATAATCAGATTGAAAATGGCAATATTGACCACTCCAGTGCTATAGCGTCACTAGCTTATCGTCCAGTAAGAAGGGCATATGAGTATTCTGATTGTATCGTGAATGATGTGCGATTTATTGTAGAGTATAGAGATATTTCACGCTCAACATAATTGTAACATCCCGATCGGAGTGATATTACTGGAAGGGGCACACACACACACACACACACACACACATATATATATATAAAATCACATGTATGGGACGACAGCCCAATTCATCAACCATGTATACATATGTATTCTAAACACTAAGTACTCTGTTTAAATACATATTTCAATACTGACATGACCTTTATAATGCAATGTACATGTGACTTTTACTGTATAACATCTATGTTACTTGACAATCTCTAACTCTGGCAGAACTGGACTTTATCCCTGACTTGACTTGGTGGACCAACTCCCTAATGACTGCATCAGTATTTGTCATCTCGAGCTCGTCCTCTGAGAATACCAGCAAAACAAACACAGAGAGTGAGAGGTTAGACCGTTGAACGATCTAAGTGAGTGGACAAGAAAAAAAACTAAAATGCTGTTATAAAACTTTTGGTTCTGAAACCAAGGTTCAAAACACTTTTATGCAAAAACTCTTTTACTGTTTGAGAATTTTGAGCTTCTTTCTGAAATTCTTTTCTGCAAGTTCCTTATAAAACTGTTGGTTTCTAAAAAATTTCTTTTCTAAAAGCCTTTTCTGAAAACTCTAACTGGAAACTTTTTCTGAAATCTGTATCTCTGCCTGAAAACTTGATGCATGGGGACGTTACGTATCGCATTCCCCTCATACGCTTAATTAGAGCCAGAAGTGCAAATCCATGACTTTAGGGTGTTACGTATCACCGTCCCCCAAAGCATGCCACTACTGTCCTTGAAGCTGGTGATCTTGGGGCGTTATGTATCGCCGTCCCCCAAACTAGAACAGAGGGTGCAGATCTATGATACCACCCAAGCTCAGAAACTAAGGTATATGGGCATTACGTATCGCCGTCCCCCTAGCCCTACTCTAGGATTTAAGGGTGTTACATATCACCGTCTCTTCAGTCCTCTACATGTGCACATATTCTCTGTCCGTCAATTCCATCTCTGTATAAGTTACAAACTGGGGTAGGGTTTTCCCACATGTCCCGAAAAATAAAACTCAAGTTTGAAAAATATTTCTTTTCTAAATCACTATTATCTGAAAATAACTGTAAATAAATCATGGCTAACGCCATATGTGCTGGAAAAATTAAGTCTCAATTTATAAAGAAAAAATAAATCAATAAACAAAATCAACTTGAAGAAAGAGGTGTCCAGTCACAGTTTTGGAATCTGGCTGGCATTACTCGCTTGCTGAAGGAATTCTGGTTCCTACGATGATCTAAAATTGACAATTTGGGTTAGAAGATGGGATGAGAGACATATTCTGAATTAGTCTAAAATTTTCCACTCAAGCACTTACTTATCACTTCAAAGTATATCACTCTTATATTATGGTGTAATGTGTATTCTCAAACTGATACGAGACCCTAAGGGTGGTCTCTAACATGCTAGGGTGGAACTGGGATGGTTTAAAACTAATTCGGATGGATTTCTATCTTCGCGTCGTGACGCAAAGCCTTGCGTGTCGCGACGCATGTTAGACCAGAATCATGCTTAAATTTTCCCGGGTCGCGACCCAAACTTCTTACGCGTCGTGATGCAGAACTGATTTCCAGGTTTCTACTTTACTTCCTAAGGTCTATTTTACTCCAGATGAATCCCCAACACTACTACAACAAAATGGCCACACAAACCATTCCATTAAACCTCAAATTCACATGTTCTTTATCCAATATATCATTCCCAAATAATTCTTTAACCCCATACCTCTTTCTTAAACTAAACCTTTAAGATTTTCCAAATTAGGGTATTTAACTAAATCATCATTTTTCTTTACTTTAAAATCAGCAAAGTACAACCCCTACCATGTCAAGTTTCAAAAATTTAACAAACTAAAATTTGGGTCAAATCTTCTTACCTTTATCTTTTTGATTTTCCTTCACTTTTCAAGCTCCCATGATGGCTAAACCCCTTTGCTTGCCCCTCTTTTCTTATTCTTTCTTCCTTTTTCTTCCTTATTCTTTTTTTTTTTTCCTTCTTCTTCTTCTTCTTCTTCTTCTCTCTCTTGGCTACGTCTCTTCTTTCTCCTCTTTTTTATTTTCGATTTTTTAGAATTAGTGAATAGTACCCTCCTTATATACTAGGGCTTTTGGATATTTGGATAATTGGAGAAAAATGTGGAAAGTTTGAGAATTTTCTATTTGATGCCAAAATTACTATTCATACAAATTATGACTTACGTGTTTGACTTGTTTTTGGTCCACCTTTGGAAAAATATTCAACGTAGAAGTTGTAGGTATCAATCTCAGCTTTTTGGTGATATAAAATTCATATGAAAACGTATGAAAACGTTATGCCCCAAATACTACAGGCTGTCCGGAGGGGGATCTTGTACAGTTTCGTACCGGGTCTGTGCTTTGTTTACCAATTGTCCCCAAAATCATTCCATGAGTATATTTGAGTCTCAATATAATTTATTTTATGAGCTTTTATCCCGTATGTAACAGTAAAACTATATACAATAGTAAAAACTACCGGTCGTTACAACAATACTATGGGATTACAGTTTCAGGAGATCATAATGACAGTACTATTGACTTTTACAGGGTCTTACAAGGAGTTATGAATTGATTTACAAGCATAATCATTGAATTGTCTTGTTTGCATGTAAGTGGTTTGACACTGATCCTAGAAAGAGGAGAATTTAGTTCGTTCACCATCTAATATCGATCAATGATCAACTTGTTTGGTATAAAGATGATCCATATATTTTATGTCATTCAGCATGTCCTGTCATGTATCTAGATGACCTAAAATTTGGAATTGGAAGGAAAGTCATGGAAAAATTAAATTAGAGGGGTATTTGGGACGTCAAGAGAAACAAAATACCACCGATGATCACTTCAAAGAGGATGTTGAGCACGACGAAAATGTTGAACAAATTTTCCAATTGTCAAATATTATCCAGAATAATATTATCAGTATTCAACTTACACGAGATGACATTGATGCTATTTAGGTCATCCAAAAGTTGGATGATGACAAAAAAATTAAAAATATATATATACTATTTAACGCTGCCAAATAATAATGACACTAAATATAGACCGTATATTATTTATCATTTCCATATAGCGACACCAAAAGTATAGAGGGAAAATCCAATTTTTTTTTTTAAAAAAAATTTCAATAATTAGCGTCGCTAAAAGAAAGTGTGATACTAAATGTTCAATATTAAATTAAGGTTGTATGGGGAATTTGAAAACCCCATACAACCCTAAATAATTGGTGTGCCACACCAAATATTTGGTTATGTACCTCAATGAGGCACTACCCAGTGCACCCAATGCATTAAAATGAGACACTGTTAATGAGGCTATACCCATTACCAACAATGAGGCACTTAATAGTGCCTCAATTTGAGGGACCTGGGCAGTGCCTCTTTTTGAGGCACTACCAAGTGTATTTGATGTTTTTTTTTTCTAAATTAAGCGTAACTTATTTTTCCCCAGATGGCCCTCGGACAACGCAAGAGACCCGCTCTATCTACCGGTAGTGTGATAGGTTCCACCTCTTAGCCAACTACTCAGGCCGTAGACGATCTCGCATTCCATGGAAGGATATTGATACCTATATCCAATAATAGAGAGAAACAGCTAGGTCGATATGATCCAACGGTCACCAATGCAATGGGAATTATTACGTGATGTGACACTTCCCAGCAGTACATGTGCTGGATGAAGATACTGGAGCGAATGCGACATGACTTATTCGTGATTTTATCAATAAGTATCATTTTAAACATCAATTTTAGTTTTTATTTTTTATTTTTAAAATAAAGCCTTTAACTATTGTGTTTTTTTTTTTTGTGTGCAAGAATGGTTCAAATATGGTCAAGCACGTCAACCATTGTATGGGCAAGGTATACTCAAAATACCACACAAAGAAACTCAAGCCCATCTTCGACTAGCATGGTATAGATAATGTTATTTCCTATTGGCCGTAAGACATCAGTGAGAAGGATTTGGGATATATATATATGCCATGTGGGCTTTAGATGAATACACGGTAAGTTTTAAATTTCCATAATATTTTATTTTGAAATAAAATAGTGATTAAGTTCCATTTTTTGTAGAAGATTTCGAGCGAAATAAGGTAAACCGACAGAATTTATAGTTCAACCATGTTGGAGGCTTTCTTCTGCGCATCACGAAGAACGCTCCGAGGAAAGTGGATATACGTTTACTTAACTTTATTTTAATAATATTTAATTAATAATTATTTTTTGCCTGTAGCAAAGCAGTATGGGAGCGACGTTGCAGCCCCTCCTGATGCTATATTTTTTTCCAGCTCACCCACAACACTCCATGTAAAGGTTGGGTGAACGATGTCGCATATGAGTGCTTTGTAAGTTTTTAATTATATAAATTATGAAAAATTTTAGTATTTTCCACTAACACAAAATCTTAAAAAGTAGGAATATAGGGTGGACATTCAGATACAGAACCTCATGTAGGGTAATAAGCCTTTGGCTGATAAGAAGCTTTCGCGTTAGGTGTTCCAAAACACCACCACTTACAACGTTGGGCTTGGTACACATTGAAAGGCGACAACTGCTTCTTCTCGATCGTCTGCCTCCTCAAAGGAGGTCACTGTCTTAAAGGAACAATTAAAGCTGGCTCAAGATCGGCTGAGCCAGCTAGAGATGAGAAGAGAGAGCATGATCAGGAAATGACCTAATTGCGAGTGCTTGTGGAGAGGTCGCTCGCTTAGAGAAGTATTACAGGATTAACTTCTACAATTCCTCCCGGCCTGTCACTGTCTCCGACCAATCGTCCTGCATGTTTTTTATTTAATGTAATAAAACTTTTTGTATGTAATAATTATATAATAATAATAATAATAATAATTATTATTATTATTATTATATTATTATTATTATTATTATTATTTTTTTATTATTTTTTTATTATTTTTTAAAGTAAAATATTATTAATGTTTTATTTTTATCGTATATATAATTTTAATTTCATTATATGTATATAATAATAATAATAATTTATTTTAATAGTATTTTTTAAAAAAAAATAAATGAGAATTATTTAGATGGCAATGCTAAACCTCAAATTTGACGTCGATAAGACAAAAGGCGATGCTAATAGTTGTACACTTTTAGCGACGCCTAATAGGCGTTGCGAAAAGCCATAGATTTTTAGCATTGCCTGAATTATACGACACAGAATTGTTAATTTCAGTGTCGTCTAATACTGTTTTCAGAGACGAAAAATGTTGACGCAAATATTTTTAGCGTCGCCTATTCTACAGCGACGATAAAACGTTTTCTTGACCATCCTTTGGTATCCATTTCCCACGTCACATCTTTTCGACACGAAAGCCTTTAGCGCTAACGTTGACAACGTCGACATTAAAAGATCTTTTTCTTGTAGTGATTACAGCCTTTATTCTGGTGTACAAAGATTTGAACTTCGTCTGTTTCCTAGGATATAATGATGGAGGAATAGCAAGAGAGACACGCAGTTCTATTACAACGAATTGAATATTGCCAAACTCCAACTCTAAAGGAAAAACCTAACAACAGTATGGACTCTTAAGAATTGGAGAGAAAACTAAGACTTAAGAGGTTAAAAGAGAAAAATTGAAAATAACTCTTAAATTTCGTGTGTCAAAATGAGAAGGGAACAAATCGTTGAATTGTTACAAGGATTGAGGGTTATAAACCATTGAATTATCAGTTGTTGAATCAACTTAAATACCCGTTCATATCACAACTCCCCTAAGGGTTTCTAAGGTGTGCTAACAGGCAAACCAGTTCAGGATCTTGTAATAAGAACAAATTAGTAGGGGTCTCGAGCTGTTGTGGGATTAATTTATATAAAATTTCAACGGCTATCATTAGTCTATAAAACTTAAAAGTAAAAATGAAAGTTCCATCTTTCAACTTGATAAAGCAGCAGCATAAAAGATTGGACAGTTAAGGAGTAGGTTGGGTCGGGGGAAAGGGAGAAGCTCCTATGCTTTGATTAGGTCAATAAAGCGACAGCATAAAGGAGGAATTTAAGCAACTTAGAATTTTGTGTCCCAACAAAGGGCATACCAAAATATATTCTTTAGTCCAACTTATTGACATACAGTTGCTCAATCTCTATCTCCATGTTCTCATTGGCGGTTTTTGGACAATTCACGCAAGCTATGGCCTAAAATCAGGATCCCTTAATTTTAAAAAATTAAATTTTAAAGTTTATTATATGATTGTGTCTAAAGATATAATTAGATTGATAAAAATAAATACATTCAAAATGTAAATATATTTGGACTTTCTCACCCATTTATCTTTTGGTGAAAAAATTATAATATGACTAATTTTTTTTTTTTTTTTTTTTTTTCTATTTTTCACTAATAGATGTCCTAATTAATTTACGAACACACAGTGGAACTCAGAGCAGCAGTCTAAAAAACATATCAGCAGTCAACAGTCAATAACTCAGATGTTTATTTATTTCCTTGGCTACTTTTTCAACGCCCCATGTCTCAGCCTATCTAACACAAAAATTCTCCTCGCCGAAGTTAATATTAGTCAAAGATCAGATTACATATGCTTGTTATATGTCATTATTTATATGAGCAAAATCTACTTCATTTCAGTCTAAAACAGCAAGAAGAATTAATATTTGAGGCCAGTAATAACAAGAAACAAAGAGATCGAAGAGAAAAAAATGAGGTCTTCTTCTTCTCTTATATTCAAAGCTATGTCCATCTTCATTTTCTTCCTTTTGCTTTCATACTCCATGCTTGTTGATGGTTCGAGGCTGCTGCATGATCATCAATCCAATTCCCTTCCTTCAATGAAGGGTTTCATAAGCATGGCTTATTCTGGGCCAAGCCACCGTGGTCGCGGTCACTGACCGGATTTGGCATCCACGAGCTGTCCTGTTGTTGGAGTTCTAGATAAGTTTCTAAAGTATGTAGCCCTACCGATAAAAGAGTGATCTTTTTTCTAACTTCCTTGCAGCAATACGTATTAGCTTTTCTTAGATTTGATATCCTTAATTTTGCCTAAATTTAGGACTTTACCCAGCCGTTTGTGTGGACCGTCTCCAGAATCACCTTGTTGGCAACCTTTAGTTCTAGATTTGACCAGGTTTTTATTCTTTATGTATAAGAAAGAAGAACACAAGTAGGAAAAAGAGTTTTTAACTGAATATCATCAGAATAACAAGAGGTGCATATAGGGATATCCACCAATTCAGCACCAAATTCAAGTGCATATACACATGCATGTAACACGAAACATATTGCATGCATATAGGGTCCTTTTTTTTTTTTTTTTTATTTCTTAAAAATTTATTTGATTGTTAGTCGCTCCAGTGAACAATGGAAAGTTATTAGTTCATTTCATGTAAGCGGTTCTGCAAATACATCAATGAAACAGTGAACCTGTGAAAGCTTCTTATTGATTCTGTGAGTGCCCTTATTGTGCTCCTTTTCTTTCTTTATATTTTTTTTCCTTATATAAAGGTATATTATGACGACAAAATTTTTATATTTGGGTGATTGCTGATTAATAAATTTGTAAGCAGTCCAGAGTAAATAGAGCTGCGAGAGGATCCAAATTTATAATTATATAACATCGATTAAATCTTGTACATGTGTACAATATGGTCACAAGTCTTAATCTAATATGGTCTTTGAAGTAGAATGATTATTAATATTGGGAGATTTTTATGGGACTTGCTAGTTCTTAAAATAAGATCTCCATTAATAAATGATAAAAATAATATACAAGTCATATTATGCACTAATATTTAAAGGATTCGAGACTCTAATTTTGAGTCAAATTTGATTACCTCAACTGACCGACTATATCAAATTATCAACTCTCCCCAAAACCACATTTCTTTGTGTGTATATGGGATGGATCAGTTGCCTCCGACTCCTTAAAATTAAAAATACAATAATTTTTACATCAATCAATAGTCATTAGATTTTAGAAAATCAATGATTAAAATTAAATCGTATTAATGTTTAAGTTTCTTTAATTTCTCTCTCTCCCTGTAGACCCCATCGTTTCAATCACTTGCCTGTTTAAACTAAATTTGTATTCTCTTTCTTTTGTGGGTTTTTTTTTGGAAATGTTGATAATTCTGCTGTCAAATCACTTCGATTCGGATTTAAGTGAAATAAGTAAAATCTCCGACTGTTTTAGATTATTATAAAAAAATGCACTAATTGGACTTGAACACGTGACCTATTAATCAAGTTTTAGGTCCATTATCACCAACCACTTTTTTTGGGGACTTATTTCTGTTTTATAGAAACGCTAAAACCCCTCACGTGTCACGTTTCAAAAATTGTTAGGAAACGTTTCCTAAATGTTTTGGATAAACTAATTAGAAAAAAGAAAAGAACATGAAACATTTATGAAACGTTTTGGAACGTAAATGAAAGAAAAACAAGAAACGCAAGGTACAGAGCCGAAGTTGTGAACGATTAGAGAACATTCAAAACTACAATTTCTTGATTTCCTATGCAAGCTTCGCGCAGTAAGAAATTTATGGTACCGACGGCTTAAAGGGTTTTTCGTTGACAACTGGAAATTAATATGGGTCTAAAATAATTTATCAAAAGAGAAATCTAAATCAATTCAGGAAATAAAAGTTAAATTTAAAAGAAAGAGAGATGTGATAAATTACCATAAATTTGAGAGAAGTGAATTGGGAGTATTTTGATCCCAAAAGTTGCTGGAGATATTTAGTATATGAGAAAAACTTATATAGGTACCGTCCTAATCAGTAAATGACACATGTTTCAGTTATTTTTCTTTCAGTTTTGATGAATATTTTCAAAAATAATTGGAACATGTGTGTTATTCACTGATTGGAAGAATTTATAGGGACCATCTTATATAAGTTTTCCTCTGGGTAAAGATAAAGACGTACTATAAGGTAAAGCATATGGTGTGTGGGGCCAATCATTGAGTAGAGATGCAAAACGAATTGACGAATCGAATTTATAACGAATCTTAAATGAATCGAATCAAATGTGATGGATTCGTATTCGATTCGTTTATTAAACGAAATCTAGTATCATGGTTCGTATTCAATTCGCTTATTAAACGAATCAAATACGAATATTCGTTTAGTCATAATATTATTTAATAATATAAATTATCATAATGTATTTAATATTTAAATTAATTCTTCATAAATACGTAATTAATATATTCACAAAAAATAGCTTACCAAATATCGACAATATTATTTTTTTAATAATAATTAGACATAATTTCTTAAATATTAATAAAAAAAGATAACAATAACTTGTAAAAGAAAATAATAAAATGAATGTTAAACGAATCAATGAGCTTAAATTCGTATTCAATTCGTTTAATAAACGAATTGAATAGGATTGATCCATTTATTAAATAAATCCATTTTTTTCAAACATATATTCGCTTTAAAGCGAATAAAATTGAACAAATAAACGAATGTTAATCCAAATTATCATCCCCTATCCCTGAGAACAAAACTACGTAAATTATAGAATAATTGAATAAATGAAAAATAAAGAGATAGAGAATTGAATTAAAAAATTGAAAATAAATAAAAAGTAGTTAAATTTATGTGCTTTTCTTTTTTACCGGTGTTTTTTTTTTCAATTAGCCAAATTTTCGACAGCTTAAATTGCATTTTTTTTAATTATATTTTATTTAATATTTCCCCAACTTTTCGGGTCATATTTTTAAAGAAAATGATAGGTGGTGTCGTGTCACATTTCCTGATTCTGTTTCCATGCATCCTAGATACTGTGTTAAGTTAAAAAAGATAAATTTAATTTTGTAAGAAAAGTTATTTCTTTTCACCCGACTCTCAAGAACATAATATTTTTAATTTGTAACGTCAAAGGCGACTTCAAAAGAAAATAAGAAAATAGTTTTAAGATGAATACTTTTATTTCTTTTCACCCTTGTTTTATATTTATTTTTCTAAGCATTTGTTGTATTCCAGAAATCAATATTGATTGGAAAAAGATAATGTTGGCATAATATTTTATTGGTAAGCGTGTAAGATTCCAAACATCCTGCGATAAAATCCCAGAATGGGGTGTTCGGTTCCAAGAAATGCCTATAAGGGGCGCGACCACACAGATTATAGCACTAAAACAAAGCTAAGAAAACTATGATTCCAAGAAATGCCCCAAAGGGGTGCAAGCACAGATATTACAGTCCTAAATATTACAATGCTAAGAAAACTATAAACAACCACTTGCTCATTTTAAGTCTTTTTTCTTCAGGTTTTCTTTTCCTACGCTTGAGCCCTTTATAATGTAAAGTCCCACTAATCGCTCAAGCGGTTTCGCTTTCTTCGGCCCATTAAACCCCCCACGTCTCCTACTTGCATGTAATTGCTACATCATGCGTGTAATCGTTGGGTCGTGCGTGCAACTGCTGGGTCGTGTGTTCTGATAACCGCTAGATCGTGAGGATTACTTCCATTTGTAGTAACTGTTAGGTGGTCCTATTCGTAACTGGCCAACTTCAAGGCACTTTGGCATATTCGTTTTTCGTTTACTGTTCTTCACTTGTTGGGAGATTCTTTCTTCGTTTTTCATGATTCTTTACCCATTGATCGAATCATCCTGGGTCAAATCGTCTCTGGTAAATTTTTTTTCATTCTTCGTCCTAAATGACACCATACCTTTTCGTCCTTTAGTAATTATTTTCCTGTTAACAATTGCCGCCCAAATACGCCTTGATCGAATTGAACGATGAGATTAGGGCAGTATTTCTTAGTTAAGCATTTAAAGTTGGGGTTGCATTACTGGCCGCCTTAATGGTTCGGTCTGTTGGCCGTTCACTTTTATTTCTTGCTGCCATTTACGTGTCTCGAGACCTATTGTTTACATTCCCCATGCGAATCCATCGCTTCCCTAATTAATGTGCTACTTCTCCCATCACGTCTTGTTTGGAAACCATTATTGCGCTAATTAATATGCCGTTTTTCCGTCACATATCCCTCGTTGCGTGTGATACTGCCTTTTCATTTTCCCGCTCTTTTGCCTGCCTCGAATTGGATCGCCCCACCCGTCCTAGGACGATCTTTTATTCTTACTATATAAGCATAAACCCTCTCTTTTCATTTTTTTTTACTCTCTCATCCATTTCACTACTTCTCATCTCTGTAAATCCTTCAATTTAATTGCCATGGCGACTTCTTCCTCTGCTCCAAAAAAGAACACTGTTTCGGCCTTCAAGGATTATTAGGCCGTCTTGGATTACCCTTTGGTTAACGTATTTGGGATCCACACTCTTGACGAAATCCCAAAACTGTGCTCCATTGGACCCATTTTTGTTGATGACGAAGCCATTGCCACAGCTCCATTGGCCCACCTATTCCCTTATATTTCTAACTTGCCCCTTTTAGAGCCTCTGAATATTTTTTCCATGAACTTGTCTAACCTTATTCACACTTGGCCCAAATCCGATTCTTCATTCGAGACCTGGTTTAATCGCATGAGGACGAATGCAGATTCCTGCCCTTTCTTCCAAGACACTGGTACACACTCTCTCATATAACTTTCCCTTGTACTGCCTTCTTTTGACCGAAACCTCTTCTCCATATCACTGCTTTTTTGGTCTTCTGATTATAATATCTTCCTTTTTCTTTCCGGTCCTTTAACCATCACATTACGTGATGTTGGTTCCTTGACTGGATTAGCTCATTTGGGCGCTACTATCTCCACTCATACCAATTTTTGCTTTCCTCCGCCCCAAATAGACGCTTCGTCTTTCTCCTCTTATTCTGCCTTCTTTCGTACATTCTCCTAATCGACCGATCCAGTCACGGTATTTGAGCGTACCACTTTCATTCATTACTGGCTTAGTAATATATCATTTGTGTGCCTATTCAGAAATTCGAAGCGGGTTATCTTTTCCCATCTCTTCGGACGTTACCAATGGCAGTCCTATGGATCTATCGTCTTTCCTTTTAGCTGCCGTTTATCGGGGCTTGGCCATTCTTCAAAAACAACTACAGTCTGACTCTTTGCCCATTGCTTCTGGCCCTCTTTGGCTCGTCCAACTATGGCTCAGGGCCTACTTCTCAGTTTTTGGCTTTATTGAGTCAAACCGTTCCTTTCCATGCGCTAGCCGTCTATTTGCCCAATTAGGGCTAACTCTATTTTTCCTCGTATATTTTTCTATTATTTTTATACCCTTTATTCGTCCCTTCTTATTCTTATTTTTCATCGGGTGAAAACCCCTCATTCGTTCATGAGCTTCCACAGTCAGATGGAGATGAATCAGTTAATCACATCAGGCGTAAATTTTTATGTTCCCGCGATCTGATTCACGATATCTTGACTATGGCTAATGGTAAGGATGGGGTGGAAATGTATTCTCCCAACTTCATCGCTCGTTAATTCGGCCTTATTCAAGGATGGCTTCTTCCATTAATCTGTTACCGCTCTACTCCAGCAGAGCGTTTCACGCAGACATTGATCAATGCTTGTCCGAGATGCGAAATTTATTATCTTATATTTCTTGTGATTCATTTTCCTCTTATACATCTGTTCACCCTTTCTTCGAGCATTTTTGGCCAGCTAACCATGAAAGGATTTTCTCATTGCCCTCCTCCTCTGTCTTTTCCAGCCTCGCATTTTCCTCTAAGCCCTTTGAAAAAGCTGGGCCAAAGAAGGCAAGTTCTAAACCCCTACCAAAAGGAAGCACACTTTACCCGCTCATGGTTCTGATTCAGATGAGTCTGTGTTGTGCAGATGACCTAAGGTACTCTTTTCCATTCTCTCATTTCTTTTTTAACTGTTCGTTATGTTTCATTGTGTAGGTCTTTATTACCGAGCAATCGTTAGATATGGCCGTGTCGGCTCAAACCTCCTCCCCTAAAATTTCAATCGTTCAACATCTCTCAGATGAGGTTGAGGCTGCTAAATGCCCAACTGTTAGGGTGGATCCCCAAGGTACAGGGTTAAACATGGTAATGGTGAGTAGGGACCTGCGCATAGAGGAGATCCCAATGGACGACCCCTTTTTTTTAATATCGTCCTTTGCACACTCCCATACTCTTTGTGCAAGAGCCGGATGACGACCATTCTCAGCTCCATCCTGAATAGGTCATCCCCTTAATTCATAGGTGGATTGCCTCGTGGATTGGGGGTGTTATAGGGACATCGATGGCTTGTTCAGCCTGGCCAAATTGGATGTGTTGGAAGAGGCCGAGTCATTTCTAAAGGCGAACATGGTTGGACGAGTATATGAAGATTTTGAAGTTGTGAATGTTACTGATTCCTCCGACTCTGACTCTTCCACATAGACCCATTCGTCAGGTGCACCAAGCCATTCTGGTGTTCCCTTTGATTCTCCAATGTATCAGTCTCCCTCACCCGACCGATTCTTAGGCCAACATCTCCTATCTATCTACCATCATCTCCTTGGCGATTGTGGACAAGCCTTCAAGTTCTAGCTTTGTTCCCGAGGTTGTAAGTACCATTTTTTTTATATAACTACCTTGGTTTTCATTTGCTAATCCCCCATTTTTTATAAATAGATGTCCGATCCGTTTATGCAATCAATCCAGGACATTTTGGATCAACTTTACCGGCTGGCCTCCACTTCGTCTCAGCCTTCATCATCCTCAACGCAAGCCACCACGGACTTGGAGGCTCTTGAGGAAGTCGTTCGTCAATACACGTCCTTCATTAGATTTGAAATCGGTCAGGCTGCTCTGGCAGAAAATATGCTTAAACTAGAGAGATTTTCCTCTGAGTTGTCCGATTGTTGGCTTCTCATACTTTACCTATACTAGTGAATAATCGAATTTTCCTCAAAGACTTACAAAATGAAGTAGAGGCTTTCATCCATCGTTATCGATGTATACACAGCTAAAAGGTCGGGCTTCGTTCTTCGGTTACAAAGAAAGAAGGACTTCGTGACTCCCTTAATGCTCTCCATCGATCCTTACAGGAAACTACAGACGAGATAATGATCGAGGAGTCAGTATTACTGGATTTAGAGCGATAAATATGGGAGATCCAGCATCTTATTGAGGAGAGCCGCATGAGAAAAGAGGCTAAGAGGAAAGTCATTGCTGCACAATTGGAGGAGGTGAAAAAATCTCTTACAAATTATAAAGACTTGACCCAAATTGATTTTGAAAAGAGTCTGGCCGATCTTACTGCATCTGATGGGGTGATGCAGCAAGAGTGGCGACAGTTGAGGGAGGCATTTGCTGTCTTGAATGACAGAGCGCTCACTGAAGACATCCAACATGCGCCACCTAATATTTGACTGTAATTTATTTATTTGTTGTAAAGGTTAGGACGTTGCATCGTCCATTCTTCTTGAATTTATCACCCCGCTTTTATATTAGTAATAGTATTTATTATTATTATCATTATTATCATTATTTTTTTTTATATGCCACTCTATTGACATTCAAAGAATGCTACATTCTCATACTCCCACAACGAAGGCACATATTTTTTCAAATATCTACCATTTATCACTCTGACATGTATTTCTCCATCTAAAATCCTTAAATGATAAGCTCCATTTAGCAATATGCTCCCTATCTTGAAAGGTCCTTCCCAATTGGGCGATCATTTACTGTATATAGGAATTTTAGTATCCAATGGCAGTATTTTCTTCCTTACTAACTCTCATTTCCCGAAAGATTTGGCCACAACTTTTCGATTATACCCTTTGGCCATTCTTTCTTTCTGTGCTTCCAAACGATTCATGACATCACAATTAACATCGTCTAGCTCTAATAGATTTTGGATCATCGCTTCGTTATAATCGTTTGGCTTCAATTTATACTACAACGCCACCCTTAAGGATTTAACATTGACCTCTACCGGTTATACGACCTCTTGACCATATACTAATTGGAATGATGTGACTGAGGTACTCGTTCTTAGTGATATCCTATATGCCCACAAAGCTTGACTCGGGCATTTGTCCCATTGCTGGCATTGTCTATTATCATCTTTCGAATCAGGCCTTTAAGGATTTTATTGGACGACTCGGCATAACCATTTGACTAAGGGTAATATGATGCAGCATTTCCTAACTGAATCCCATATTGTAAGTGTTCCTAGTGTTGAGTTTTATCTAAGGTCCCAAGATCAAAACAAGACATGAAATAATGAGTGAATACATCAACGGAGGTAGCGGAATACTCACATCGATCGGTTGAGTCGACTTGGAGACGATTCGAAGCCAAAATGCCCACTGCATTAGGCGCCCACTGCAACAGTCCATTCCCTTACAAAACAGAATTTTGAGATGACAAATGGAGCTCCAAGCCTCGTCCGACGGATCCCGGCTCATGGGTGAACCTCCCTACCACCTTCGCAAGATTCGTAAGTGTGCTAGCACTTGAATTATCACCATGAAAATCCACTCTTGCTTCCCTATTGTTCACGCCAAAGTGGCTTCAAAAACAGTCCACTATGTTGGTTTTGGGTGTGAGAGGAGAGAGCAAAATGAGAGAGAAAGAAATGTGTAATGAATAATTGAAATGCATATTAAGTATATCTTATATACTTTGTTTGAAATTCAAAAGAATTTCACTTGCATTTGCCTTTAATTTGCATTTGCATTTGCATTTGCTTTTTAAAAGTCAAACCATTAAAGCAAAACACTATGCACATCAACTATTCACATGTCACTCAAGTCACATCTACTTTATGTCATGTGTCATGTCTTTCAATCAATCAATCACATCAATCAATCACATCACTCAAAGTGACATTTGATTTGACGCTTGATGTGACGATTGATTTGACGCTTGATGCGACTTGCGATGCCGCACTCGAATTCGAAATACGAATGCGCTCGCAATCACACTCGGGCTCGGGTTCGCTAATTCTAAATTAACGATTTTTCCGTCGCGTCGTAATTAAATGATTACGCCTAGCGAATTCACTATTCACGTCGCTAACGAATTAATTCTAAATTAATTCGTTCGCCCGAATTAAAATCTAATTTTAATTCCGCGTCGAAATCTAATTCCGTTTAATATATTGAATATATTAATTTACCGATTAATTCCAAATTAATCGTTATCTCTCTCTAGACGATATTTTATCCTAGATAAAATATCTCCGTAATTAATCCTAGATTAATTTTCTCTTTCTTCTATATAATCCCAGATTATTCAAGAGTGCGAGTTGTGCGTCATCGGTGGATTATCGGGAAGCGACCCATGAGATCCCCGGATAAGTTGGCTATAAATACGATCGTCGGAGTATCCGAATCACGTACGTACCAAGTACTACGTTCTACCGATTTACGAGACAAGGTCGACTCCTAGCAAAGTACCAAGTCTACCCAATTCTCCGGACATATCCTTTCAAGAATATTTAGATCTATATCAAGCGTAGTATACAATCGTATTGTGCGTATCGGCCCAGTATCGGATAGTCACGTGCTAGGGCTGGGGCTGGATAAGTGTCTGCCCCGTCCGAAACACATATCGGATGTCTGGTAACTAGTCTCTATAATCGGATATTCATGACCTGGTCATAATATCACGATTGGATGTGCATCACTTAAGAGCACTAATACCGTATCCTGCGTGACATAATCTCCAATATGACTGAAGTGATACTTCCGTCTTGACATCACACCCAATACTCTACGACTATCTGATAAACCCAGAAGTGGTGTACACAGAACTTGGTCAAAGCCCCCTACCACCAAAACCAAAGTTTATCGATTATCGTAAGCATTAACGATGCAAGTCTCAGGTTAAGACTATACACACCTACCTTGATTTCAGCCTCCCATAGACACATAGTCATAATACCAATGGGATTCCGAGGGGTCTATCCAGAGCGAAGCTGTTTCCCGTACCATCGGTGAAACACGACCTCCTATCGCACTTGCATAAGTATCCAACACTTATATATATGAGAACTATGCCGTTGTGCCCTCACAACGCACACAAGTGCAATACTAGCCTATTCCGCATTATCGATGTCCAGTCTCGATAATACAACGGCTAGGGATATTTAATGATTAATCCTTCGTGGACTGATACTGTCTCATATCATCTCAATCCAGGAACTAATCATAGGGACCTCTCTTCATTTATATATCTATGGTGATCTAATCACAAATGATGAGAGTGCAATATCCTTATTACATAGTTAATTTGCTACAACAACACAATGATCTGTGCAAATAGTGACGCTATGGGTCATATTATCCAACACCTAGAACATTCATATGATCTAATAAGCATGAAAAACATATAATATGATCATTATAAGATGCAGGATAAACTTACAATGAATGGATAGAGCTTTAAAAATTTGAGAGGAAGATCTCCAAGATCCAACCTTTTGATGATTCCAAGCTTTTGAGTAGTTTCCCTATCACCTTTGTTAACTTCCAAAGTGCTAGCTTTTAGTTGATTTGAAAACAAATCCAAGAGAGAAAATGAGAGGCAAGTTTCGGCCACCTTCGAGCTTCTCTAGGGTTTTTCAAATTTTCATCTAATGAAAAAAATGTGTTACAAAAGTGTAGAGAGCCCTTTTTTATTTTTCACCTTTTGGTAAAACCATTTTCACTTTTACCCTAAACTTGGTAGGTGTGGGTAAATGGTTTTTCAAAAAACAAAACAAGGTAGTTGGGTGGTAGGTACACCTACCACACATGGGCTCCACATATTTGAATTCAAAATTCAAATATCTCTACGAACATTTTCCGCGGCTCCGTTCCGTTTAATCCGATTAAACGAACTTTCGTCGTTAAATAATTAAATCTAATTTAATTACATATCGATGCCTCGCAAATATATTACGAACGTCATTTACGAATTAATTCTAAATTAACTCGTTTGTTCGTATTAAAGTCCGACTTTAATCTCGTAATGAAATCCAATTCATTTTAATATATCTGATATATTAATTTTAGCCCATTTGAATAAATTAAATAGAAAAATCAAATTTAACTATTAATTTATTTTACCGATTAATTCCAAATTAATCGCTTTCTTTCTCTACTGAACACATTTAATCCCAAATTAAATAAAGCCCATATTAATCCCAGATTAATTCTCTCTCTCTAAATTAATCCCAGATTAATTCTAATTTGAGTCAACTGTCATCGGTGAATCTTTGGGAAGTGACCCAAGAGATCTCTGGATATGTTGGTAGTAAATCCGGTTATCGGACTATCCGATAAAGTGAGTACCTCGTACCACGTGCTTACCGATTTACAAGACATGGTTGGCTTCTAGCAAAGCACCGTGCCTACCCAATTCTCCAGAAATATTCTTACTGGAATATATAATCTATGTCAGGCGTAGAATACGTAGTATCTCGTATTCCGATCCAGTATCTGATGTCACGTGCTAGGCCTGGGCTGGAATAGTGTCTGCCCCGTACAAAGCACATATCAGATATCAAACAACTAGTCTCTTTGAATCGGATAATCATGACCTTGTCACATTATCCCGATGGTTGCGACATAATAGAGAACTAGTTATGAATCCCTGCGTGATCATCATCTCCATATGTCTGGAGTGATACTTCCGTCTTGACATCACATCCAACACACTACGATTCTCGATAAACCCAATAGAGGCGTACACAGAACTTGTTAAAGCCCTGGACGACCAAAACCAAAGTTTACCGATTGTCGCAAGTACTAGCGATGTAAGTCTCAGGTTAAGACCAAATACCCTACCCTGACGCGGACTCCCATAGACACATATACATACTACCAATGGGATTTCGCGGGGTCTATCCAGAGCGAAGCTGTTTTCCGTACCATCGGTAAAACACAACCTCCTATCGCACTTGCATAAGTATCATATACTTAAACATATGAGAACTATGACGTTATGCCCTCACAACGCGCACAAGTGCAATAGTAATCTATTCCGCATTATCGATGTCCAGTCTCGATAATACTACGACTAGGGATATTTAATGATTAAACCTTTATGGATTAATACTGTCTCATATTATCTCAATCCGGAACTAATCATATGGACTTTTACCATTTATATATCTAAGTAAATAAATTACGAAATGATAAAAGGCAATTTCATTACTACATAGTCAATTTTGTACAAAAACACAATGTCTTTTACAAACAGTGACGCTATGGGTCATAATTGTCTAACACATATTTGCCCAAAAAACAATTAACTTTTCACCGTTCAGAGAAGTCTCATGATCTACCATCAGTGTTTAGGGGATAGCGAATCTATGAATAATATAATCTTTAATGAATTTGAGGATTCGTTTTTGGGAAATTTCTATTACCGGTATTGCTTCCACCCATTTGGTAAAGAAATCTGTAGCGACAATGATGAATGTGTGCCTTTTGCTTGATGTAGGATGGATTTTTCCCATCAAATCAATCTCTCATCCTTTGAACGGCCATGGTTTTATAATGGGGACCATTTTTGTTGCTGGTGCTTGTTGTATGGGCCAATGTTTTTAACATGTCATGCATCCCTTTGCGTATACTATATAAGACACTCCCATTTTCGGCCAATAATACATATTCCTTATGATTAACTATCTCATCTTTACTCCGGCTTGATGGGCCCTACAGATCCCTTCATGCACCTCATCCGTAATGGTCTTGGCCTCTGATGACCCCACACACCTTAACAGCACACCATCTTGGAGCTTTTTATACAATACATCCCCTAATACCACAAAGTTTAAAGCCTTTAGTTTTAGTTTTCGATTTCCTCTGTTCTCTGGATTCTTTAAGATATTTCTGATTTTTCTCCTCCAATCGTCTCTGTCCCAGTTTTCAATATCCAAAACACCGACTTCATTCTTTCGTCTAGCAATAGTTGGTTTAATATCTCATCTTCTACACACATTGTCAATTCTCATATTTTTTAAATCCTGAAGCTGTTTGAGCTAGCTCATTAGCTACCTGGTTCTTCGTCATTGGGACGTGCTCTAACTCTACATAATCAAATTGATCTAACAGTTTTTAAGTTATTTCTAATAATGCCCTGACTGACGAACTCCGACATCTAAAGGCACCGATCACCTGTTGGACAACTAATTATGAGCCTCGCTTAATGGACACATTTTTTTACTCACATATCAGAGAGAATTTCCAATCCAAATATTAAAGCCTCGTATTCAGCCTGATTATTGGTAAAACATTCGTCCAACGTGACAGTAAAACAAAATCTTTCTCCTAAATGACTGACAAGTACGATCCCTATTCCTGCCCCTTTACCGTGTTAAACCCATCAAAGTACATCGTCTATAATTTTATGCCGTATTCACATATTTCCATTTCAATTTCTTTATTTATGCTTAAACAAGGGTGATCAACTAAAAAATCAGCAAGGGCTTAGTTTTTTACGGCCTTTTAAGGTTCGTGTCGTATGTCGAATTCTGACAATGAAAGAGACCAAAAACCTATCCTTTGATGTAAAATTGGGTGAGAGAACATGTATTTTACTATATTGATCTTTGTAAATAGATACATGGTAGTCGGCCTAAGATGGGCTCGTAATTTAGTATATGTAAAATACAAAGCCAAACAAAATTTCTCCATTGGAGAATAATTACATTCATATTTCAATAAATGTCTGCTGAGATAATAAATGGTTTTTCTACGCCTATGTTATCGTCCTGCACGATCATTCCAGCTACATATTGTTCTTCGACATATATATACATCTTTATCGGCCGTCCTGGCAAGGAGGCACCAAAACCGAAGGCTTCCCTAAATAGTTTTTTAGGCTCTCAAAGGCTCTTTGATGCTCTTTTATCCAAAAGCAATCCTCATTTTCTTTTAGCCTTAATAGAGAGGAGAAAGCTTTAGTTTTACCTGCTCAATTAGAAATGAATCTTCTTAAGAAACTAATTTGCCCTAGGATCCTTTGCAACTCTTCCTTGTTTTTAAAGGGATTTGACCCCTATAATTGCTCGAGATTTATTTTCATCAATTTCAATTCCCCTTTGATTGATTAGAAAACCTAGAAATTTCCCAGAACTCATAAGTCCGAATGCGCACATGGCAAGGTTTAATTTTAGTTTGAACTTCATTTTCTGCTTAAAACCATCTTAAGTGGTTAAAATGTTTATCTATGGCCATAGACTTAGCCATTATATTGTATACATAAACTTCTAAAAAATTGTTAATCATGTCATGAAAGATTAAGTCCATAGCTTGTTGGTAAGTGGCCTCAACATTGTTAGATCGATATCATCACTACCCATTCATAACATCTCAAAGACCTTGGGCATCTAAAAGCCATTTTGTGAACGTCATCCTCTGTAATATAAACTGGTTATATCCCGAGTACTGATCCATGAAGGAATACATTTGATATCCCACGGTGGAGTCTACTAAAGAATCTACTATAGGTATAGGGTATTGATCTTTTGGTGTTGCCAAGTTTAAGTTTCGAAAATCTATGCAGATTCTTAATTTTCCATTTTTCTTAATGATTGAGATAATATTTGATAACCATTCTACATATCTGATCATCCTAATGAATTTTGTCTTTAATAGACGTTCGACTTCTTTCTTAAGACATTTGGTGCAAACTTCATGGGGGGTTGTTTAGATGGTTTGTAATTTATCTAAACCAGATATTTCTTCATAGTCCCATGCAAAGCAATCTCTATAACCTTTTACGAGAGAAATTAGTTCTTTACGCACCTAGGCATCAAGTTTCTCACTAATATATGTGCTACGTTTTTTGCCCTCGTTTCCCACATTTACCTCCTCTAGAACATCTCGCGCTCTCGTAATGCCCGTCTTCTGGTGTCCTTTTAGATTGCATTCTAGATCCTAATTTTCTTCATTTGGTCGTTCATCCAATTCTTTTGGTGGTTCATCCAAATAATCTACCCCGTATGTTTCTTTTATTCTGTTTTCTACCTGATGAGTCATTATTTTTCCTTTTAAGGTCGATATTGCGGCCTGCGCATCACGTTCGACTTCTTGTTCCCGAAGATAAGCCATTAAGTTGGCTTGGAATCCGTGAGCATGAATTTTTTTAATTTGCTTGCCCTCTTCATTCGATTTGCTGGTTTCTTGGCCACATGCTGGATTTTTGAAGGACATTATGTTTGGCCTTATTTGTACAAATAAGTCGTTCAGTAACTCCGTATCGTATGGGTCATCATTTTGGGCAACTATAAATGCATTCTCCTTTTCATTCAATATTTTGGCTGGTCCATAATTTCCTTCATACATGAAATATTCTGTCAAATTTGTTTCCATCGCGAATGGTCTATTATCAGCATGCATCACTTTGACCTCGTCCTTTTGATTCCAAAAAATAAACATTGATCGAGAGAAAAAAGTATGCATCGGCTGTCGTGGATCTAATCTCATCCCGAGAGCATGTTATATGTGGTCGGTCTATCTATGATAAAAAACAATGTTGTCTTATTGGTGCTCCCCACCTGTAAGTCTAATGGGATGACTTATTTAGTCATTGTTGCCCCCATTGAAGTTTGTGAGCACCACTTCTCGGGATGAGATCAGCATCTGACTTTGCTAAACGTCCAAGCATCCTAATTGGGATGGCATTATTGGTCTCCCCATTGTCGATCAATACTTTGGTAACTAGTATTCCATTTACCTTCGCCTTGACATATAATGGTCGGAGGTGCTTTATCATTTGATGCGGAGGTTTTGGAAATGTTACTTTTCCAGGTACTCTTATTTACATTACTCATCCATCACTTGCATCCTCTTATAGTGAATTCTCATCTGAATCCCATCCGGAAGGTGGCAGCGTGGCCGAGCCACTAGATGATGCATTACCAGTCTTGCCGGTGAATATCGTATATTTCTCTGCTCTGGATATGATCTGTTTTAACTTGGGTTTTCTATATAGTACAAGATATGGAGACTGTCCCAAGTCTTCTCCCAATGCTCCCACAGATGGATTTTCGGCTTCGTATAATTCCTTAAGAAGCTAATTTTATAGTAGCGCGCATATCTATTTCTTCTTCTACGTCCGTCATCTCGTTAATCGAAACCTACCTACTTTATGTGGTAAGTGCTGCAACTCATATATCTTCATTGTCGTAGATGTCTTCATTCCTTCCAGAAGTCTCGTTATTTTCCCATTTTAATTCCTCAAACAGAAAATAGTGATTAGCCATAACCGGTGGTATGTTACCGCCATAACCGGTGGTATGTTGCCAAACTGAATAATAATGGGTGGTCCTTCACCGTTTGTTTCATCTCACTTTTTCCATCGGTCAAACTTGGTTCGATTTTTCCATTCCTGACTGATTCCTTCTTCGCCATCAACATCATTGGCTTCTATCACTTTTTTTATTGTGTTGGTTGAAGAGACATGGCCTTGCTTTTTATGGCCATTATGAGCCTTTACCTCACGCCGCTGGCGCATCATCCGACCATAATTCCTTTGATGTCGTCTCAACTGTGTCTTTGTCATCTCATCCACAGGAACATAGTTCTTTCTTTGCTGGTTATACGAATGCCAAACATTGGGTCGGTGAAACTTTAGCCTGAAAGTCCTGACATTTTAAACGAAGTTTGAGTGTTCCCCATAGAACCTTGGTGCGAAGGTTTTCGGGTGCCATGCTGCTGGCTCTCTTTTCGGTGGTGGAGCTTTTTCTGACAGTGATTGCATAAATTTCGTGGACCCTTTTCTTCTCTGTGCAACTATATCCTTTCAAGGGCATTGAGGCATCGATCTTCCTGATCTTCATCTAAGACCAGCTTAAATTTTTGCAAATTAATCTTAGTTAGGTCAGAGTTAATCATATTCATTTCCAATGGCTTAAGGAGTGGGTTGTCATCCACAGCCATCTTGTATTTCTTTTCGAACGTTATTCGTCCAGACTCTCATGTAACACATTTCAAAATACAAGGCAATTATTAGTTGAATGAGACCATGCATTATACCACTTATAATATTTTTTACCAATAACTTGCTCGAGGTTTGGCAATTTGTGGCAATCACTTAGTTTAATCTGTTTATCCTTATATAATTGATCAAATATGACATCTACTTTAGTGATGTCAAAAGAAAAGTTCTAATTTTTTTTTATCATTTTCTGCTTCTGGCATGGTTTGGCCCACGCCTTATAGACATATGACTTTCCCTTAATTAATTCGGCCAGACATAGGTCGACTGATTCAATATTCATTTCTCCTACTTCGTAGTTTGTATTCCTATAGTAAGTTCCTTTACTAGCATTCTTCATTTACTCTTCTTCCCTCAACAATTGCTCATATCTAACTATGTTAGGAGTGAGCTGGAGGAGGTCCTAGAACTATCGATCTTGGAATTTCTTTTTTAAGTCAAAGTTAAGACAACTTTGAGCAATTTTCAAAAACTCATTTTCTAGCAAAGGTATGTAGCATCGGCTTCGGTCCACTTCAAATCTTTGCAAAAATGTTTTGGCCCACTCACCTGGCAACTGTCTTAAGTTTGCTAAATCAACCAGGGCAACTTTGGACTCGGTTTTATAGAATTAAGTATGGAATAATTATTCCATTTGGTACCAATTTTCCACCGAATTTGGCGGTAAGCTGATATACCAGGAAAAAAACTATTCCTGATAATAAACCATAGAATAATCTCAGTTTATGAAAATCATTTATAGTGGAAACTTCCCCAGACTTAATGCCTACAAAGGGTGCAAGCACATAGATTACAGCCCTAAATATTATAAAGTTAAGAAAACTATAAACTCAGAAACTACTTACTCATTTTGACTCATTTTTATTCCTGTTTTCTTTTCCTATGGTTGAGCCCTTTATAGTGTAAAGTCCCTCTAATCGCTCAAGTGGTTTAGCTTTCTTCGGCCCATTAAACCCGCACTCTTCTACTCGTTTGCAACTGCTAGATCATGCGTGTAACCGTTGGGTCGTGCATGCAACTGCTGGGTCGTGTGTTCTAATAACCGCTAGATGGTGAGGATTACTGCCATATTGTGTAGTAAATGTTAGGTGGTCCTATTTGTAACTGGCCAACTTCAAGGCACTTTCACATATTCGTTCTTCGTTTACTGTTTTTCATTTATTGGGAGATTCTTTCTTCGTTTTTCATGATTCTTTACCCATTGATCGAATCATCCTGGTTCGAATTGTCCCTGGTCAATTCTTTCTTCATTCTTCGTCATGAATGACATCATGCCTCTTTGTCCTTTAGTAATTATTTTCCCATTAACAGATAGAAAAACATGAATTCTCAAATATTATAGCACAAAAGACATTTCATTGGAGTGCGTGTTTTCTTGTTGTTGGAGTTGATTCAAACTCCATAATCAGGGTTTGAATGATAAGTTGAGAAACTATCTGGTTTCATTTGTAAAGGGTGTATTTGATAATAGTTCAAAGCTTGGAGATTTGATGGGAAAGTTAGTTAGGGGTGGTAACTGATATTTGAATAATTTTGTTTCTATAACAGAATTTATTTATTGGGATATGAGCTTACTAAAAACTACTAATCTTGACTTTTTATTTCTTTAAATACAATGAGTTAGGAGATAGATACAAAATAGAAAATATATCTTGTAATCTCTTCTATTAATCTGAGCAAAAATCCTAAAAAAAGAGAGAACGTGATGTTCATTTTTGTTCTTTGATTCAATTATTATGTTTTCTTAGATTTACAGTGAGTTCTTGCATTGATCTATATTTTGAGTGCATTCTTGATCATTTATTACGCTCAAAAGATACACACAGCTATCGCAATATAGATTGAGGTATGGATCCCACAGAGAGATGGTTATGAAAGATGTTGTCACTTTGCCCACACGATAAATGCAAATTGAATTGAGATTGTGAAACGATATGAAAAGAACTTAAATTATTAATAGGTAAAATATAGCAAGGTGTCAGGAATACCTCATGTGTTTCACTCATATTCTTACTCTTTGGATTCTTATAATTACTCAATTGTAAGTTTCACATCCCAAATAAACAATTTAAAGATATATCAATTATACTATTCAGAAATTCTAAGGCAATTGGTATTCTAATCTTCGTTGTTAAACATGTATATATTTGCTATTTTTACAACCTATCCTAAGATGAAAATATATCAAGAGGCAATATCGCAGCGAAAAATCAACTCACAAAATAATAAACTAGTCACAATTATGGGTGTGCATTAATCGGTTTTAACCAATAAACCGAACCGTTCCGACCCTTTTTTTTATTATGGTTCGGTTAATTTTGTTAAATTGGTTATTGCGATTAAAATTTTTAACTTTTCGATTATTCGGTTCGGTTACAGTTATGAGATTCGTATAACCGAACCGACCGATTAACCGAAATTAAACCATATATATATATATATATATATTAGCGTGTGCGAATCTTTTAATTTTTTAGAGTTAAGATAGTCTGCATGTAAACTCTCAATTGGTTGTAGTTATATTGATTTGATAACACTACCCGAAAATAAAATTGATAAAATTCAAATGACAAGTTGTATTAACAGCTTGGTTTTGACTCTTTTTAATTTCTCTGAAGAATTTAAAGGTAAAAATAAATAAAATTTTAAATGTGTAGATTTTAGATCGTGGTGGATTTGGGACCCTTAAAATTTCTAACATGGCAGGTTTGGAAGGAAATCTGAGGCCGTGACAATCATCGAGGGTTTAAAAAATATTTCTCTCGCATGTAATTAAATATAAATATATTTAATTAAATTTTAGTTAGAATCAGTATTTTTAGAATCAGATATGTGATAGAATTAGTGATCCAAAAAATTTAATGCGTCAGTGGTTTGACTGGTTGAAGCGTTCCTAAAAATCGGTAGAACCAACCTACATCATATATAAAAAATTATAAAAAATATTAAATTTTAATTTATTAGATTGGTTAATAACCGAATTAACCATAACCGACCGAAATATAATGGTTAATTGGTTAATGATTATATGACATAAATTGGTTAAATCGGTCACACTTTTATTTAACCGAAAATTTCGGTTACAGTTAAAAAATCAAGGATTAACCAACCGATGCACACCCCTAGTCACAATTATATCCCCAAAATACAAATAGAATAAATATGACTAATACTACATGAGAATTGACTAAACATAATTTCCGAATTATAATCAATGAAAATGAAGAAGATAAAGAAAACTAACTTTTCTAAACATTGAAGTTCAATTATGAATCAAAAGTAAGATAGGAAATACACATCAAAGTTCATCCATAACCTTTGCCTTGTAGTTTGGCTCTCCATGGAAGGAAGAACCTACCTTTTTTCTCTAGTTTTAATCCAAGTCTCTTCCTTTTACAATTAGGGTTTAAGCCTCATTTTATAAGAAAATAATTTTATAACCTAATTCTAATGATCGGCTTTATAAAACTCTAATAGGAATGGGAAAACACTTTAAAAGCAGAAGTTTGCGCAAAATCTCACAATCCGCGTTTGAATACTCTATCA
This sequence comes from Zanthoxylum bungeanum, assembly GCA_019454045.1. Classification (NCBI taxonomy): domain Eukaryota; kingdom Viridiplantae; phylum Streptophyta; class Magnoliopsida; order Sapindales; family Rutaceae; genus Zanthoxylum; species Zanthoxylum bungeanum. The sequence goes on along the minus strand of SKCR01034243.1, from coordinate 234,184 downwards.
AACGCCACTCAAATACCCAGCTACTATCTTACGACGTTCAAAAACTCTAAGAACATCTTTCACGTGAAGGTACTGTATTAGGGCATTTGAAAGCTTTGTCAAACTTCATTTCTACGCCCAACTACTTTGCACATATTGGTTCTGAAGTATAATTTAAAATGCTTGTAAATTTCTCATCTATTGACTAAATTATGCGTTCTTCATATACACGCAATCATGTAAATTGTTACTTTAAATCTTCTGCAATGTCCAAAGAGTGGATAATTATCAGTTAACACTAGTTAGCTCTCATCACTTCGTAAGATCTTGAGTTTCTCATTCGTACTAGCTAATTCCTACATCAAACACCAAAATATGTATGACTTTCAACATTTCTTGAATTAAATAATATAACATATAAATACAGTAAAATATCTAAATTATTGCTAAAGAGTTGTAATAATACTTGTATAAGTGGCATTCAAAGTATACTTTCGTGAACTTATTAGTCACTTTATTTGATTGTTGTTATTCCATTAAGTCTTTAGGATTGCATCAAGCTTCAACAAATATCTTTAGAGATTTTCTTGATATCAAGGATTCACATTCTTGAAGATTCATAGACCAAATCGCAACAAAGTGCTATTAGAGCTTTGGCTTCTAATCTTTGATGAAAACGTCAGAATAGTTTAAGGTGGGGAAGTTTAATGGGGAAATCGCTTCAACCTTTGGATGCTCAAGATGAAGCCAATCTTGATCCATCAAGGTCTTGAAGTTTCCATTGAAGATGATCCAAATGAAGCTGTTGCTAGATTGAGTGATGCAAATAAGTTGAAGGACATCCTAAAACAAGCTCATAATGGAATAATACTCAGTCTTGACGTTGGTTTTTTTAGAGAAATGCACGAGAAAAGACAGCTTCAGGTTTGTGAAAAAGATAGAAGTTCTGTACATGAAAAAATCTTTGACCAATATGCGTTACATCAAAAAGAGGTTATATACGCTGAAAATGTATGAAGGGGCCCATGCCTATGATCACCTTAATTAATTCAATAAGATCATGCTTCATCTTGCGAATATTGATGTAAAGATTGGTGATGAGGATTAGTCCATGCAACCTAGATATTATATTTTAAGTTAATAATAATAATAATAATTATTATTACTATTATATTTTTTTTTTTTTAGGAAAAGTTATCTCCTTTCACCATTGACTCTAAAAAATATACTATTTTGAATTTGTCATATATTTAGTTGTTTCTGTGAAAGGTGATTTCAAAAGAAAATAATAAAAAAAGTTTTAAAATGAGTGCTTTTATTTCTTTTCACCCCTATTTTTTTTCCTAAGCATCTATTATACTTAAAAAATCAAAATTCATTGGAAGAAGACAAAAAACACGAATTCTCAATTATTATAGCATAAAAGATATTTCATTGGAGTGTGTGTTTTTGTAACATCTCAATAATCATGATGACTATTACGTTATGGGATATATGATACATGATATAAATTTTGTTCAAACACATATACACTTATGAAATAATTTTTTGGACATTCGGAAAATTTCTCGCAATTCCGATATGTAATTTATTTCAAGATTAACTCTGGACAGCCCATGGTATTTGTGCCATAACTTTTTCATACAATCTCCAATTTTTATGAACTTTATACCGTCGGAAAGTTAAGATCAAGACCTACAACTTTCGCGTTGAATACTTTTCCAAATTCGAACCAGAAATTGGCTAAAAATACTACGGGTGGTGAAACGAATCAACGAATCAAATTCATATCGAATCCTAAACTAATCGAATCAAAATGTGATGTATTCGTATTCGATTAGTTTATTAAACAAATCCAAATATCAGGATTCGTATTAGATTCATTTATTAAATGAATCGAATACGAATATTTATTTAGTAATGATATTATTCAATAATATAATTTACCATAATTTATTTACATTAAATTTTCATAAATATATACATATGAAATATGTAATTAATATATTTACTAAAAATACCTCATCAAATATAAACAATATTATTTTTTCTATGGTAATTAGCCATAATTTCGTGAATCTTAATTGAAATTTAATAATAAATAATAAAAGAAAATAGTAAAACGAATCCTAAATGAATAAACGAATCAATAAGCTTAAATTCATATTCGATTCATTTAATAAACAAATCGAATCGAATTGACCAATTTATTAAATGAATCTATTTTTTCAAACCCGTATTCGTTTTAAAGTCAATCAAACTGAACGAATAAACGAATCTTAATCTAAATTGTCTCCCCTAAAAAATACAGCTCAAAAATTAAGATGAATAGTACCTCTGGACCTATCTAGAAAATTCTACATTTCTCTCCAAAATTCTATTTTTTTTTCTTCAAATTAAAATATTACAAATTAGCCAAATCAACCCCTATTATAAATAAGGACTATTATTCACATATCCCTGACATTTGAGAGAAAGAGAGAGACGTGAGAAAGAAGGAGAATGAAGAAAAAAAAGAAAAAAAGAAAAAAAGAAGAGGGAAGTCATGTTTCTCACCAAAATTAAAGAAGAAACTAATACAAATCCACACATAACAAGGTAAGAAGAAGAATAGCAACCATAGGAGACTTGATGATGAAAGATATCAAATGAGATGAGGTAAGGTCACATTAACCCAACACTAGAATTTTGAAGTTTTGATAGGGTAATATTATACAAATGTTATGAGCATCTTAGTGATTGCATTAAGATGGGTATTGAACTAAGAAAATTGATTTTATAAAGAAATGACCAAGTTTATAAAATCTAAATATTGTGCAAAGTAAGATTTACAATATTAAAGAGTTGTCTTGATAATAAAATGTGGACATCGCATGTAAGAAGATTGAAGTTTGAATAAGTTCTCGTATGTATGAATGTGATGGAGGATTGTGTTTTGTGATTTGATAATACTAGAATAAAGGGTTGATGATATGAAATGGGTTATGTCAAATTGAATTGAAGTTTAGATAATTATCTAAATAGGGTGTTAGTATGATAGTGTATGATAGTGTTGGTATTGCACTTGGGAATTAGCTATGGAGAAATGAATGATGGCCTGAAATCTATCCAGCATCCCGACGGGCGAGTGTCGTGACGTCGAGGTTGAAGTTCCTCTTTTCTCAGTCCAGTTCGTGTGAACGTCACGACGCCAAGGGCTAGCGTCGCAACGCGGATAGCAAAGGAAGCTCACTATCTTATTCTGATTGGTTAACGTTGTGATGCAGAGCACTTAGCATCACGACATACGTGGGAGTTGTGACATCCAACCCTTGTGCCGCGACATGAAATCAGAGGATGCTCACTGGTTCAGTTGTATGTATGAGTGTCGCAACGCCTAAAGGACATCGTCGCATGACTAGAATTTCCCCAGAATCAATTTTAGTTCATTCCAGTTTCACCCTATCATGTTAGAGGCCACCCTATGGTCTCGTATAAGCTCGCATAGATACATTACATCATGACACAAGCATGATACGTCTTGTAGCGATATCAATTGTTTACTGGGTTGTGAGCTAACTAACAACTATTAATAATGAGGATCAATCCATAATCCTGCTCAGTTATTTACTAAGTTCCTATAAGCACTTTGTTGATACATTGTTGTATGGTAGAAAATCTCTCTCTATGAAGGATATGAAGTTTTCTTTGAAGTCTAGAAACTTGAAAAGAAAGAATGATATTCAATGTAAAGAGATAGCTAAAGGATTAATAGAAATGGGTAAATCTAAAAAAGATAACAATTAAATAAAGGGAATATCAAAATCAACGGGGAAGAATCTGGCCTTGAAGTGTTTCCATTGCCATAAAGAGAGGCACTTCAAGAGAGATTGTCTTGAAAACAAAACAGAAAACAAAGAAAGAAATAAAAAGGATGGAGATATGGTTGTTGCAGATCCTGACTCAGATGATGGATATGGATATGCAAACCTGTTGATTGCCAGCAATAATAAAACAAAAGGTAACTGGATCTTGGATTGTGGTTGTTATTTTCATATGTGCACAAATAAAGGCTTCTTTAACAGTTACATAAACATTGATAGAGGGAAGGACATCATAAGCAATAACCATACCTGTAAGATCATTGGTATTAGTTCTGTAAGAATCAAAATGCATGATGGATTGGTAAAGAAGTTAAAGCATGTTAGATTTGTTCCTAATCTGAAAATAATCTGGTCTTTTTGGGGATGTTAGATGAGGATGGTTATATAATTAGAGCTAAATGTGGTGAGATGAAAATAATCAGGGGGTTCTTTAATAAGAATGAAAGGGCGTAAATATAATGCCTTATATGTTGTGCAAGGTGAAACTTTTATTGGGGACGTGAGTGTGTCAGTGAACTCAAATTTAGTGAAAACTAAGCTGTGGCACTTGAGGTTGGATCACACGAGTAATAAGAGTCCGAGGGAGCTCTTCAAATAAAGATTGATAAAAAAAAAAGATAAATTAGATTGATTAAAAAAGTATAAGTTAAAGTTTCGTGAGTTTTATGACGTTTGTGTATTTAGAAAGTCACATAGAGTGAAGTTTAGTGTAGCTCAACATTGAACAAAAGATACTTTAGATTGCATACACTCAGATTTTTGGGGTCCATCATATACTCCATTATTGAATGGAGCAAAGTAATTTATCAGAGAGGATAAACATAACTTTGTTGGAGAAAGTAAGATTTATGCAAGCACACTTAAAGCTTCCCAAAAGGTTCTGGGTAGATGCTCTAGCCACAGTTTGCTACATCATAAGTATAAGTCCATCTGCAGCCATAGATGTCAAGACACTAGTGAAGTTATGATGATGCTCATATATTGATATATTTAGGGTTTGTTTAGACATACATTAGCATCATTTTGGAAATAAAAGTCTCAATTTAGAATATGATCATAGACTTGTGACATTATTGTGAACTAATTGAGTTTATGGTATTATAGGTGAAAAATGAAAATCAAGGATTTTGGTTAACCGAACCTCAGCTTCAGTTAATTGAAAAGAAGCCACCTGATGATATTTCAGAAATTAAAGACTTCGGTTAACCGAACCCTCAACTTCGGTTGAACTCAAACAAATATTTTTATGAAGGGTTTGATAAACCGAACTCCAGACGTTGGTCAATTGAATTATTGAACTTAAATGCTCCAAAAATAAGAATTTCAACACACGAAATGTACATGACCTATACCAAATTACTTTTAGTTCTCAGGTGAAAAGAACTTATTTTCAACCAAAACACCTACAATCACTCAAAGGGGAATGTCAAACATTATTAAAGTACCTTAACCAATGACTCCAAGATTGACATTTTTGTCCTTTAACCTAATTTGAATCTAGCTATACAAATTATATTATGTAATATTTTATAATAGCCATTTTTAGTCATTAGATTTTGCCTCTATATAAGTCGATTCTCTACGTAATTGGACATTCATCTCTTCATATATCTCATATCACTTGTAATAATTCATTTTGTAGCACTACAAGCAAATGGATTTTTAGCGTCCAATATTTTAACGTCGAAATTTATTTCGACGCTAATAATAATTTTTAGCGTCGCAATATTATTCAACGCCAATTATCACGATTTTAGCGACGAAAATCATACGCGACGTCAATTATTCAACTTTTATCTCGAATAGTATTTCGACGCTAAAAATAAGCCCTATAGCGTCGAAACACGTATTCGACGTCGAAAACTTGACATTTAGCGTCGACAAAGTTGCGTCGCTAAAGGTCTATGAAGATACCACCGACAATCCTTTTATTTTTAGCGTCTACTTTTAATATCGATGCTGAAAATCCTGACATTTAGCGTCGAATTGTTTATTTGAAGCTAAAAATCAGACATTTAGCGTCGAAATAAGGGATTCAAAGCTAAAAATAGATTAAAAAACAGAATGCCACCAACCCTTCTGCTTTTTCTCTCATCCTCTGCAATCTGAGACTCTCTCCTCTGTAATCTCACAACTCTCTTACAAATTTTAAATAAAATTGTAATTAATTTTCCATAAGGTAAATCTTCTTTCATATTTTTTTATTATTTTTCTTGATATTTGCAAAGAATAATTATATATCTGATTTAAATATTTCATATTTCTTTATTATTTTCATTTTTTATGATTATGTTTATTATATACTTTTTGTTAGTGGTTTATGATTCATTTATGTAGATTAGTTAATTAACTAAATATATTTTTTCTGTCAACTAATTAATTTATCAACTAAATATATATATATATATGCAGCTTAAATAAATAATTAACGAAGTAGTAATGTTAATGAGTGTAATATGATGTTTAATAATTATATTATTATATTTACGTATTTGGCTGAAATAGATAGAAATTGGATGAGCTCGTTGGATAGATTGAGTGTTGAATATCGTAATGTAGTGTATGAGTTCATGGAAGTCGTAAAACAACACATTGATACACAAGGTCGTGTTTGGTGTCCATGTATAAATTATTTGAATATGAAAAAAAACGGTTAGATGAAGTTCATAATCATTTATACATGTCGGGAATATTACCAACTTACTGTACGTGGATTTATCACGGTGAGCAGTATAATTCTCAGTCACGGTTTATTTATTCCTATGAAAGGAGCAGTAGTTACAATCGACCTACAAACGATGAGATAACTGATGCTTTGCATGACTTACAAGGTCCACAACTTGGTCATAGTGTTAGTGGTGACATGTTAGTGTTAAGTGGAAATGATCAAAATTTATTTAGTGAACTACTTGATGAGGTAAAAAAAAAGTCTATTTAAAGGTGTTGGAATGTGGATCTTGAATTTCGTTGTGAAATTATTACACATTAAAGTGATAAACAGAATGACCAACAAAAGTATTGATATTATGCTAGAGTTACTGGGGCAAATGTTACCAGTTGGAAGTGAATTACCTAAGTTTTATTACGAGGTAAAGAAAATGTTGCGTGATCTAGGAATAGGGTATGAATCCATTCATACTTTTAAGTATGACTGTGTATTATTTCGTGCCGAGTATGAATCACTTGAATATTGTCCAATATGTGGTGAAAGTCGGTACAAAGTCAGTGGTATGGGGAAGAAAGTTCCTCAAAAGATATTGCGATATTTCCATTTAATGCCCGGGCTGCAAAGGTTGTTCATGTCATGACACACGGCGACTGACATGATGTGACATCATGAAAAAAGGATCGGTGCGGAGGGCATAATTAGACATCCTACGGATGGAACCGAGTGGAAGGAATTTGATGACATGTACCCCCGTTTCGCTGAGGACCCCTGTAATGTCAGATTAGGTCTTACATCTGATGGTTTTAACCCGTTTGGGAATATGTACAACTCTTATAGCATGTGGTCCGTTATTGTTATTCCATATAACTTACCTCCATGGAAATGTATAAAAGATCCGTTCATGTTTATGTCATTGTTTATCTCTTATCCACGTTCCTCTGCTAAAGATATGAATATTTACTTGAGACCATTGATCGATGAGTTACAAACATTATGGAATGTGGGTGTGCATACCTATGATGCAGCTTCCGAGCAGTATTTTCATATGTATGCCGCATTATTATGGACCATTAATGATTTTTCAACTTATGGTTCATTATCTGGATGGAGCACTAATGGATATATGGCATGTCCAGTTTGTGTGGGTCAAACACCTTCGCAACGATTACGGAATAAAATAGGATACATAGGGCACATGATATTTCTTGAGTTGAGTCATCATTGGCGGAGGAGTAAATTATTTAATGGTCAACAAGATCCTCAGAGTATGCCCAATCTATTGTTTGGATTCAACATACTTTGCCAACATCAACATCTCAGAGACAATACACTAGGGAAATATCCTAATAATATAGATAAAAATTGAAAACGTTAACCTGAAGAGTTGAATTGGACAGGAAATAATATTTTCTTTGAGTTAGAATATTGGGGGACTCTTATTTGCGATATAATTTGGATGTAATGCATATAGAAAAACAACATATGTGAGAGTTAAGTGGGCACACTAATCAATATTTCGGGTCAGACAAAAGACACTGTAAATGTTAGAATAACCAACAAAATCTTAGAATTCGCAGTGAATTGCATTTACAAGTCACTTCTCGAGGTCTTATTAAGCCACATGCTAGTTACGTGCTAACTCAATCAGAGAGAAAATCATTCTATGATTGGCTGAAAATGGTTAAATTTCCTGATGATTATGCATCGAATATTGGGCGTTGGGTCAGAGATGATACAATAACGGGGTTAAAGAGTCACAATTGTCATGTGCTTCTCGAGATTCTCATTTTTGTTGGCATTCGACCTTATCTGTCTTCGAATGTATGCGACGTCATACTTGATCTATATGGCTTCTTTAAATAATTATGTCAGAGGACATTAACCACATCTGTTATTGACGAACTTGAGCGAGGAATCGTGATAATATTATGCAAGCTGGGATATAATGCAAACTTGTTGTCATATCTGCATGTCTTTGGGATATTACAAACAATATGTGAAAAACAAGGCGCGACCTGAAGGGTCAATAGTAGAAGCTGTTGTAATCAGTGAAGCAATAATTTTTTGTTCGATGTACATGCAGAATATTGAAACTCATTTTAATCATCGGCCACGAAACTATGATGGAGATGAAAGTAATAAGCAAGATATCACAGTGTTCCGTCAAAATTACAGACCATTTGGAGCAGTAGGTGTCAAATTACTAACATTTAAGAAAGTTCAACGTGCGCATTGGTTTATATTGAGTAATTACGATGAAGTACAATCGTATTTAACGTAAGTCTTTTTGATGTATAACTATATTTTTTTTTGCCATATATTAACCTAACTCATTTTTTATAGGCAACATATTACAATTCTACAATGTGGTGGTGACCATAACGTTGATGGAAGACATAAAAAAGATTTCCTAAATGGTTTGAGACAACTATAATGCCTAACATTGTATATATATTTTTATCCTAACAGTAAATATTTCAGTTTGTTATATTAACACATATATTTCTCTCATTGTTAGATAAACAACCAAGTGCAAAATGGTCAACTGGGCTCGTCATCCTCGTTGGTTTCCTTAGCTTATGGGCCTCAAAAGCAGGCTTATAAATTGTAACATCCTACCTAAGCAAGGATGCTACCGGCAGGAGACAGGCTAATCTTGACTCCATAAGCCTTTGACTCTGACGAAATTTTGACATGACCTCTGCTAAAAGTCATGCAACCTGGATCAAAGTCCAGCACATCAATACATCCTACAGGGCCCAACATAATATAATACTAAAATAAATAACTCAAGACATAAAACAGATGAGGCTCAGTGCCCGAAAATACGTATAAACAAAAACTTTTACAATCATAACTTAAGCAGACTCAAACTCTGTACAACTATACTATTCAACCCAATTACTTTACAACCAGAAATATTCAACTTGACCCTTGTACTCCCAAGACCTGGTGACTGGCTAACTGTAGTGCTGTTATCCGGCTCCTTAGGCTCTGAGGTCCGTGGTCGACCAATTGGGTCACCAACCTACAAAACTAACAAACTGAGATAGTGTGAGTCATAATGACTCAATAAGTAAACTATGTCCATTCATTGAGCGACAACAAACAAGTCTGTTTCTTATTTATAATCAACATCCATAATATACTTACTAAGTTCCTATATCTTTATTCATCAAAATAAATTCCATCACGCTTCTGCTGCGCTATTTTGTTAACTTATTACTTACCTACTTACTTTTTGCTATTCTAGATTGGTTACTTACCATACTTATCTTTCTTTTATTTCTTTGAAATATCATCAAATCGGGTTATAAAATAATTTTTCTATTAGATATCCAGCAAATTAACATTAACCATATAATTATGTATACAAAACCATATAATCACATGTTAGTATCTTACAAACTGTTCCTTCTATGTAACCATATAATACACATAGGCATCAATCATAATCACATAAATATAATCATGCTATCATACTCCAATGTCAACTATATGCATCTCGTACATTAACTATAAAGTATAATTTATATGCAAAACCTATAAGTTGTAATGAACTTTAATTACGCCCTACTTTTTAGAAAGTACTTTATGAAATATTTTCTGAAAAACTGCTTTCTGAAAACTCTCTTCTGAAACTCTGTTTGAAAGTCTCTTGATAAAACTTATCTTTCTGAACACATACTTCAAAGAACTTTCTTTCCTAGAAGATTTCTCTAGAAACTATAACTGAAAATTGAAAAACTGTTTTTAAATTTCGTTTCTGAAAACTTGCTCTGAAAGGCTGAAATCCGAAAACAGAAAACTAAAAATCTGAAAACTGAAAAATGCTATACGTCCAGGAAAACGACTCAACTGCACGTCTCTCTACACCCAGGAAAACGACTCAACTGGGTGTACTCTATGCCCAGGAAAACGACTCAACTGGGCATCTCTGAAACTAGTGGTGCGCTACGCCCAGGAAAACGACTCAACTGAACGTGGAGCCACATATCCAGGAAAACGACTCAACTGGACATAGCCACCACTAGAGTACAGGTACACGAACCTAAGCAGTCGTCCTGACTCTCTACATGTGTACATGTTTCTGAATCCGTCAATTCCAACTCTGAAATAGTTACATACTGGGGTGAGTTTTTCGCTCATACACCGAAAAATATAAAACCATGCTTTAAATCTCAAAGCTGTAGAATGCGCTTTCTGAAATACTTTTAAGAACATTTAAAACTTTTTTTTTAAAGCTCTTTGAACTTCAAAACTATTCTTTAACTTCAAGTACAATTTTTCTGAAAACCATAACAAATATATATGCATATGCATTCTCATAGATTTATGTCACATGCATTCTAATTCTTATATGCTATCATCATTAGTAATTATTGCATGCTCACATGAGTGTGCTTCTCACCATCACATTTATATCATCAAGTCTTAGCTTTCTCTCATAACTTATAATATCAACAGCTTACAAACAATTAAAAAAAAAAAGAGTTTATCTTCGTATATTTCCACACAACTATCATAAATAACTGTATAATTCACTATACATAATCAACTTATCCATTCATTATATTACTCATTAACCTTATGTAGTCACACAATAATGCCTTACTTCCATCACACGTGCTCAAATTTACTTACAATATAAGTTCCCAACTTTATAACTCAATACTTTTTTTAACATGCAATTACACATAATATTGTGAATATATGATCAGATTATCATGTATTAACTTTCCAATTATATTATTATGCCATACCCTTTTACATTATTCTCTATTATGCAATCTCATTAACTCAATCCTTACTTCCAAATTCTAATATCAAATTGATCTTCAAGTTAACACACATGCAGAACCATAACATTACTTATCATATAAATATATCTCATCACCAAAACTTAACTTTCATGAATTATAACACCGATAGCTCACAAACAATACGACAAGTGGTCTATACTCATGTACACGCAATCGACTCTCGTAATGAATATATGTCTTTATAAGGTTTACCTTCTGAACAAAAACCTCATATATTTCCGCATGTATACAAGTGTTCTTATATTTGAATTAGAAAAAGACTATTTATCTACATTATATATCAAACTCACAACATTCTTGAATAGTAAAGCTAATGATACTCAAATAAATAATTATTGCAACCATATTTAGCGTTAAACTGTCACCCTCTAAACACATTACCATAACAGTCAAAGAATGACATAACTAGAAAGAATCTTATAATTGCATGTGTATAATATTCTTGAAAACAGACTCTTATTGCATGCTTCTATTCACATTAAGTGTTAAAATTGAATATTAACAAGGAAATAAATTATTAGGTTTATATAAATTTTGAGATAAACTGTAATCGCCCAATAAGTCTCCAATAGAAATTTATTCAAATCAATTATTATGATAATATTTAAGACATCCTAACAATGTCCTCATTCCACCCTGCAAAAGTCATTATAGCTATCCTTGTACAGATTCAATTGATAATAGAGAACGAATACATAGTTCTATTTGGTTGGTTGACATATAACAATTTAACTATGAGTGGATTACATTATCAAGACGATAAATCATTGGACTACTCGTTCAATAATTTGACAGTAAGTCAATAACCATTGCTCTATATGTCAGTTAAATTCTCATTAAAAAAATGTTGAATTATTTAGTACCAACTACCAATTTGATTAATATTTAGGCAGATTACGAACAAACTACAATCTCAATTACCCAATTAAATGCCCAAAATAGAGTTTAGGAGAAAAGTAAGACACACTCACAAAATAGAGGGAATTTCTCCACGTAATATAACATAGATGTTTATTATTTTACTAATTTGGGTCCCAATTAAATTACTTATCATGCTCATATCCAAATTTCAAAAATTCCCCAACCACTTAGGGTTCTGCCGATTCTTCACCAATCTTTTTTCAAATTATTTTCTTCAAATTTCATAATTAACAATTAAAATTAAGTACTTTAAAATATTTCTAATCATCTTAATTAACCCAATCTTTCAATTTCTTGCTTAATCCAAACACATCAATAGCAAATAAACTCAAGGGATTTCTTGTCATAGTATACTTACTGCATTCACAATTTAAATCGAAGTCTCCAATTACTTGAAATCCACTTTTTCTTCATCTCTCTCGGCTTTGCTTCCTCTCTTCCTCTGCTTCACTGCTTCTGCTTTCTTTTCCTTCTTGATTATGCTCTCTCACTTGGATTGGTCTCCACTTCTCTCAGCTTATTTCTTTAATTCGGCCTGGCTTTCTTCTCTCTTTTTTTTTTTTTTCCAGCTTTTCTCTTTTCTCTTTATCTCTTCTCTCATATCAACACTCTCTCTACTCTCACATTCTCTCCCACTGTGTTTTCTTCCCCTCCGAGGTGTGTTACTGCTGTGAGCTATATGTGTGAACTGTGTGTGTGTATTGTGTATGCATGGCAGAAAAGCCCTGGCCCGGCCCGGGATATGAAAATCCCGGGCCGGGCCCCAAAAACCGAGCCCGACCCGGGCCCGGGCCCGGGCCGGGCTCGGCCATTTTAAATAAAAATAAATATTTTTTTTTTATAAAATATATATATTTTATAAATAAATTTCTTATATTTATAATTTTTTATAATAAAAAAATCGGGTCCGGGCTTAAATAAATAAATAAATATTTTTATTTATAAAATATATACATTTATATAATAAATTTTATTTTTTTAATTTTTTATAATAAAAAATCGGGCCCGGGCCAAGCCCCGGCCCGAGCCCGACCGGGCCGGGCCGGGGCTTTTTCCGGGCCCGAGCCCGGCCCGTTGCCATGCATAGTATTGTGTGCCTCGTGAGTGAGTGGGTGTGTGTATCTGTGTTGTGCGTGTGTGTTCTCAAAATATCTGTGTGTGTTTTGCAAATTATATGATGGATCTAGAACACACGTGTGGGTGTGTTTTATGTATATAAATATATAATATACAATATGTGTGAAAATTCTAGAAGAAACTTATTTACATAATATACATACATACTCTAGAAATTCCTATGATCTTTTTATTGTTTTTGTTAATTACAATTTTACCCTTCCGAATTTACTCTTCATTATTTTATAATTTATCTCATGTAAAAAGGTTCCCATTAAATAATAATAATTGACCTCGCGTTCATCGCGACCCTACGCGCGGAAAAATAAAATTCACTCGACTCGCTATAATAACCCGGGATGTTACATAAATACAGTGGATGCATTGTGAACGGAGTTAGATTTCATACCGAGCAGCGAGATGTTGCACATGTCACTCAAAATTATAGAATTGTATTCCAATGAGAACACAGCTCAGATATTATTGACTTCTACGGAGTGTTGCAATCAGTCATTGAGTTGATATATAGACCAAGATGACGTATTGTGCTATTCGAATGCAAGTGGTTTGACACAAATGCTAGAAAGAGGAGAATTCAAGTTAGTAATCATCTAACGTCAATTAATGTTCAACGTTATTGGTACAAAAATGATCCATATATTTTTTGTACCCAAGCACGGTCAGTGATATATATATCTGATCCAAAGCTAGGAAATGGATGGATGGTAGTAGAAAATTTACAACATAGGGGTATTTGGGACATGTAGGAGAAAGATAGTGTTGAAATATCAGATGAAACACAAGAAGTCTTTGACTGTTGAAATATAAGATGAAACACAAGAAGTCTTTGACAACTTCGAAGTTCCTGAACAGATATTTCATGTACCAAATGTCACCGTTCCTGAAAATATCACATTAACTCGAGATAATACAGACTTTGAGATAATTACTCATTCTGAAGTTAGCGTGGAAGTAACAATTGAAGAAGAATTTGACACTGAAGATGACTTCGAGTCTAATCATGAATCCTCAAATACCGAAGATAATAGTGACTAATCTAGTTACTATATGACGTGATGAATGAATAATTTTTACTATTATAATGAATTTGATTGTTGTTTTGAATTACTATCATCATAAATGATTGGTGGTGTTGTTGTTATGATTTATTAGTATATCATGGTTGAATGTTAGTTTTTGTTATTATTAAAATAATTTATTATCATACGCTTTAGCGTCGAAATACTAAATCGATGCTAAAATAATAACATTTAGCGTCGAAATATAAAGTCGACATAAAAAATTAACCTTTAGCGCCGATTTAAATATTTCGAAGCTAAAGGTAAAACTTTTATTTTCCCTCGAAAAATTTCATTAATTTCCATTTACTGCTATTTTTTTAGCGTCGAAATATTCAACGCTAAAATGAAAATAATTCAATGCTAAATGTTTATTAAAATCCATATTTTTAGTTTCCCCTCATTCTTCTCTACTTCACGAAATCAGAAAATTACTTCTAAGTTTTGACATTTTAGGGGCTTCAATCTTCAACCCATAATCAAGGTATTGTTATGTTTCTTGTGTTTCTAAATATTATGATTCTTATGTTTCAATTTTCAATCTTCAATCTTCAACGCTAAATGTTATGTTTGTTGTGTTTATAAATATTATGATTCTTGGCATATGTTTTTCGATTCTTCACGTGTGTCTTTGTCTTTGCTTAGTGTGTAAATTGTCTGCTGGGTTTGTGTTTGTTCTGTGAAGGCAGAGGCAATAGTTTGTGGTTGTTCGGTGAAGGCAGGGGCAATGGGTTTGTGTTTGTTCGGTTAAGGTAGGGGCAATGAGTTTGTGTTTGTTCGGTGAAGGCAGGGGCAATGGGTTAATACAAAGTTTACCTCTTAGTTTTCGAGTGTAGCGTAAAAGGTTCTTCAATTACCATAAACTTAGGGTAACACAATGTCACTTTTCAGGTTCCATTTTCAATCTCAAAATTCATAGCACCTGGAGTTGGTGTTTCCGTTCCAACTGAGCAATTGTTCAGAAGTCTGGTTCTCACACTATTAATTCATCTAATACTGGGGAAGGTAATATTTCTTTGTCTTTATCTAACTTTTGAGGTAGAAAATTTTGTGTAATTTGGTAATCAAAGAGGAAAAGAGCAGCGCGATTCAAGTACTCATTTAATATTCATAGCTCTCATGGTATAAAACCAGGCAATGAGTATAATTGATAACTTCAAGTGCAGAGATTCGTTTAACAGTTTGCATGTCATTAACGTAAAGGTGAGATGTTTTGTTTGCCGAAATTAGTATTCTAAGCTTTACATTCTTGTTAAACTTATTTCTTTTCTTGGTTCTCTATTGCTATGATTTTTTAAATCATTAGCCAGATTGGAGTGTTGGTTTATAACATACTGAATATAGTCTTAATCTTTTTAGCTCAAGTCAAATGCTCATTATTTTTATATGTGCCACTGAACAACACAAGTTTAATTGCTCATTCATACTAATATTATTCTAACTTGTTAAGAGCATATACAATTGCTGATTCATGTATCAATTGTTGAATTTGCTAAAGGGTGTGTAGGGATATTTTGTGCAAAGTTTAGGGAAAGAAGATTCTTTTATGGGGAAGAATTTGAGGAAACTTAAAGTGCATTGTGAGAAAGTTTGTGGGAAATTTAGATTCTTCAATGAGTACTTGCCTGAAGATAAAGATCCCATGCATGCTTGATCTGTCATTTGCTTTGTTCTTAAACTTTGTGTGTTTTTGCAGATGGCACCGGGCAATCACAGATGGGCTAATGCGACTTCATCTACATCAGCAATGGCAGCTGGCCCTGATGGAGTCTATGCTAGCACATGTGAGTCGAGTGTTGGATAATTATGATCCATAGCATCACTATTTATACAGAACATGGTGTTGTTGTACAAATTAACTATGTGACAAATGAAATTGCTCTTTTATCATTTTTAATTGGATTACTGGGATATATAAATGATAAAAGTCCATATGATTAGTTCCGAATTAAGAAGATATGAGACAGTATTAATCCACTAAGGTTTAATCATTAAATATCCATAGTCATAGTATTATCGAGACTGGACATCGATAATGCGGAATAGACTAGTATTACACTTGTGCGTGTTATGGAAGCGTAACATCATAGTTCTCATATATTTGGGTATTAGATACTCATGCAAGTGTAATAGGAGGTTCTGTTTACCAATGGTACGGAAACTGTTTTACTCTGGATAGACCTCTCGGAATCCCATTGGTAGTATGACTATGTGTCTATGGGAATCCGTATCAGGGTAGGTGTATTTGGTCTTAACGTGAGACTTGCATCGCTAGTACTTATGACAATCAGTATACTTTGGTTTTGGTCGTCCATGACTTTAACAGGTTCTATGTACGCCTCTTCTTGGTATACTGAGAATCGTAGTGTATTGGGTGTGATGTCAAGATGAAAGTATCACTTCAGTCATATGAAGATGATGATCACGTAGGATACGAAACTAGTACTCTTAAGTACTGCAGTCATCGGGATAATATGACTAGGTCATGTTTATCCGATTATAGAGACTAGTTAAAGATCCGATATATGCTTCGTATGGGGAAGACACAATTTCATCCCAAGGCCTAGTATGTGACATATGATACTGGAACGTAACACGCAATACTACGTATACTACGCCTGACATAGATTACATATTCCTTAAAAGAAATTTATGGAGAATTGGGTAGGCATGGTGCTTTGCTAGAAGCCAACCATGTCTTATAAATCGGTAACAACGTGGTACCGGGTACGCAAATGTTCGGATAATCTGACAACCGTATTTAATGCCAACATATCCAGGGATCTCATGGGTCGCTTCCCGAAGATTCACCGATGACGTATGACTCGAACATAATTAATCTGGGATTAATTAGAAGAGAGAGAAAATTAATCTAGGATTAATTACGAAGAGATTTTATTTGGTATAAAATACTATTTGAAGAGAGAGAACGATTAATTTGGAATTAATCGATAAAATAATATATTCGATATATTAATGAAATTAGATGTCATAACGGAATTAAAATTGGATTTTAATTCGGGCGAACGAATTAATTCGCGAGCGACTTTAATAGTAATTTTGCTAGGCATAATTATTTAATTAAATTTGATTTAATTACGTCGCAACGGAAAATTCGTTAATTGAGAATTAACGAACCCGAGCCTGGAATGTGTTTGCGGGCCCACTCGAATTTTGAATTAAAGTGGGACCCACACAAGTAACATCACATAGTCACTTTAATCTACTTTTGGTTGATAGAAGTTGGTGGGTTGTTTATAACTTATAATACACACTTCTTTATTTTATTTAAAAAATGTTGAAAGACATTTACCAAATTTTGGAGATTTGGTATATGTTTTGATTTTTGGAAAATCATTCACACATTTTTCCATTTTAACAAAAACTCTTTCTCTTTCTTCTCCTTGGCCGAATGGCCCTCCATTTTTTCTCTTCTTCTTGGCTTGGCCGAGACATGCACAAGAGAAAGGGAAAATTTTATTGCAAAATTTTCCATTGCTGGCACATAAAGAATCATACAAAGGTGATAGGGAAACGTTTTCCATGAGTTTGGAATTCAAGAATCAAACTTGGAAGCTCAACCTACATCAGAGAGAGGATCTTGGAGCACTTCTCAAAGGAAAAGTTTTGAACTCTCCACCAACATCTAATCATATCAAAGAAAGTATTTCTGCTACTTATTTGCGTATTCACATGATTTTATGCTTAATGATCTTGGTTATTGTTCTTAGAGAACCCAACATCGAGTACAGTGAAGGGTCGAGGACGCACCCATGGCCTGGGGTTAGCTAAGCATGTTAAGGCTCACGGCCGGATCCGGATTTAGATATCAGATGATGGACAAAGCCAAGTCGAACAATATAATTCAGCGTTTACTACAGCCATATGTGCTACAGCTCGGTTTGAAGCTCTCCAAAACTATGTTTCTTGGAGAAAGATACCGTGGGAGATGAAAATCAACCGGCTCTTCTCTTCATTACTTGTGAGTTTCCTTACGGTATTAAGTTTTTGATATTATTTGTTAGTTAAAATTTTTATTTTATACTTATTTTTACTCGGTTGCTATTCCTGTAGGATTGGTTCGACTTCGATCTAACTAAAGTAAATGTCTAACAGTATATTGACTACCACATGAGGAAAAGTTATAAGGATTATAGGACAAAAGTCCTGAAACCAATATTCGACTAACATGGACCTTCAGATGCTCCAGAACATAAGCCTGATTTTATAGAGTAGTAAGACTGGACAAACTTATGTGAGCTTTGGCCTAGCAAGAAACACGAGGTAAATTTTAAAATAAACGGAAATTTATAATTCTCTTTGTTTTCGGTACTTACAGTGTTGTTAAATGCATGATAAATGTCACGCAAATGTGAAAAATCGAAGTCACTTGCGTTTTAACCACCGTGGAGGTTCGAAACTATTTATCCAACATCGTGCGGAACATTCTGAGGTAAATATATCATAACGTAAAATTTAATAGTTCATTTTTTTTACTAATGTGGAATAATACTAAATGTATTTTCTGAGGTGCAATCATTTCCAGATTTTTTTCGAATGACGCATTACAATGAGAAAAATAAATGGATAAATGAAGAAGTCGAACGCTGCTATGTAAGTTTCAGTTTTTAAAATAAAATAATAATTATTATATATGTTAATTTTTTTTTTCAAATTCTAACATTAACTTTTTTTAAACAGAATGAAATGATGGAACTCAAACATCAAACTCAGGAGATATGATCCGACCCGATACCAGATGAGCAGTTTTCACAATTGGTTTTCAAGAATCAGACAGCTTACAACGTCGGCCTTGGAACTCGTAAGAAGCCGACATCATCTGCACGCAATACTGTTCATTCGGACAATGCCTCATCTCTTCGAGACCAACTAGCCACCACCCAAGACCGGCTAGCCACCACCCAAGACCAGCTAGCCACCACCCAAGACCAGCTAGCCACCACCCAAGACAAGCTGAAGAAGACTAAGGAAGAGCTACAACAGGTCAAGGTGTACCACGAAAAGAAGTTGGACGCAAAATGATAGTTTTTAGCATCGAATCTCTTTAATTCGACGCTAAATATTATTCTCGTCCATGTTTGGGCGTCCAATTTTTGCGTCTAATTAATTGACATTAAGTTACATTTGCTTTGAAAGTTTGACTTTTGGCGTCGATTAGTTTCGATGCTAAATGGCATAATTTTTGTAGTGTAGTTTTAGTTGAATATTTGCCTTTAGATCTCTCAATTCGTTACAACTCTTATTCTTCCACTCATCTTTTTCTTCACTTTTCTCAATTGATTCCAAACTTCATGCCTTCAACACTTAGGATGACAACCTTCTTTTCGTTTTGCCTTATGACAAAGAGAGGCTAAATACTTTGATATTAGGGTGTGAAAAAACTAACAAGACTCTCTAACAAACTCTAGTACTACTTCTTTAAGTTTATTTTCAAATATTTATATTTTATATTATTTCATCATCTTATTCTTCAAAGTTTCTTTAAGTTTGAAAGATATTGAAATCTTGTATTTAGGTACTTAAGATATCATATAATTTTGAACCTATTCAAAATATTGTTAAGACATAAACTGAAATTTTTTAAGTGTAAAGAATTGATAGAGACTCATGACTCTTCTAAAACCAAACCTATGGACATGGACAATATGGCAATCTTATTAGGTTTGTACCCTTAGAGATAGTGAATTTTGGGATAATATGTATTTATGAATCTTTATTTGTTTATGTTTTATTAACGTTAGGTATACATTTTACATGGTTTAATCTTTGATGAAAGTAGTGTATGTGACATAGAGTGAGTTAGTAATGAGTGTTAGTGGAATCTATATTTCTACTACTTTATACAAAGCACAAATTATGATCTTTACTTTCTTGCATTTTTACTTTAGGTTATTAATTTTCTTTTGTTACATTTTGTGTCCAAACATCATTCCCTTAGGAAAAATGGCCTTAGACTATTGAGAGTCTATGTATTATAATTGACTTCTCGTTTTGTACTTGAGACCATAAATAATTTTTACTCATGGAAAATGGCAAGAATTTTTTGGTACCTATACCAGGGAATGTTAGTTTTGAACAATAGTGTCATTTTTATTTTTGTTGCTTAATTTGCATTTCATTTTCTTTTCGTTTCTATTGTTGTTTGTTTATTTTTATTATTTACCACCTGATCAGTGAAGGCCAAAATGTGAAATTACTAAAGTTTGGTTAATCGAACTATATTTTTCGGTTAACCGAAATTCTAATTCTCTCCACTACCCAATTTTCTGGGTAATTTTTTCCTCCTATTTTCTAGATTCCAACGAGTGGAATGACATTAATTTAGACATTCTTAATGGTATTTAACTTGGACATTGATTTTTTCATAATTGATGAGTGGTTTGGTGTCAGATGGAATTAATCAACTTTGTCGTATTTCCTCAGAGTCTTTTTCTGAGTCTATCATTGTCACATCCCCAGAAAATCTGGACATGCGATCAAATAAGAAAGTAAAACCATTTCCTTGGGCCTCATGACATATACAGACTTAACATGCTGACTAACTAAATTCATGCATGACTATCATAATGTATGTGCATACGTGTCGTACATGTGTTGGAGTTTTCGGTGAAGGGCGCAGCGGAAGGGCGTGTTTCGGGTGAAATCGTAACTTTAAAAACTTTTAAAATTACCAAATAAATTATTCAATATTCAATATGAATAATTCATTTATATTCACTTAAACATATTTATTTGATATCATATAACGACATAAATAGGTTAGAAATACTACAAAATTTTTTACGAAATTTTTTTTCTGCAAAATGGTATAAAATACATTTTTGTCCGAATCGACCAACCAATACACATGGGGCTGCGCAGGTCAGCTCCAATAGTGCTTGGCCAGTTCATGGGCTGTCCAACCAGTGAACAATTCACTGTTTGGACAGTGGACATCCTGTTAGCCCGAAACTCTCTCGATAACGTCGTTTTTCACTGTTTTCGTATATTTCAACCCCGAAATAATTTCCGGCAATTATTCCAATGCCCAAAACACATCCAATATATTTATACAACATACTTTTCATACCAAAATCACAAAAAATCCAGATCTGATTTGGTAACCAAAAATCATTTTTCATGTTTTAAATCCAATTTTCTCAACATTAATCATATCAACATTAACACCAACCAAAGCCACCACCTATGAAGAACTCAAGAACAATTCTAGGAGTTACAAGAGTGGTCATAACACTCTACAATGGCAACAAAGTCATCAAATAACAAAATTGAACTAATATTACAATAATATTATCCAATCCAACTTCACACATGCATGTAGCCTCCAAATCCATTCTCCAAATCAAAAAGCCCCAAAATATAAGAAAGGAAGAAATCCTAGAAATTGTCTAGATGCTCAAGAACAAGAAACAAGTTTCTAAGTTTAAGATTATTGAAGATTACCTTGAAACTCATAATTTCCTTAAACTTCCTTTTTGATTTCTCCATTTTCTTCCTTGATTCTCCAAGAAAATTTTGGGTGCTGTTTTTACTAGAGAGGTTCGACCATGGAAGCTTCCATTGGAAGCAAATGAAAAAAATTTTCAAATAAAAAAGAGGATGACCGACTTTGAGGAGGGTATTTTGGTTAATTTGTAAATTTAATCCAATTAAATTAAAGTAAGCTTTATGTTAAACAAATCAAATTAGCACACTTAAGCCTAATTAAATCATGTCATGTGTATCAATAATAATTAAATACATTTCATAACATTTATGAAATATGCATATTATTTAACTATTCAAATATTAATAATTAAATATCAAAATAATTAATTAATATAATTATTATTATATATGTATTTTTATTTACTTTAAATAACAAATACATATATTAATGGCATGTCTCAAAGTCTCATTTGACAAATAATTAATGTATTTCTAATCAAATTATGTATCAAATACAAATACACAATAATTATTAAATGACCAAAAATCTCCTAATGCATGTGTTATCGTTTAACTGATCAAACGATTCGAATTAACTCATTTAATTCGATGAAGTTTTATTCATAATTTGTATTATTAATAATGCGTTGCCCAAGTACCAAACGAGTACAATTCATATTCTGGAACTCTCTAAGTTTAGATTTATCCGTGACGAAATCTAATTTCGTGTCCATAATCCACCCATTCATGAATTATGACAACCACAAATTATCTCGCTAAACTATGCAAGTCGAGGTCATTGCGTAAGTATAATCCCTCCGTCACAGGCTATCCTTATTATACCTGAGATATAGATGAGAACGTCAAATTTGTTTGGTATAATATAATCGACTTTCAATTTATAATCTCTAAATAACACTCGAAACTGATTTTCAATGTTATATCACGACCATGGATTTACTAGATCGTAAACACATGTAGGATATCTATGCCCTGTACACAGGACTGACAGATCCTCTCTTGATACGCACTAGATATCATGAGCATCAGTCTACATCCAACAAACAGGCGGGGGTCATATATAAATAGATCGGTGATGTGACTGACATCAAAGTGTGGAGGATAACTCATATATCCCATTGTGGTTTCTCAAGTCGAAGGACCACTATGCTCGCTCAACTCAAGAAGATTCCTATTAACGTTTTTTGTACTATCTATTAGGAAATATTATGTGAGTCGTGCAATATTTATCAAATAAACACCTATATGTCTATACGAATCTCCTGAGACTCATGGTTCATTGGGATAAACCATCGGACTAAGTCACGATATATGACATGTACTGGTCTCAGTGGAATTTACTAACCGACCCGTGTTAGTAAATCTTGACCAGAAACTTTATTTAAGGATATAGATCTTATAATGCACTTCCCAATGTCAATTACAAACTATGTTGTAACTGTTCACTATATTATAAATCCTAGGATATTTGTCTAATATACATGTATCACTAAACCAGATTTAGTTTCAATCTAATCGTAATTAGATGTCTAATCATAATTAGATCGAATATATGTATAAAAGACATGAGGTGCTATCAATAAATAAGTAATATTATGGAAAATGGAATTGATAGTATTTATGAATCGGACATAAATACGATCCAGATTGGCACTCTGAGCACAAACCCTAACAACATGTTGGGGCGATTATGGAACCCCTAGAGTTGGATCAGTGCCTCACACAGTGGAAGTGGGTCTAACCTATGGATATCAAGCATGTATGTATTTTTAAATAATTTAATGGAATATCATATTCAATTACAAGTGTATACAAAAAATCGAGGCTGAATTGAAGTCTGAAAGCTTAAAAATAGAAAAAAACAAGTTTCAGTGCGCATAGCATGCGTGCACACTGTGCGCTAAATGGATAATATATTTTTTTATTTCATCAACCCTCTGGAAATGTAGAGCTGATGAAAATAAGGTTTTTAATCCAATTTATTTACATAATTCCTTAAACACTTCCAAACACCCAAAATTAATTTTTAAGATCATCAACATGTGTTATAGAACAAATAAATAAATAAATATATGTATGTATATGTGTGTGTGTGTGTGTGTGTGTTTATATATATATATATATATATATATATATGCAATTCCTTTAATCAAAAGAAAAACCAAAATAGAATCTTACAATGAACTGACTTATTAACAATTTATAGTTCACTCAAAGATGGTCAAGTGATTACAGAATGCTAGCTGTAGCTCTAAGCTTTCATCTAGAGTTCCAAACTCTAATTTACTTTTCCATGTCTAATATGAAAAATTTGTCTCAATCACAAGCATATTGTGTTTATGCTTCCAAAGTATCCATACATAATCCTTTAGCCTTATTTCAACTTCAAGCTATGATATTATGTATCCAATAAATAATACATTACAATATATTTCACTAATGATAACAACTCGCTAATGAAAATATAGGTTTAGAGAAGATCATCCTTACATAATAAGCTTGAACAAAAGATCTAATATTCTTCTCATTGTTGAAATATGTATAGAGAACTACCAAAGCTTCTCTATACACTTCTTCAGGCTAATTTTTCTTATACTTTGCCTTACGCTTGCCTGCTTAAAAACTTGCTCAAGCTTACATTTTTATAGCCAAGCTTATGTAATTTTTAATTAATAAAGTTTTAATCAACTTTTAGGAGGGCTTAATTCAATTTGTCCAAATATGCATAATCATGAGAGACTAATCACATTTGTCTACCACTTTGATTTAATCCAATTAAATATAGACAAAGTTCAACTAATTGATTAGTTCATTGTCTACCACTTTTATTTAATCTAATTAAATCATGCCAAATACACTTATTATTACATATTGTATATATCAAAATATCATTCAATGGTATAGATATTTGTGAAATTACAACAAAGCCTTTGTGTGATTTTCGTTTAATCTAATTAATCCATTTAGGTCAATTTAAATAATTAATATTATCCAATAACACTTAATAATTTTAATTGATAATTATAATATCAAATATTATTTATTATAAAATATTATCGGCTACCCAAGTGCTCAACGAGTACACTTTATATTACGAGACTCTATAAGTCCAAACACGTTTGTACATATAAGTCTAGCTCATATGTACGAAATTCGGCCACTCCGAATTCACAAAGAACACGAACAATCTTTCTGAACTATATAAGTCAAGGTCATCATATATGTTTAATTATCTCTTCGTCGTATACTATCTGACTTGTGCTTAGGAAATATAAATTACACTGTCAAGTTTCTAAGGCGCATATCTTATATTGTCGATATGTCCACGATTCTTTACAACTAATCAGAACACCATTTCTGACATATTCGATCCACCATAGGTGATCGACTTTGACCAAAGTCTTTAGAATCGTGACTTACCACATGGAAACCTAAATCACGTATGGTACACATATGGGCCAAATGATCCTACTTTGATACGTAGTTGATTAAAGAGTGTATCGGTCCACACTCAACGAACATCTAGTGGTCAGACCATGAAAAATCTCTGACATATATGGCATCAAAGTGTTGAGGATAACACATAAAATCAATGTTATCCTATAGTCAAAGGATCACAAATGCTACTCGACTCGAAGAGATTCCTATTGACAGTGGTGTGTACTTCCAACTATTAGGAATCACCTGTAAGTCATTTAGTATTCCATCCAGTGAATACCTACATATCTATACGAGCTTCCCTTGCTCTTAGTATATTGGGTTAGACCGTTGGAACTCTAATTTCAATATACGATATATGCTAGTCTTTTAGGTTATAAGAATTCGACGGTATTCCAAAACCAAAGAATATGAATATTTACTTTAAGAATAATTTATAATAGTAATATTATCCCAATATCGAACCATGTAGTGTCAGTATCACTATATGACTATTCTAAGGTCGATCTCATTCTCAATATATTTATATATCAAACTAATATGCATAATGACAATACCATTAACAAGGTTGAAATGAAAATATAATTATTTTATTAATAACTAATAAAATATAATGTACATTACATTATTGGTATTAGTGCTCCAAACACTAGCTCTTACAAACTCTCACTTACTTAGGGCCAATTCGGATGGTACCAAAGTCTCATCTCCTCCACATGCTTATCAAATAAATTAAGAGGTAAGGTCTTAATAAGTGGGTCTGCTATATTGTCTTGTCCTTGAACCTTCAAGACCATTATGTTTTTTCATTCAATAATCTCTCTAATCACGTGATATTTCCTTTCCAAATGTGCTCTCGGTTCTTTAGCTTGCGAAATGGCTCCACTATTATCACAGCATAGTGGGATCGAATCCGCAATATTTGGCACAATGCCAAGTTCTGTGTTAAAATTTCTAACCCAAACAGCTTCTTTAGTAGCTTTCGAAGCCGCTATAAATTCCGCCTCAATGGTGGAATCAGCAGTTGAACCTTACTTTGAACATCGCCAACTAATCGTACAGTAATTAAGGGTAAATATGTATCTGAATGTAGACTTTCTATCATCCATCTCCCTGGAAGTCGGATTCTGTATAACCCTTATGTTGTAGCTTATCTTCTCCATTTATAAATAACTTATCTTTAATACTTTTAAGATATTTTAGGATATGTTTCACAGTTGTCCAATGATCATTACCTGGATCAGATTGATTTCAGCTAGTCACATTTACGTCGAAACTGATGTAAGGTCTTGTACATAGCATAACATACATAATGCTTCCAATACAAGAAACATGTGGCAAGTTAGAGATTTTAACTCTCTCTTCCTCAGCATGAGTTACCATTTTCTTCGAAAGACGTATGCCATATCGAAATGGTCCATTTAGTGGCTTGCAGTTTGTAAAATCGTACCTTTATAAAGTTTGATCTATGTGCGTGGATTGTGATAACCTTATAAGCTTACTTACTCTATCTCGGTAAAGCCTTATACTAGTATATAGGAAGCTTCACCCATGTCTTTCATGAAGCAACTCTTGCAAAGGTAGGCTTTCACACTTAGCATATATCCTATATAATTCGCAATGATAAGAAAATCGTCTACATACAATACAAGGAATATTATCATGCTCTCACTAACTTTCTTATAAAAATAATATTCTTTCTCATTTTTTTATGAATTCAGATAATCTAATTATTTCATCAAAATGACGATTCCAGCTTTGATATGCTTGTTTAAGTCCATAAATAGACTTTTTCAGCTTACAAACCAAGTTTGAAGTCTTACTAGTTACGAAACCTTATGGTTGTTCCATATAGATATCCTCATTGAGGAATCCATTTAGGAACACAATTTTTACACCCATCTACTATATCTCATAGTCATGATATGCAACAATGGCTAAAAGAATCCTAATAGATTTTAGCATGGCTACTAGTGTATAACATCCGGTAATCCCGACCGCTTGTACTTTATCAGATGCCTACGACTGTTACGTTATTGGAGATATGATAAATGATGAAAATCATATTTAAGCATGCATGTGCTAATGGAAGGACCTTTTTTTGGAAATTTGGAAAATTCCTCATAGATCTGATATGAAATTTATTCTAAAGATAAATTCGAATAGCCTGTGGTATTTAGACCATAACTTTCTCATGCGAACTCTAATTTTTATGGATTTTATATCGGCGGAAAGTTAAGATCGAGACCTACATTGAATGTTTTTCCACATTCAAACATTGAGATTTTCGTGGCTGCTAAAGTAGAATTCGTGAATGTTCTAGATTAAGTTGAGGTGGCACAATCCTAGCAAGTCATTCCATCAAAAAAAAATCAGCCATTTTTTGTTTATAAATAGAACACTATTCACTCTCTCCTCCACATACCAAAAAATATGAAGAGCAAAGGAAATTGCTCTTTTGTCTTCAGACATTTTGATCAATTCTAACATGTTTCTAAGCTTGGTAAGTTTCATTTTCTCTTTCCAACTCCTCATTTTTCAATTTTAAGCTTGAAAAATGAAAGCCCCATTTCACACCTAACATACCCTAACAACAGAAATTGCTTGATTCGGCACTAATAAAGTTGTTGGCATGTATTTTGAGAAGTGTCATAATAGTATTAACATTGGATAAGGTCCATAAATATATAGATATGTTAGGAAATTATGCATTGTGATTAATGATATTAGACAATGGTGTTAGACAATTATGACCCATAGCGTCACTGTTTGTAAAAGACATTGTGTTTTTGTAAACAATTGACTATGTAGTATTGAAATTGCCTTTTATCATTTCGTAATTTATTTACTAAGATATATAAATGGTAAAAGTCTATATGATTAGTTCCGGATTGAGATGATATGAGACAGTATCAATCCATAAAGGTTTAATCATTAAATATCCCTAGTCGTAGTATTATCGAGACTGGACATCGATAATGTGGAATAGACTAGTATTGTACTTGTGCGCGTTGTGAGGGCATAACGGCATAGTTCTCATATGTTTAAGTATAGGATACTTATGCAAGTGCGATAGGAGGTTGTGTTTTACCGATGGTACGGAAAACAGCTTCGCTCTGGATAGACCCCGCGGAATCCCATTGGTAGTATGTATATGTGTCTATGGGAGTCCGCATCAGGGTAGGTGTTTTTGGTCTTAACTTGAGACTTACATCGCTAATACTTGCGACAATCGGTAAACTTTGGTTTTGGTCGTCCAGGGCTTTAACAGGTTCTGTGTACGCCTCTATTGGGTTTATCGAGAATCGTAGTGTATTGGATGTGATGTCAAGACGGAAGTATCACTCCAGACATATGGAGATGATGATCACGCAGGGATTCATAACTCGTTCTCTATTGTGTTGCAACCATCGGGATAATGTGACAAGGTCATGATTATCCAATTCAAAGAGACTAGTTATTTGATATCCGATATGTGCTTCATACGGGGCAGACACTATTCCAGCCCCAGGCCTAGCACGTGACATCTGATACTGGATCGCAATACGAAATACTAGGTATTCTACGCCTGACATAGATTATATATTCCAGTAAGAATATTTCTGGAGAATTGGGTAGGCACGGTGCTTTGCTAGAAGCCAACCATGTCTTGTAAATCGGTAAGCACGTGGTACGAGGTACTCACTTTATCGGATAGTCCGATAACCGGATTTACTGCCAACATATCCAGAGATCTCTTGGGTCGCTTCCCAAGGATTCACCGATGACAGTTGACTTAAATTAGAGTTAATCTGGGATTAATTTAGAGAGAGAAAATTAATCTGGGATTAATACGAGCTTTATTTAATCTGGGATTAAATGTGTTCAGTAGAGAAAGAACGCGATTAATTTGGAATTAATCGGTAAAATAAATTTAATATTTAAATTTGATTTTTCTATTTAATTTATTCAAATGGGCTAAAATTAATATATCGGATATATTGAAATGAATTGAATTTCATTACGAGATTAAAGTCGGATTTTAATACGAACGAACGAATTAATTTAGAATTAGTTCGTGAACGACGTTCGTAATATATTTACGAGGCATCGTTATTTGATTAAATTAGATTTAATTATTTAGCGACGAAGGTTCATTTAATCAGATTAAACGGAACCGAGCCGCGACAAATGTTAGTAGAAATATTTGAATTTTGAATTCAAATATTTGGAGCCCATGTGTGGTAGGTGTTCCCACCACCCAACTACCTTGTTTTGCTTTTTGGAAAACCATTTACCCATATCTACCTAGTTTAGGGTAAAAGGTGAAAGAGTTTTACCAAAAGGTGAATAACAAAAGGCATCTCTACATTTTTGTAATACTTAACAAAATTGCAAACAAGAAACCCTAGAAGCTCTAAGGGTGGCCGAATTTGCTCTCCTCTCTTCTCTTGGATTTGTTTTGAAATTAATTAAAAGCTAGCACTTTGGAAGTTAACAAAGATGATCGAGAAACTACTCAATAGCTTGGAATCATCAAAATGTTGGATCTTGGAGATCTTGCTCTCAAAAATTTGAAAGCTCTATCCATTCATTGTAAGTTTATTCCGCATTTTATAATGATCATATTATATATTTTTCATGCTTATTAGATCCTATGAATGTTTTAGGAACACTAACAATGGTATCATGAGCCTAATTTAAGCATGAAAATTTATAGGGTTCTTGAACCTAAAAATTTGGGGCTTTTATATTTTGAGCATGATTTTTTCAAATCGATGCTTTGAGTATGTTTACAACATGATAACTTAGAGTTATGTATGATTAGATTTGAAATAAATCAAAAGACACAAAAATTAAAAATTGCTTCCCTTGGCCGAATACTCACTGTCCATGCACTGTAGTTTTTTATTTTTTATAACATGAAATAATATGTTTATATGCATGTTTAAATAATGATAGTTGGTTTAATTTGATTAGAATCAATGTCTATAATGTTCATGTTAAAATCAAAGTGCATGTTGAGCATGAAATGATGTTCTTAGGCTTCATTATGTCTCAAGCATGCAATGATGTGTTTTGGCTTGATTTTATTTTAAGCATGAATTATTGTTTCAAGCATGATTAATTAAGTTAATTGATAATTTGGAAATATTGAGTTTAATTAATTAATTATGGCTAATACACTTTAATTAAAATAATTGTGATATTTGGAATATTATAATTATGATAATATGTCTTTAAAATGAATTGGGCTAAAAGTGTGTATTTGGGCCTAATGGGCTTGGTTTGACCAAGTTTGGTTTTGGACTTTTGGATTGGATCCAATTGGGCCAAAACCAATTCCATGAAGTTCAAATACATCACTTGGCCCTTTAGGCCTAAATTGATTTGATGGCAATATGGTGATTCCTATTGGGCCTTGGCATTTTGGGTTTGATCCATTATGGCCAAAGCCCATGCCTTAAGAATCAATTAAAAGCCTATTGGACTTTAATTAAAATTGTTGGATAATATGACCCATAGCGTCACTATTTGCACAGATCATTGTGTTGTTGTAGCAAATTAACTATGTAACAAGGAAATTGCACTCTCATCATTTGTGATTAGATCACCATAGATATATAAATGAAGAGAGGTCTCTATGATTAGTTCCTGGATTGAGATGATATGAGACAGTATCAGTCCACGAAGGATTAATCATTAAATATCCCTAGCCGTAGTATTATCGAGACTGGACATCGATAATGCGGAATAGGCTAGTATTGCACTTGTGCGCGTTGTGAGGGCACAACGGCATAGTTCTCATATATATAAGTGTTGGAGACTTATGCAAGTGCGATAGGAGGTCGTGTTTCACACCGATGGTACGGGAAACAGCTTCGCTCTGGATAGACCCCTTCGGAATCCCATTGGTATTATGAATAGGTGTCTATGGGAGGCCGAAATCAAGGTAGGTGTGTATAGTCTTAACCTGAGACTTGCATCGCTAATACTTACGATAATCGATAAACTTTGGATTTGGTGGTTGGGGGCCCTGACCAGGTTCTGTGTCTACCACTTCTGGGTTTATCAGAGAGTCGTAGAGTATTGGGTGTGATGTCGAGACGGAAGTATCACTCCAGTCATATTGGAGATGATGTCACGCAGGATACGGTATTAGTGCTCTTAAGTGATGCGCATCCAATCGTGATA
Source organism: Zanthoxylum bungeanum (assembly GCA_019454045.1). Taxonomy (NCBI): domain Eukaryota; kingdom Viridiplantae; phylum Streptophyta; class Magnoliopsida; order Sapindales; family Rutaceae; genus Zanthoxylum; species Zanthoxylum bungeanum. The sequence continues at coordinate 202,653 of SKCR01034243.1, read as the reverse complement.
TTATGACCAGGTCATGAATATCCGATTATAGAGACTAGTTACCAGACATCCGATATGTGTTTCGGACGGGGCAGACACTTATCCAGCCCCAGCCCTAACACGTGATTATCCGATACTGGGCCGATACGCACAATACGATTGTATACTACGCTTGATATAGATCTGAATATTCTTCAAAGGATATGTCCGGAGAATTGGGTAGACTTGGTACTTTGCTAGGAGTTGACCTTGTCTAGTAAATCGGTAGAACGTAGTACTTGGTACGTACGTGATTCGGTTACACCGACGACCGTATTTATAGCCAACTTATCCGGAGATCTCATGGGTCGCTTCCCGATAATCCACCGATGACGCACAACTCGCACTCTTGAATAATCTGGGATTATATAGAAGAGAGAGAAAATTAATCTAGGATTAATTACGGAGATATTTTATCTAGGATAAAATATCGTCTAGAGAGAGATAACGATTAATTTGGAATTAATCGGTAAATTAATATATTCGATATATTAAAAGAAATTAGATTTCGACGCGGAATTAAAATTAGATTTTAATTCGGGCGAACGAATTAATTTAGAATTAATTCGTTAGCGACGTAAATAGTGAATTCGCTAGGCGTAATCACTTAATTACGACGCGACGGAAAAATCGTTAATTTGGAATTAGCGAACCCGAGCCCGAGTGTGATTGCGAGCGCATTTGTATTTCGAATTCGAGTGCGGCAACGCAAGTCACATCAAGCGTCAAATCTAACGTCAAGTCATTCATCACATCAAGCGTCAAATCAAGCGTCACTTTGAGTGATGTGACATTTGATTGATTGATGTGAGTGATTGATTGATGGAAAAGACATGACACTTGACATAAAGTGACATGACTTAAAGTTGATGTGAATAGTGTTTGCTTTAAATTGTTTGACTTTTTAAATGCAAATGCAATACAAATTCAAGTGAAATGCAAGTGAAATTATGGTGAATTTCACACAAGTATATAAGTAATATTGAAATGCATTTCATTTAATCTTACACATCTTTCATCTCTCTCAAAATCTCTCTTCTCTCACGCCCATGGACTGTTTTTTTGAAGCTTAAAACCGTGAGCTAAAGGGAAGCAAGGGTGGGTTTTTGTGGCAAAAACTCAAGTGCTAGCACACTTACGAGTCTTGCGAAGGTGGTAGGGAGGTTCACCCATGAGCCGGGATCCGTCGGACGAAGCTTGGAGCTCCGTTTGTCGACTCAAATCTGTTACAGGGACAGTGGACTGCTGCAGTTCACGCACAGCAGTGAGTTTTTGGCTTCGTTTCGTCTCCAAATCGACTCAACCGATCGATGTGAGTATTCCGCTACCTCCGTTGATGTATTCACTCATGTTTTCATGCTTTGATTTGATCTTGGGACCTTAGAAAAACTCAACAATGGCATCATGAGCTATAGTTGCAAGCATGAAATTTTAGGGATTTAAAATTTGGGTAAATGTTTGTTGAGCATGATTTGAATAAATTGATTGTTTAGTACTTATAACATGTTTAATTGCATATTGGTTGGATCAATTTGTTGAAAATGATTTGGAATAATTTTCCCCAATATTATGCCATGGCCGAATGTATGGAGGATTTTGGATCTTGGATTTTTTGATTTTTGATTCATTTGATGAGTTAGAATCGATTAGGTTGATGTTAATTTGAATCGAATTGGATTGGATTTCGAATTGGACAAAAACCCCAAAATTCTTATGATGGTCGAATGGTGTATATGCCCTAATGTCTTGGATTTTTGATTTTGTGACATTGGATGTGTGTGAAATCATTTAGGATGGTGATTTGATGTCGATTGTAGATTCGATTGGATCGAAACCGAATCGGACACAAAATCCCTCTTTTGGCCGAGACTTGAAAGCATGTAAATGGGTTTGATTTTTCATATTGTGTGTTTGACATGTGATAATGAATTTAGCATGATTAATTGGAGTAATATTGTGTTTTAGAAATTTGTTTTAGTCGATTAATCATGTAACGCACTTTAGGTAATTAAATTGCGTAATTGGATTAGTGTAATTTAATTATTTAGGCTTTAAATTGGATTTGGGCTTGAATTGTTGTAATTGGGCCTATTGGGCTTGATTTATCAAGTTTGGTTTAGGCCAAATGGATTGGATCCAATTGGGCCCAAAACCTTAACCATAAAGCCCAAATGCGACTTAATGAACCTTTAAAGTTCAATTGGGCCTAATGGGCCAAGATTGATTTATGGGCTTATGGGGTAAATCCCGGATTGGACTTTGGTTATCGGTTTGACCCGAGTTGACCAAAAGTCCACGCCTTAAGAAATCAATCAAAAGCCCATTGGACTTTAATTGAATTGACGTTGGACGTTAATCGGTCTTTGAGACGCGTTACGATTAGATTCGAATTTAAATCGTAAAAGGTTTATTAAATAAAAGTGTAATATTTAATTTGGAATTGAATAGTGAATTAGTATTAAATACATGTTAAATTAGATTTAATGATGTAGTTTAATTTAATTCATGAATTCGTACTTTAAGTACTTATTCGCAAAAACGAGTTTGACTCGAACAAAATCAAATCGTTGTTTGAACATTGGATGATCACTAATTATCAGATTAATTAATTTGATTAGATTGATTGATAACATGCTTATATGTGTGAATACTTGGTTGTGTTGAATGAATAATGTATATCGGATGGATATTAGATGGGTGGGCAATTTTAGAAATTGTTGTAATAAATTCGATTTATTAAATTGGACCTGCGTGTCCAGCCTTATCACCTTCTTTCTCTTGTATTCTCTTCTCACCTATTCCCCTCTATGTATATGAGGTTTCTTTAGAAGTGTAGTGTAACGGGTAGAAGTAATACTAGTGCTAGCTTGAGTGAGAAAGGGAGAGATTTGATCTAGGATCAATGTGTAAAGTATCCATCCGCATATCATTATTATTTTATTTCATACTCGCTTTATTATGTATTTAGAATGCATGTTTAAGGGTGTATGATGATGAGACCTAACAAAGATAATTAAATTGGTAGCCAATTTGCACGCAAAAACCCTCGTTTTATATTAAGCGATTATCCTTCCATTGAATGATTCTTGTTCAATATCCGATTGGCATTGGTTTGTTGGCCAAAGTCAAGACCTTGTCAATTGGATGTATTTGAATCATGAGAGTTTTGTTCCACATCGGTGTCTAGTCCAAGTTGTGATTTGTTGGCCAAAGTCAAGATCACTTCTTGTCCAAAGACATTGATTACGAAACTTTCCTTGTCAATGGGTCCCGCTTAACTGGAGTCATTAGGTTTGTTGTGCCAAAGCCAAGGCCTAGATGATTCGGAGGATAAGGTTAGAAAATGTATTAGATACATTGGCATATGTAATATGTTTAGGACTTGGATGTCCACCTAACCGGATCTGGGAATTGGATTGATCCAATTGATCTGTGAGATCTACCTGGTTAAGTAGCATACAGCTTGTTGGCCAAAGTCAAGGTTGTATGTTATTTAACAGGATCCCAGCCCACTAGGAAACGCGGTTTCCCGAGTACTCCACAGAGGGTTAGAGGCTCGACGAAAAATAGTGGGAGGCAAGTATTGAATTTGCAACATTCGTTCAATTACTCGCCTATACACGCTCAAACAAATATCATTCGTCAATATTTTACGTTGTTTTAAAAATATATATATAGTTGGACTATATACAAACTTATTCAATATATAGTTGATTTTATAATTGGATTATAGTAATCAATATAATTGAATTAAAATGATAGTTGATTTTATAATTGGATTATAGTAATCAATATTAAAATTATAGTTGATTAAATAATTGGATTATTGTAATCATTATAATAAATAGTACCTTATTAAATTGATTAAATAGTTGGACTATTGAAATCAAGAAAGAATTGAAAAGTTGAATATTTAAAATATATAATCCTTGGATTAAATGTTTTAAATGATTTAATTTTCAATTGGGAATTTATAATAGGTTAATTTATTTGATAAAATAACTTATTATAACTAAGCCCATAATTAAGCAAATAGTAGAGCATAAAATCTTTGAAAGATTTATGTGATGATGACTTTAGTGCTTAATTAAATACTTATAATAAATCTATCTTTAGATTTAAAAGTATTAAAGTTGCAATTAATAATTCTTGGAGAATTAATTGACTATTCTAGTGGAGAAAAGTCAAAGTTTGCAATTGGGCATGTAGCACAAGGTGCACATCGTTTCGATATTCCAAAACCCAAGGCTTGGCCAAAGGTTTGTGAAATATTGAAAAGATAATTGACATATCCCAAAGTGACTACCATTTGGATATGGAAGACACGAAGGAATTAAAGAAAGGGCGAGGCTCTAACTTTAAAAATATTTGTCAAAGTTATGTTCAATACTAGTATTGAAATTGGATTTTAAATACTTAGTGTAGTACATAAAATATATGTATTGATGTTCAGAATCCGCTGTGAGCTGGATACTGACTTCAAGCCGAGATTTCTCTGCGAATCGGAAACGGGACGAAAGTCGCTGTTTCGACCGTAGATACCTAAGTTTAGGAACTACCCTTTGGGTATGTACTTAAATTAGGAAATGTTATAATGTAACTAGTTTGACTAGAGACATTATCTCTATATCAGTGTTTAATCCGTTGCGGATAAAACCTTTATATTCTAGAACACTAAAGTGTTTCATTATATAAAGATGATACTGAGATAAATACATTAGATGTAATAACATAATTTATATTTTGAATATAATAAAATCTCAAACATATAAAATGACAAATAAATAGCTCAAATTGATTTGATCAATAGAGACTTATTTGTGGCATTGTTGTCTAGGACACAAATGAACAAGACTCGTATATCCACACTTTTGAAGAGTGGGTACTAGGGCTGATTTGACTATTCAAATAAGGTCTGCGAATCTAGTTTATTAGGTTAAATACCTAAAATACTATTTACTTGGTAATAGTAAAAGGGCCACCGATCTGTTAGCCCTATTCATGGTGAAGTTAGTGGGCCCATATCTAACTAGGCTAGATGTGAACATGAATATTTCGTGACCTTAACGGATGTGGCATCACGTTATGGTTATGTGTTTCTTTTGAAGAACACAGATCGGAAACTTTTGAAGTTTTTGACACGAAGTATATAAACAGATCGGCTATAGTATTATTCCGCCACGGTTAGACCGTAATGGAAATTACTTAAGCAGTAAGTTTCATACGTACATGAAAGAGTACGGTATTCTTTCATATGAGGACTCCTCCCAGGACACGTCAGTAGACGGTGTGTCCGAACCAAAAACCAAATTTTGTTGGACATGATAAGTTTATCACGAGTCGCTCTGAGCTACTATTTCCTTCTACAGGATATGTATTAACAGTGCAAAACTTATTTAGAATAAGGTTCCATATAAATCTGTTTGACAGATATCATATAGGATATGAACAGGAAAGAAACGGGGTTTCTCATTCCTGATAATTTGGGTATGCCAGGCATAACGTTTGGTTTATACCAAACTAAGACCCAAATTGGATAAGTGCCAATATAGGTTATCCTAAGGGAAACCTTAAGTATAGTACTTATAAATCCCACATGAGAACAATGTAATTGTTGCTCACCATGCGGTTTTCCTGAGAGGAATACCGATATGCAGTGGTCAGTGGGAGGATAGTGATACTCGATGAAAATCGGAGTAACACTATTCAAGGCACGAAGTCCTTAATGGAACACAAATAGTTCATCTATGATGAATCTATACCATTAATCTTCAAATACACAAGAAACTAGTAGATCGGATAGAGTCAGAAAACAACCTAGGGTATGGGTTTCTGATCTCGCCCCATGAAGATGTCAATCTTATGGAGGTGTACCATCCGACTACGTTTAGAGGAAGTGATACGAGGTATCGACTCCCTGTTATGGCAAAGTGCCATTAATCCGAAATGGATTCCATGTATAACAACTATTTTGGATACTAGTTGTTGTACCATAAGGCATTGTGCCTATTGGTACATTAAACGTCTTCAAGGAAGACATACATGGAAGGCAACATACCAACGTACAAAGCTGGGCTTTTGACGGAAAGGTGTCGTTATCAACATTGTGTTAATAACGGTTCGACCTTTTACTTGTTGCCATGGTAAATCCATTTTGAAAATGCTTTTGATAACTGTATATTTCATTTATGAAATGTGTCAGTTACAATCAAAATCGCTTTCCTGAAAAGGAAACCTTTTGGAGAATGTTTATAACATTCTGACGATTTTGTATAACCGACAAACAAGGTTTGCAGGTTATTCGATCCATGTTTGGATCATTACAAGCATAAGGTTCTTGGAACTGACGTTTTGAAATAATCATAATGGTTTATGATTTGACTCAAAACGAAATAATTCTTGTGTATATAAGGAGGTTAGTGGAGAGCGCACTAACAGTGAAATTCCCATTAACATGGTGAAAGCTTGGCTTTCATAGATATTCTTTCAATAGAAATTCTCCGTAGAATTCTGGGGAGTAACAACCTTTATTCAAGGAATAAAGATCTACTGGGATAGATTTGGAGTTTGTTAACACTCTCTGGAAATCGTACATTTAAAATGTACTTGTATTGGTGTCTCATACGCTTCGAGCATATGGAGTCACAATCGGGTCAATCCTAGTGATGGTCACTAAATTGAAATTGAGAACATCTGTTAGTATCTTAGAGAACTAAAGATGCTGTCTTAAATATGGAGAAGGAGAACTTGAAGTGACTGGGATCACCACTGCAAGTTTCCAAACTATTAAATACTACGGTACTATAAAGTTTGAATAACGGGACAGTGAGCTGGAAATCTTCCGAGCAAGATAACTGTTGCCGAATAAACAACAAATACGGACGGATTGTTGCTGCAGCTGAGGCAGCAAAAGAAGCCATTTGGATCGAACATAAATCTAATTAGATTAGATATAGTTCTGTTAGCAGCTGAACTAGGCGTCAGCACAGGCTAAGGAATTAAAGGTCTCATCGACGATCCAGATATATACTTCTATATCATCTGATTCGTTCGGATCATACATCGTGGCGATGTGATGATCGTGTAAATCGCGTCAGACGATAATCAAACAAATCCGCTGACGAAAACCTTTCCTCAGCAATTTGAGCGAACCTTACATAGTTCAAGTGTTGGAACACTTGAGTGACTCGCTACGTGCCAAGTGGGAGATTGTTGGATAATATGACCCATAGCGTCACTATTTGCACAGATCATTGTGTTGTTGTAGCAAATTAACTATGTAACAAGGAAATTGCACTCTCATCATTTGTGATTAGATCACCATAGATATATAAATGAAGAGAGGTCCCTATGATTAGTTCCTGGATTGAGATGATATGAGACAGTATCAGTCCACGAAGGATTAATCATTAAATATCCCTAGCCGTAGTATTATCGAGACTGGACATCGATAATGCGGAATAGGCTAGTATTGCACTTGTGCGCGTTGTGAGGGCACAACGGCATAGTTCTCATATATATAAGTGTTGGAGACTTATGCAAGTGCGATAGGAGGTCGTGTTTCACCGATGGTACGGGAAACAGCTTCGCTCTGGATAGACCCCTTCGGAATCCCATTGGTATTATGAATAAGTGTCTATGGGAGGCCGAAATCAAGGTAGGTGTGTATAGTCTTAACCTGAGACTTGCATCGCTAATACTTACGATAATCGATAAACTTTGGATTTGGTGGTTGGGGGCCCTGACCAGGTTCTGTGTCTACCACTTCTGGGTTTATCAGAGAGTCGTAGAGTATTGGGTGTGATGTCGAGACGGAAGTATCACTCCAGTCATATTGGAGATGATGTCACGCAGGATACGGTATTAGTGCTCTTAAGTGATGAGCATCCAATCGTGATATTATGACCAGGTCATGAATATCCGATTATAGAGACTAGTTACCAGACATCCGATATGTGTTTCGGACGGGGCAGACACTTATCCAGCCCCAGCCCTAACACGTGATTATCCGATACTGGGCCGATACGCACAATACGATTGTATACTACGCTTGATATAGATCTAAATATTCTTAAAAGGATATGTCCGGAGAATTGGGTAGACTTGGTACTTTGCTAGGAGTTGACCTTGTCTCGTAAATCGGTAGAACGTAGTACTTGGTACGTACGTGATTCGGTTACACCGACGACCGTATTTATAGCCAACTTATCCGGAGATCTCATGGGTCGCTTCCCGATAATCCACCGATGACGCACAACTCGCACTCTTGAATAATCTGGGATTATATAGAAGAGAGAGAAAATTAATCTAGGATTAATTACGGAGATATTTTATCTAGGATAAAATATCGTCTAGAGAGAGATAACGATTAATTTGGAATTAATCGGTAAATTAATATATTCGATATATTAAAAGAAATTAGATTTCGACGCGGAATTAAAATTAGATTTTAATTCGGGCGAACGAATTAATTTAGAATTAATTCGTTAGCGACGTGAATAGTGAATTCGCTAGGCGTAATCACTTAATTACGACGCGACGGAAAAATCGTTAATTTGGAATTAGCGAACCCGAGCCCGAGTGTGATTGCGAGCGCATTCGTATTTCGAATTCGAGTGCGGCAACGCAAGTCACATCAAGCGTCAAATCTAACGTCAAGTCATTCATCACATCAAGCGTCAAATCAAGCGTCACTTTGAGTGATGTGACATTTGATTGATTGATGTGAGTGATTGATTGATGGAAAAGACATGACACTTGACATAAAGTTGACATGACTTAAAGTTGATGTGAATAGTGTTTGCTTTAAATTGTTTGACTTTTTAAATGCAAATGCAATACAAATTCAAGTGAAATGCAAGTGAAATTATGGTGAATTTCACACAAGTATATAAGTAATATTTGAAATGCATTTCATTTAATCTTAACACATCTTTCATCTCTCTCAAAAATGCTCTCTTCTCTCACGCCCATGGACTGTTTTTGAAGCTTAAAACCGTGAGCTAAAGGGAAGCAAGGGTGGGTTTTTGTGGCAAAAACTCAAGTGCTAGCACACTTACGAGTCTTGCGAAGGTGGTAGGGAGGTTCACCCATGAGCCGGGATCCGTCGGACGAAGCTCAGAGCTCCGTTTGTCGGCTCAAAAATCTGTTACAGTGGACAGTGGGCTGCTGCAGTTCACGCACAATGCAGTGAGTTTTTTGGCTTCGTTTCACCTCCAAATCGACTCAACCGATCGATGTGAGTATTCTGCTACCTCCGTTGATGTATTCACTCATGTTTTCATGCTTTGATTTGATCTTGGGACCTTAGAAAAACTCAACAAAAATGACATTGGATGTTATTGGGCCTTTGAGACCTATCAAGATTGGATTTGGAATCCAAGTCTTTAAGGCAAATATGTAAGTGTAAATATTTAATTTGGAATTAAATTAGAATTAGTATTGAATACAAATAAATTGGATTTAAGTTTTAGTTCGATATAATTCAAGAATACGTACTCAAAAGTATTTATTCTTAAACGAGTTGGACTCGAGCAAATCAAATCATTGTTTAAACATTGGATGGTCATTAATCAAAGATTAATTAATTGGATTAGATTGATTGAATAACATGTTTGATTGAATACATAAATGTGTTGTATGAATAATGTATATCGGATGGATATTAGAAGGACAATGGTAATTTTGGAAATTGTAATAAGTTTAGAATTTATTAAATTGGGCCTGCGTGTCCAGCTTTTAATCTCTTTACTCCTTGTAATTCTCTTCTCACCCATTCCCCTCAATGCAAATGAGGTTTCTTTATTGTATTTTGTAATTGGGTAGGAGTTAGAATAGTTCTAGTCGGGGAGAGTAAATGGAGCGATTTTTTCTAGGAACAATCTGTTTATATATCCATCCGTATATCATTATTAATTTACTTTTGCGCCTTATGATGTTTTAGAAGCATGCTTAAGGGTGAATGATGAGACCTAATCAAAGATAATAAATTGGATGCCAATTTACGCGAAAAACCCTCAAAAGAATATTAAGCGATTTTTTCTTCCGTTGAGTGATTCTTACTCAAGATCCAAAGTTGGCATTGGTTTGTTGGCCAAAGTCAAGACCTTTGTCAATTGCGGATGTGTTTGAATCATGAAAGTTTTGTTACATATCGGTGTCTTGTCCAAGTTGTGATTTGTTGGCCAAAGTCAAGATCACTTCTTGTCCATCGACATTGATTACGAAACTTTCCATGTCAATGGGTCCCGCTTAACTGGAATCATTAAGCTTGTTGTGCCAAAGCCAAGGCTTAGTTGATTTAGAGGAAAAAGGTTAGGAAAATATATTGGATATATTGGCATATATACTGTATATATGTTTCGGACTTGGATGTCCACCTACCGGATCTATGAGATCCAATTGATCTTCGAGATCTACCTAGTTAAGTTTCATACAGCTTGTTGGCCAAAGTCAAGGTTGTATGTTATTTAACGGGATCCTAGCCCACTAGGAAACTATGTCTCTCGAGTACTCGACAGAGGGTTAGAGGCTCGCCGAAAAATAGTGGGAGGCTAGTATTAAATTTGTAATTTCATTCAGATACTTAGCTTTACGCGCTTTCAAATAATTTCGTCAATATTACTTTATTAATTGGACTAATATATTGTTATTTAACAGTTAGACTGTACCCATTATCGTTGACTAGATAGTTAGACTATCGTAGTCAAGATGACAGGCAAAGGAAATGTCCGCGACATTATCATGGGAGAAAATGTCTTTAAGGGCACAAATTTTGCAGATTGGGAAATGAACCTTAGGATTGTCCTAGGTTCAGAGAGGCTGTTGTATACTTTACAAAGACCTCTTGGGCCTAAGCCCGGACCGAATGAGACACTTGAGCTGGAGATTTGGAAGACTCATAACGATGATTGTGACAAACTCAGTCCATTATGCTTGCTTCGATGACTCAGCACTTTCGTAGACAAAATAGGGACTTGGATCCTTATAAGATGTTAGCGAGGTTGCAAGATCTGCATCGCTCTAATAAGATGATACAGAGGTACGAGTTGGTGAAGAAGCTCTTTGGCTCACGCATGACAGATGACATGTCTGTTGAGTCCCACGTGGCACAGATGATTGCTGACATCGATGAGCTGGCCAACATGGGGATAGTCTTTGAGGCAGAGATTACTGTGGATATGATCCTACAATCTCTCCCCGATTCCTGGAGACATTTCATCATAAATTATAATTTGATGAACAACAGTGATACTCTTGGAGATTTACTGTCAACTCTCAAGGAGGCTGAAAAAGAGCTTCAAAAGGGCAACAAGCGCGAGGCACACTTTGCATCGACATCTCATGGACCTAGGGCTGGGCCCAAGGCAACTGGAGGTGTGTAAAAGAAGAAGCATATTAAAAGGGGCAAGGCCAAAAAGTCAAAGGCTTCTGGGAAGCCAAAGGACAAATCTCAGGATGTTTGCCTACAGTGCGGCAAGCGGGGTCACTGGAAGCGTGACTGCCGCGAGTACAAGGCGCTTCAGAAGGAGATAAAGGAGGGCAAGGTACCGGCCTCAGGTATGTTTGTTATTGAAATAAACATGGCTACTTCTAGTTTTAAAAATTGGATTCTTGATTCTGGTTGTGGTACTCACATATGTACTGATGTGCAGGATCTGCAGATTAGCAGGAGACTGGCTTCAGGAGAGATTGATCTATGCGTTGGAAATGGGGCACCAGTCGTCGTTTTGGCGTTGGCACTTTTGTTTTAGAACTGCCTTCGGGGCATGTACTTAAACTTTCAGACTGTTATTATGTACCTAGTTTGACTAGGAATATTATCTCTGTATCTTGTTTGACCCAATGCGGGTACACTTTTGTATTCCGAAACACTGGGTGTTTTGTTTATAAAGATGATTTTGAGATATGTTCAGCTGATGCTAATAATGGTCTTTATATTTTGAATATAAATCAATCTCAAACATATAATGTAACAAACAAAAGGCTCAAACTAAGTAACAAAGATGAAACTTATATGTGGCACTGTCGTCTGGGGCACATTAATAAGACTCACATATCCACACTTTCGAAGAGTGGGTACTTGGACGGATTTGATCCAAATTCATATGACGTCTGCGAATCTTGCTTATTAGGTAAAATGCCTAAATCACCTTTTAGCGGTAAAGGTGTACGCGCCACCGAATTGTTAGCCCTCGTTCATAGTGACGTTTGTGGGCCCATGTCTAGCCAGACTAGAGGTGGATTCGAATACTTCGTAACCTTTACGAATGATGCATCGCGTTATGATTATGTGTATCTTATGAGACACAAGTCGGAAACTTTTGAGAAATTCAAAGAGTTTCGACACGAAGTTGAAAAACAGACCGGTAAGAGTATAAAGACATTACGGTCGGACCGTGGTGGCGAATACTTGAGCAATGAGTTTCTAGATTACTTGAAAGAATATGGTATTCTTTCATAGTGGACTCCTCTTGGAACACCGTAATTAAACGGTGTATCTGAACGGAGAAACCGAACTCTGTTGGACATGGTAAGGTCTATGATGAGTCGCACTGAGCTACCTATTTCCTTCTAGGGATATGCATTAAATAGTGCTGTTCTTATTTTGAATAAGGTTCCGTCAAAGTCTGTACAATAGACACCATATGAGATATGGACAGGAAAGAAACCGGGTTTCCATTCCTAAAGATTTGAGGATGCTGGGCATACGTCAAACGTTTGGAAGGTACCAAACTTGAGCCCAAATCGGATAAATTCCTATTCGTAGGATATCCTAGGGAAACCAAATGATATTACTTCTATCACCCACGAGAGAATAAAGTATTTGTTCCTCTACATGCGGTTTTCCTTGAGAAAGAATTCCTAAATACAGTGGTAAGTGGGAGGAAAGTTGAACTCGATGAAAATCGGAGTGATACTGTTCCTAGCATAGAATCCTCAACGGAACAAGAACAGTCCATCCAAGATGAGACTGTACCACAATCTTCTATTACACAAAGACCGCGTAGGTCGGAGAGAGTTAGGAACCAACCTGAGAGGTATGGGTTTCTGATCTCACCTCATGTAGATATTAATCTAATTGAGGATGACGAACCGGCTACGTATGAGGAAGCGATACAAGATATCGATTCCGCTTTATGGTAAGAGGCCATGAAGTCCGAAATGGATTCCATGTACACCATCCAAGTTTGGACACTGGTTGATGCACCAGAAGGCGTAAAACCTATTGGATGCAAATGGATCTTCAAAAAGAAGACCGACATGGAAGACAATGTGCAAACGTACAAAGCTAGGCTTGTAGCGAAGGGGTATCTTCAACGACATGGTGTCGATTATGACGAAACTTTCTCACCCGTTGCCATAATTAAATCCATTCGGATAATGCTTGCTATTGCTGCATATTTTGATTACGAGATATGGCAGATGGACGTTAAAATCGCTTTCCTTAACGGAAACCTTTTGGAGGATGTTTATATGCAACAGCCTGACGGTTTTATCGTGCCTAGACTTACAAACAAGGTTTGTAAGTTAAATCGGTCCATTTATGGACTGAAGCAAGCATCGCGGTCATGGGACCAACGTTTTGATGAGATCATAAAAGAATATGATTTCATTCAAAACGAGGATGATCCTTGTGTATATAAGAAAGTTAGTGGGAGCGCACTCACATTCATTGTCCTTTATGTTGACGATGTATTGCTTATGGGCAATGACATTCCCATGTTAATATCGGTGAAAGCTTGGCTCTCATTAAAATTTTCCATGAAAGATCTGGGAGAAGCAGCCTTTATTCTAGGAATAAAGATCTATAGGGATAGATCTAGAAAGCTGCTTGGACTCTCCCAGAGCACGTACATTGACAAAGTGTTGAAAAGATTCAACATGGATCAGTCCAAGAAGGGACCGTTACCAGTGTCACATGGCATCTCTCTATCTAAGGACATGTGTCCTAAAACTCAAGATGAGAGAAACAGCATGAGTCGGATATTGTTCGCCTCGGCAGTCAGATCGATCATATATGCCATGATATGTACACGACCTGATGTCTCGTATGCTTTGAGCATGTGTAGTCGCTATCAGACCGATCCAGGTGATGGTCACTGGATGGCGGTTAAGAACATCCTTAAGTATCTTAGACGAACTAAGGATGCTTTCTTAATTTATGGAGATGGAGAACTTGAGGTAACTGGGTATACCAATGCAAGTTTCCAAACCGATAAAAACGACTCTAAGTCGCAATCCGGGTACATATTTTGTTTGAACAACGGAGCAGTAAGCTGGAAATCTTCCAAGCAAGAGACTGTTGCCGATTCAACAACAGAAGCGGAGTATATTGCCATAGCTGAAGCAGCAAAAGAGGCATTTTGGATCCGTAAATTCCTAATTGGATTAGGAGTAGTTCCGTTAGCAGCTGAGCCCGTTCCATTATTTTGTGACAATAACGGGGCTATAGCGCAGGCTAAGGAACCACGGACACATCAACGATCCAAGCATGTTCTTCGACATTTCCATCTGATTCGTGAGATCATACATCGTGGCGATGTGAAGATCGAGAAGGTCGCATCAGATGACAACATTGCAGACCCGCTGACGAAAGCTATTTCACAGCAAAAGTTTGAGAAGCACATACATAGTTCAGGTGTTAGATGCTTGAGTGACTGGCTATAGGCCAAGTGGGAGATTGTTAGACAATTATGACCCATAGCGTCACTGTTTGTAAAAGATATTGTGTTTTTGTACAAAATTGACTATGTAGTATTGAAATTGCCTTTTATCATTTCGTAATTTATTTACTAAGATATATAAATGGTAAAAGCCCATATGATTAGTTCCGGATTGAGATGATATGAGACAGTATCAATCCATAAAGGTTTAATCATTAAATATCCCTAGTCGTAGTATTATCGAGACTGGACATCGATAATGCGGAATATACTAGTATTGCACTTGTGCGCGTTGTGAGGGCATAACGGCATAGTTCTCATATGTTTAAGTATAGGATACTTATGTAAGTGTGATAGGAGGTGTGTTTACCGATGGTATGGAAAACAACTTCGCTCTGGATAGACCCCGCGGAATCCCATTGGTAGTATGTATATGTGTCTATGGGAGTCCGTGTCAGGGTAGGTGTATTTGGTCTTAACCTGAGACTTACATCGCTAATACTTGCGACAATCGGTAAACTTTGGTTTTGGTCGTCCAGGGCTTTAACAGGTTCTGTGTACGCCTCTATTGGGTTTATCAAGAATCGTAGTGTATTGGATGTGATGTCAAGACGGAAGTATCACTCAAGACATATGGAGATGATGATCACGAAGGGATTCATAACTCGTTCTCTATTGTGTTGCAACCATTGGGATAATGTGACAAGGTCATGATTATCCGATTCAAAGAGACTAGTTGTTTGATATCCGATATGTGCTTCGTACGGGGCAGACACTATTCCAGCCCCAGGCCTAGCACGTGACATCTGATACTGGATCGCAATACAAAATACTAGGTATTCTACGCCTGACATAGATTATATATTCCAGTAAGATATTTCTGGAGAATTGGGTAGGCACGGTGCTTTGCTAGAAGCCAACCATGTCTTGTAAATCGGTAAGCACGTGGTACGAGGTACTCACTTTATCGGATAGTCCGATAACCGAATTTACTGCCAACATATCCAGGAGATCTTGGGTCGCTTCCCAAGGATTCACCGATGATAGTTGACTTAAATTAGAGTTAATCTGGGAAACCATGTCTTGTAAATCGGTAAGCACGTGGTACGAGGTACTCACTTTATCGGATAGTCTGATAACCGAATTTACTGCCAACATATCCAGAGATCTCTTAGGTCGCTTCCCAAGGATTCACCGATGACAGTTGACTTAAATTAGAGTTAATCTGGGATTAATTTAGTGAGAGAAAATTAATCTGGGAGAATACGGGCTTTATTTAATCTGGGATTAAATGTGTTCAGTAGAGAAATAACGCGATTAATTGGAATAATCGGTTAAATAAATTTAATAGTTAAATTGATTTTTCTATTTAATTTATTCAAATGGGCTAAAATTAATATATCGGATATATTGAAATGAATTGGATTTCATTACAAGAATAAAGTCGGACTTTAATACGAACGAACGAATTAATTTAGAATTAGTTCGTGAACGACGTTCGTAATATATTACGAGGCATCGTTATTTGATTAAATTAGATTTAATTATTTAGCGACGAAAGTTCATTTAATCAGATTAAACGGAACCGAGCCGCGGACAAATGTTAGTAGAAATATTTGAATTTTGAATTCAAATATTTGGAGCCCATGTGTGGTAGGTGTTCCCACCACCCAACTACCTTGTTTTGCTTTTTGGAAAACCATTTACCCATATCTACCTAGTTTAGGGTTAAAAGGTTGAAAGAGTTTTACCAAAAGGTGAATAACAAAAGGCATCTCTACATTTTGTAATACTTAACAAAATTGCAAACAAGAAACCCTAGAAGCTCTAAGGGTGGCCGAATTTGCTCTCCTCTTTTCTCTTGGATTTTTTCAAATAAATTAAAAGCTAGCACTTTGGAAGTTAACAAAGGTGATAGGGAAACTACTCAATAGCTTGGAATCATCAAAAGTTGGATCTTGGAGATCTTGCTCTCAAAAATTTTAAAGCTCTATCACAATCATTATAAGTTTATTCCGCATCTTATAATGATCATTATATGTTTTCATGCTTATTAGCCTATGAATGTTCTAGGAACACTAACAAATGGATGGGGTTGTGAGGTGATGATGACAGTGATGAATGTTTAACTAATTAGGAGAGTGTTAGAGATTTCTTATGTGATAGTGTTGGAGGATGGAGTTGGGTTCCTTGGGGCTAAGTCATTGAAGCGGGTAGATAAGCCATGGATTTGGCTAGTGTTACATCGCTATGCTTTCGGTTGTCACGACGCTTGGTGATCAGAGGCTCTCTACCTTGAGTTCGTATATGGGGAAGTCAGGGGCTAAGGACGTAGCATCGTGACTGCTTCAATCTGAATCAGTGAGCGTCACGACGCCAAATGGCCCGCATTGTGACGCGAAGCTAAATTTTTAGAATCAGTTTAACCTTTGGGTCTCATATTGACTATTTTACACATAATTCGTCATGTCACAAGCATAGTATGTCAAGTATGACAATAGTTTAAAAGCATTTATGTGACTTGTGTTCTGATTAAGTTACCAATTATAGATCATTGTACGAACCATAATTTCCTACGTTGATGTTTAGTAATGCCAGCCAGATTTTAAAACATTGAGTGGATCCTTTTTTTCTCAAACTGATATTTACTGATTTGTTTTAAGTTAAGACTTACTTTTGAGCTTTGAGGGCGTTAACCAAATTTATTTTCAGTTATTTTATAAACGAAAATGCTTTAAGATTTCATGATTTTAAAAGTATGATATGGATTTGATTTTCAGAGGCATGGGGGAAAACCCACCTTTGTATGTAACTTGACCCAGTTATGGAATTGGGGGATTCAGATATCATCTACACCCGCAGTTCTAGACTAGGGATAATAGATGCCTCTAAATCCTAGATATAGAGTTTGAAGGGTAGCATAGATCTGTACCCTCGGCTTCAGATTTGTGGCTTGGGAGACGGTAATATGTAACCCTCTTAGTCCTTAGTTTTAGGGATATATAGTGGCATGCTTTGAGGGACAGTGATACTTAACGCTCCAATGTCATGGATTTTCACCTCTGACTCTATTTAAGCGTATGAGGGGATGGAAATACGTAACATTTCAAGCGTCAAGTTTTTCAGAGATAGATATTTCAGTAATAGTTTTCAGAGATAGATTTACAGAAAAAGATTTTCAGAGAATAGACTTTTTAGAAATGAATTTTCAGAGATAACTTTTCTAGAGATATGATTTTTGAAATAAACAAGAGTTATAAAAGAATTTTCAAGAGAGCTCAGTATTACAGAAAGAATTTAGAGATTTCCAAACTGAGAAGAGTTTTCAGAAGAACCAAGTTTTTTAAAGTTATTTTTAACTTCAGAACTATGAGATTTCAATCATATATTTCAGTTTTGGATTTAACCTGTCCACTCACTTAGATCGTTCAAACGATCTAACCCCCCACTCCCAGTTGAGGACGAGCTCGGAAGGATGGATACTAATGGTAGTCACTAGTGTGTTCGGTCCACCAGGTTAAGTTAAAGATATGGTCCAGTCAAGTTAAGTAAAGTCCAGTTACAGATATCTGTATAGTAAAGTTGTAAATAAGAAATTTTGTATAGAGTTGTCAAGATAATTGATCTTGGGTGTTCAATTGTCTGTGTATTGTTATACATTTTATGTTATGGATTGGACAATGGTCCCATATATGAGATTATGTTTAAGAAAAGAGTATTAGTTTTCATAGTTAGAAAGTTAAAGGCTAAGGGGGATAGCACTGAGTATTTCCTGTAGATAACATCTCATGGATTGGGGATGTTACAAAGATGGTATCAGAATATGGTATAGGGAGTTAATGATTACAGTGGGTAGAGTGTTAGGGTATTATATACGCAGTATGTCTGGGATACTTGTATATGGGGAACTATCTCTCCAGTATTTGATCCTCGAGTACGTCCTTAAGTCCTATAGACAAGTTTGTAAGAATTCCCAAAACTATCTAAATTCACTTCCTAAAATCCTCGAGTACGTCCTTAAGTCCTATAGACAAGTTTGTAAGAATTCCCAAAACTATCTAAATTCACTTCCTAACAAAGTGACCATGATCCTTGCTTCAATTAAGGATCATTCCGTAATCATCATGGTTTATTTTCAGGAGTTCAGAACAAGCTATGAAACCAGATAGTAAAGATCCAAGAATGTCTACCCAAGAGAAGAAAGAGAAAACTAGAAGAAAATATTTATAGATGTTTAAGCAACTACATGTAAGAAGCAAGAAATCTAGATTTGTTATGAAGTTTCCAATTGATACAAGTACCACAAAGGAAGAATGGATTCTAGATCCCTAAACACAGGCTCGCAAGCAAAAAAATGAAGGTCGTAAGGAAATATGATTTGTTATCTTAGCCAAGAAACCTGACATAGATAAGACCTTAAGTTACCCAAATTCTCCTTGATATCGCTTAAGGAAGCTGTCTTAGAGGATCCGATCTCATACCTACCTTACATGAGAAATAAACTCTACCAGGACACAGAGCACCAGAACAAGGACATCAATATTAGTTGAGACGTGAAACTCCTATTCCATCTTTTATTAGCATATGGAAAAATAACTGTAAGGAAGTTCTACAATGGTATATATTGAGCAAGAACAGAGAATGTTGAAAGATAAGATCACTTAGAAATATCTTTGGAAATTTCTGAAGTTTTAAAGAATAGAACCTAGTATAGTTTAAGAATATATGCAAGTCAGCACGAGGCTCGCAGTATAGTAGAAGTCCATAGAATAGACCAAACATAATAGAAACCCATAGATCAGACCACTACCAGTAGAAATATGTGTAGGTTCATAAAGGACAGACCCATAATAATGGAAATATTTGGAAGTTAACAAGAGTACCAGTACGAACAATAAGAATTAAAAAGGCATAACTGCAGCATATAACAAGAGTAAAAAAAAGTAGAAGTCTAGAAAATATCCCAAAAGAAAGAACCACCAGATAGCCTCGGGTGTACGGCTTAGAGCCAAGAGATAGAATATGCAAATATTAAAGAAGGGTGCGGGAAATAACAAGGAAGTTCAGTATATACAGACACGTAGTTAACGTAGCGTGAAGGTTGTAATGTTAGTAAAAACCTCCACGTAATTGATAAAGGGTTGTGGAAACCTTAAGACTTGGGGTAGCCGATGCAGATTCCAACATTGTGAGTGATAACTCTTCTGTCCAGTAGTTCCTGTTAGGGTTGGGGCTCGGAGTGCCAATTCGGATAGTATTTATGTCCGATTCATGAATACGATTAAAGCCTTTTTCCCTAATATTACTTATTTAATGGTAGCACCTCTTGCCTTTTATATACATATTCTATCTAATTACTATTAGATATCTAATTATGATTATATTTAAACTAAATCTGATTTAGTGATACATGTATATTAGACAAAGACCCTAGGATTTATAATGTAGTGCGCAGTTACAACGTAGTTTATAATTGACATTGGGAAGCATCACTAATGGTTGTTATCCTTAAATAAAGTTCCTGGTCAAGATTTTCTAACACGGGTCAGTTAGTAAAATCCACTGAGACCTTGACATGTCATATATCGTGACTTGGTCTGATGGTTTATCCCAATAAACCATGAGTCTCGGGAGACTCGTATAGATATATAGGTATTTATTTGATAAATATCGAACGACTCACTGAAGATTTCCTAATAGATGACACACCAACGTCAATAGGAATCTTCTCGAGTTGAGCGAGCATAGTGGTCTTTCGACTTCAGATACCATAGTAGATATATGAGTTATCCTCCATACTTTGATGGCAGTCACGTCATCGATCTATTTAAATCAGACCTCCGTATGTTCGTTGGGTGTGGACTGATGCTCATGATATCCAGTGCCTATCAAGATAGAATCTGTCAGTTTTGTGTACAGTGCATAGGTATCCTACATATTTTTATGATCTAGTAAATCCATGGCCGTGGTATAACTTCGGACGTGAGTTCCGAGTATTATTTAGAGATCGTAAATTTGAAAGTCGATTATATTATATCATAAGGATTTGACGTTCTTATCTATATCCCAGGTATAATATGGATAATCTGTTACAGAAAGATTATATATATACAATGGCCTCGACTTGCATAGTTTAGCGAGATTATCCGTGGTCGTCATAATTCCGAGTGGGTGAATTATGGACACGAAATTGGATTTCGTGATGGATAAACCTAAACTTATAGAGTCCCACAATATGAAGTGTACTCGTTGAACACTTGGACAACGCGTTTGAATAATATCGATTTTTTAAAATACTTCATCGGATTAAATGAGTTAATTCGAATCGTTTAAATGACTAAACGAAAACACATGCATAACGCTATTTTTGGTCAATCGTAATTAATGTGTATTTGTTTTTGATACAAAATTTGATTTGATAAGTATTAATTTATTCTCAAATGAGACGTTGACACATGCCATTAATATATGTATTTTTTATTTAACGTAAATAAAATACAAATATAATAATAATTATAATAATTAATTATTTAGATATTTAAATATTAAATATTTGAATAATTAAATAATATACTTTTTCATAATTGATATGAAATTTTTTTAATTATTATTGGTTACAAGTGGCATGATTTTATTAAGCTTAATGTGTGAAAATTTGATTTGCTAACATAAAGCTTGTTTAATTTAATGAAATTAAATTATAAAAATAACCAAAATGCCCCCATTAGGTCGGTCAAGCTTGTTTTAAGTTAGAAAATTTTATTTTTCTTTCATTCAAGATCTCGTGGTTAAAAATGATCCTCCAAATACACCTCCAAATTTGCTTGATGGTTCAAGGAAAAAAAAGTGAAGAAAATCAAGAACTAGCTTAAGGAAATTAAGAGATTAAAGGTAATCTTCAATATCCATAAGCTTAGAAATCATGTTTCTTGTTTCTTGAAGATCTATTGAGATTCTATGGTTTATTTTTTTCTTAATAATTGGGGCTTTTTGATTTGGAGGATGAAATTGAAGGCTTAGTGCATGTGAAGTATTATTGTAAGATTTGTTCAATTTGATCATTTGATGATATGTTGCCATTCTAGAGTGTTATGACCACTCTTATAATGTATAAAATTATTCTTGGTTACTTTATTAGTGGTGGCTTGGATTGGTGTTAATATTAATATGATTAATGTTGATAAAATTGGATTTAAGAATGAGAAATTGACTGTTTTTTTATATCCAGATCAGATCTAGAAAATATGATATTTTGGTGATGAAAAATATGATATTTAAATGAGTTTTATGTGTTTTAGGTGTTGGAAAAATTTTCGGAAACTGTTTTGGAGTTGAAACATGAGAAAATTATGAAAATATTATTATCGGGTAAGTTTTGAGCCAATCGGGTGACGGCTGCCCAAACAGTGAATTGGTCACTGTTTAGGCAGCCCATTAACTGCCCTAGTACTGTTGGGGCTGAGGGCATCCCTCATGTGCATTGGGTGGTCGGTTCGGTCAAAAACGCGTTTTATGCACTTTCAAGATTAACTAATATCTAAGTTTGCATACATAGGAATGAACAAAATAAAAGCGGGCACGCAATCTCATGAACATAAAAAATAGATAATTAGTGAAAAACATAAATAAAAAATAACTGTATAAACATAAATATCGAAAAGAGATAATTAAGTTCATAACGTGAAAGAAATAACTAAAGAGGCAATCATGCATGGGAAAAAACATGAAGTGATGCGATACAGAAAATAGATGAATAATAAGAATGAAAGAAAAGAGATGCGACCAAGACCAGCATCTATATAGGACCTAGAATGCCTGATTGAACATGTTGTTGAGTTTCTAATATAGTCCCAAAATCATCCAAATCAAGCATAAAAACACATGAATACATCAAGGAGTAAGGCGGAATACATACTCACATTGATGGGTTTTGATGAAAATGAAGAATACAAGCCTTCAAGCTCCCTCCATATGCTCGCCCAAGGCTCCTCCTTGCTTTGGACTGCTCGGTTTTGGCCCTTGTTGAACCTCCAAGATTCGGCCATGGTAGAACTCCATGGAAGCTCAAAGCTTCAAGCTCCAAAAATAAATCCAAGCTCATGAAGACACTTCCCTATCACCATAGTATACCCAAGGTGTGCTAGCACTCTCCTTCTTCCTTGAATTCGGTCAAACCAAAATTTTGGAGAGAAAAAGCTCAATGCCGTGAGGAAGAAAAAGAAAGGAGAGGAAAAGGGTTTTCATCAAAAAACGAAATTGCCTTGAGGAGAGAGAAAATAATGTCTTTTGTATATATATTATATTCTTTATTCCATTTACAAGTAAATGAATAATATAATATATACACAACAATTAATTCAAAAGTCAATGGAAAAAGCAAAAAGAAAAAGTCTTTTCACCTTTATTCCCATCACCTTTTACTATCACATCAAGTCACTTTATTAAAGTGACAACATGTCATGTCACATCACATCACTCAAAGTGACAAGTGATTTGACAATTGATGCGACTAGTGATTTGACGCTTGATGTGACTTGCGTGCCGCGCTCGAATTCGAAATGCGAATGCGCTCGCAATCACTCTCGGGCTCGGGTTCGCTAATTCCAAATTAACGAATTTTCCGTCGCGTCGTAATTAAATGATTACGCCTAGCGAAATCACTATTCACGTCGCTAACGAATTAATTCTAAATTGATTCGTTCGCCCGAATTAAAATCCAATTTTAATTCCGCGTCGAAATCCAATTTCGTATAATATATCGGATATATTTTTTTATCGATTAATTCCAAATTAATCGTTCTCTCTCTTATATTAATATTTTATCCCAGATAAAATATCTTCGTAATTAATCCCAGATTAATTTTCTCTCTCATCGAATTAATCCCAGATTAATTCTATCTCTCTCTTCTAATTAATCCCAGATTAATAAAGTGCGAGTCATACATCATCGGTGAATCTTCAGGAACCGACCCATGAGATCTCCGGATATGTTGGCAGTAAATACGGTCGTCGGACTATCCGAACACGTAAGTACCTCGTACTACGTTTATACCGATTTACAAGACAAGGTTGGCTTCTAGCAAAGCGCCATGCCTACCCAATTCTCCAGAAATATTCTTATAGGAATATATAGATCTATATCAAGCGTAGTATACTAAGTATTGTGCGTATCGGCCCAGTATCGGATAATCACGTGCTAGGGCTGGGGCTGGATAAGTGTCTGCCCCGTCCGAAACACATATCGGATGTCTGGTAACATAGTCTCTATAATCGGATATACATGACCTGGTCACAATATCCCGATTGGTTGCGCAACACTCAAGAGCACTAGTACCGTATCCTGCGTGACATCATCTCCAATATGACTGGAGTGATACTTCCGTCTCGACATCACATCCAATACACTACGACTCTCTGATAAACCCAGAAGTGGTGAACACAGAACCGGTCAAAGCCCCCAACCACCAAAACCAAAGTTTATCGATTATCGTAAGTATTAGCGATGCAAGTCTCAGGTTAAGACTATACACACCTACCTTGATTTCGGCCTCCCATAGACACATAGTCATAATACCAATGGGATTCCGAGGGGTCTATCCAGAGCGAAGCTGTTTCCCGTACCATCGGTGAAACACGACCTCCTATCGCACTTGCATAAGTATCCAATACTTATATATATGAGAACTATGCCGTTGTGCCCTCACAACGCGCACAAGTGCAATACTAGCCTATTCCGCATTATCGATGTCCAGTCTCGATAATACTACGGCTAGGGATATTTAATGATTAATCCTTCGTGGACTGATACTGTCTCATATCATCTCAATCCAGGAACTAATCATAGGGACCTCTCTTCATTTATATATCTATGGTGATCTAATCACAAATGACGAGAGTGCAATTTCCTTGTTACATAGTTAATTTGCTACAACAACACAATGTTCTGTGCAAATAGTGACGCTATGGGTCATATTATCCAACAATCTCCCACTTGGCACATAGCCAGTCACTCGAGTGTCTAACACCCGAACTATGTAAGGTTCGCTCAAATTGCTGAGGAAAGGTTTTCGTCAGCGGATTTGTTTGATTATCATTTAACGCGATTTATACGATCATCACATCGCCACGATGTATGATCCGAACGAATCAGATGATATAGAAGTATATATCTGGATCGTTGATGAGACCATTAATTCTTTAGCCTGTGCTGATGCCTAGCTCAGCTGCTAACAGAACTATATCTAATCTAATTAGATATGTATCGACCCAAATGACTTCTATTGCTGCCTCAGCTGCTGCAATTAACCCGCATTTGTTGTTTATGCGGTAACAGTATCTTGCTTGGAAGATTTCCAGCTTACTGCACCGTTATTCAAACTGTATAGTACCGTTTGTGACTTTTAGTCGTTTTTATCGGTTATAGGAAACTTGCTATAGTGATCCCAGTCACTTCAAGTTCTCCTTCTCCATAGACTAAGAAAGCATCCTTAGTTCTCTAAGAAACTAACGGATGTTCCTAACATCAATCCAGTGACTATCACTCGGATTAGCCTGTTTGTGAATCCATATGCTCAAAGCGTATGATACACCAGGTTTTGTACATTTTTCAATGTACAGTCCCACGGAGAGTATTTCGAAAGTCAAGCTTTCCCGACATTTATTTTATGGGAATATCATTTCCAAGAAATGACGTATTATCATTATTTTATAGGACAGCCACTGTCAGTGCGCTCCCACTAACCCTCTTATTTACACAAGAATCATTTTCATTTTGAATTAAATCATACACCATTATGATTACATCAAAATGATAATTCCAAGAACTTATGCTCGCGTCAGCAAGCATTATCCAAATGGATCTACCGTGGCAATAGGTAAAAGGTTGAATCGTAATCAACACAATGTCGATAACGATACCTTTCCGTTAAAAAAGCCTAGCTTTATACGTTGGTATATTGCCATCCATGTACGTCTTCCTTGAAGACTTATAGTACCAATAGGCACAATGCCATGTGGTACATCAACTAGTATCCAAACTGGTTGATATACATGGAATCCATTTCGGACTCATGACACTTTGTCATAATAGGGAGTCGATACCTCGTATCACTTCCTTTGTTCTCGTGTATTCGAAGATTAATGGTATAGTTTCATCCTTGATGAACTATATATGTTCCATTAAGATTCAGTGCCTAGAACAGTATTACTCCGATTTTCATCGAGTTATACTATCCTCCCACTTACCACTGCATATCGGTATTCCTCTTAGGAAAACCGCATGGTGAGCAACAATCTAATTGTTCTCTTGTGAGGTGTATAAGTACAATACTTATGGTATCCCTAGGATGACCTACAATTGGCACTTATCATATTTGGGTTTTAGTTTGGTATCATCCAAACATATGCCAAGCATACCCAAATAGTCAGGAATGAGAAACCCGGTTTCTTTCCCTGTCATATCTAATATGATATCTGTCAAACAGATTATTATGGAACCTTATTCAAAATAAGTTCTTGCACTGTTTAAAGCTTATCCGTTGAAGGAAATGGTAGCTCAAAGCGACTCGTGATTAACCTTATTATGTCTAACAAAATTCGGTTAATCCTGTTCGGACACACCGTCAAAATGACGTGTTCCGGGAGGAGTCCTCATTGAAAGAATACTATACTCTTTCAAGTATACGAGAAACTTACTGCTTAAGTATTTTCATTACGGTCTTACCGTGATGGTGTAATACTATAACCGATCTGTTTGTCTATTCCGTGTCGAAACTATAAAAGTTTTCGATTTGTGTTCTTCAAAAGAAACACACAACCATTACGCGATGCCACATCCGTATAGGTCACGTAATATTCATATCCACCTCTAGCCTAGCTAGACACGGGCCCACTTGCTTCACTATGAACTAGGGCTAACAGATCGGTGGCATTTTCACTTTTACCGAGTAAAGGTGTTTTAAGCACTTTGCTTAATAAACTAGATTCGTAGACTTTATTTGAATAGTCAAATCAGTCCTAGTACCCGCTCTTCAAAAGTGCGGATATACGATTCTTGTTTAGTAGTGTCCCTGACAACTATGCCACAATTAAGTTTCTTAACTGATCAAATCAGTTTGAGCTATTAATTTGTCATGTTATGTATTTGAGATATTATTTATATTCAAAATATAAATTCTGTTATTCACATCTAATGTGTTTATCTCAATATCATCTTTATATAATAAAACACTTTAGTGTTCTAGAATATAAAGGTACACCCGCAGCGGGTTATACGCGATATAGAGATAATGTTTCTAGTCAAACTAGTTACATTATAACAGTTTCTAAATTTAAGTACTAACGCGAAGGCAGTTCCTAAATTTAGATATCTACGGTTAAAACAGCGACTATCGTCCCGTTTACTATTCGCAGAGTGATCTCATCTGAAGTCAGTATCCTGCTTTCTGCACAACAGTACATATTTATGTATCACACTAAGTATTTAAAATCCAATTTCAATACTAGTTGTGAACATAATTATGACAAACATATTTGAAGTAAGAGCCTTGCTCGTCTTCAATTCCTTCTTAGGATTTGTCCTATTATCTTCCTAGAAGACCTAATCCATAATTCATTATTTTATCAAATAAATAAATTATTAATTTCCAAGACCATCTTGAAATTATTCCCAATTTGAAAATTAAATCATTTAAAATATTTTAATCCAAGATTATATTTTAAATATCCAACTTTTCAATTTTATCTTGATTACAATAGTCCAACTATTTAATCAACGATTAGTGGTACTATTTATTATAATGATTATAATAGTCCAACTATATAATCAAATATAATCCAAATTAATTAACCTCAATTACATTGATTACTATAATCCAATTATAAAATCAACTGTAAACTGAAATTAATTAATTCAAATATATTGATTAATATAATCCAATTATATATAATCAACTATAATACAGTCCAACTGTTTATTAAAACAACAATTTAAATATTAGTCCAACTAACATTTAATTAATGTGACGAAAAAATATAATGAGCGTGTTTAGGCGAGTAATTGAACGAATGTTGCAAATTCAATACTTGCCTCCCACTATTTTTCGTCGAGCCTCTAACCCTCTGTGGAGTACTCGGGAAACCGTGTTTCCTAGTGGGCTAGGATCCTGTTAAATAACATACAACCTTGACTTTGGCCAACAAGCTGTATGCTACTTACCAGGTAGATCTCACAGATCAATTGGATCCAATCCAATTCCCAGATCCGGTTAGGTGGACATCCAAGTCCTAAACATATTACTTATGCCAATGTATCTAATACATTTTCCTAACCTTATCCTCCGAATCATCTAGGCCTTGGCTTTGGCACAACAAACCTAATGATTCCAGTTAAGCGGGACCCATTGACAAGGAAAGTTTCGTAATCAATGTCTTTGGACAAGAAGTGATCTTGACTTTGGCCAACAAATCACAACTTGGACTAGACACCGATGTGGAACAAAACTCTCATGATTCAAATACATCCAATTGACAAGGTCTTGACTTTGGCCAACAAACCAATGCCAATCGGATCTTGAACAAGAATCATTCAATGGAAGGATAATCGCTTAATATAGATTGAGGGATTTTCGCGTGCAAATTGGCTACCAATTTATTATCTTTGTTAAGGTCTCATCATCATACACCCTTAAACATGCATTCTAAACACATAATAAAGCGTATATGAAATAAAATAATAATGATATGCGGATGGATACTTTACATTGATCCTAGATCAAATCTCTCATTTTCTCTCTCTCAAAGCTAGCACTTGTATTTACTTCTACCCGTTACACTACACTTCTAAAGAAACCTCATTTACATTGAGGGGAATAGGTGAGAAGAGAATACAAAGAGTATATAGGTGATAAGGCTGGACACGCAGGTCCAATTTAATAAATCAAATTTATTACAACAATTTCTAAAATTGTCCCACCCGACTAATATCCATCCGATATACATTATTCACGCATCGCAACCATGTATTCATACAAGCATGTTATCAATCAATCTAATCCAATTAATTAATCTGATAATTAGTGATCATCCAATGTTCAAACAACGATTTGATTTTTGCTCGAGTCAAACTCGTTTTACTAATAAGTACTCAAAGCACGAATTCTCGAATTAAATTAAACTACATAATTAAATCCAATTTAATACGCATTTAATTCTAATTCACTATTTAATTCCAAATTAAATATTACACTTTTATTAACGAACCTTCTACGATTTAAATTCCAAATTCAATCGTTATGGGTCTCAAAGCCCAATTAACGTCCAACGTTTATTTAATTAAAGTCCAATGGGCTTTTAATTAATTTCTTAAGGCGTGGACTTTTGGTCAACTCGGGTCAAACCGATAACCAAAGTCCAATCCGGGAGTTACCCCATAAGCCTTTAAATTAATTTTGGCCCATTAGGCCCAATTAAATAATTAAGGTCCATTAAGTCATAATTGGACTTTATGGATGCGGTTTTGGGCCTAATTGGATCCAACCAATTTTGCCTAAACCCAACTTTGTACAACAAAGCCCAAAAGCCCAATTATAACATTCAAGGCCCAATTTCCAAAAACAAGCCTAATTAATTAACTTATAAAATTCCAAATTTCATAATTAATTAACCTAAGTGTTATACATAATTAACCACCTAATTAATATTTCTAAAACATCAATTAGCATACTTAATCATGCAATTCAACATCAAATAGTGTCCAACACAATTTATTAAAACCAAACCCATTTTACATGCTTTAAAGTCTTGGCAATTAGGGGTTTTTAAATCCGATTTGGTTTCAATCAAATTGAATCCACAATCATCATTTCCCAAATCAATTAAATTCATCTAATGAATCAAAATACAAAAAACACATGAATTTCATATCCAATTGAATTCGGCCAAGCCTACTTTAATTTGGGAAAATTGTTCCAAATCAAAATTCAATCCAATCAAACTTCAATTCAACATTACCCACTTGTTTCAAGTCATCCAATGATCAAACAAACAAAAAATTCACCAAGATATTAGGGTCTTTAATTTGGGCCAACATAAGCAATTTGGGGAAATTTGTTCCAAACACAATTTCAACAAATTGATCCAATCAATCATCAATTAAACATACTTTAAGCATTCTAAATCATCCAATTTCATCAAACATGCTCAAAATCAAGTTTACCCAAATTCATCACTTTATGTCAACATAAAAATTGGGGAAATTTGTTCCAAACACAATTTCTTCAAATTGATCCAATCAATCTTAAATTAAACATCATTTAAGCATTCTCATTCATCCAATTTCACAAAATATGCTCAAAATCAAGTTTACCCAAATTTGTTACTTTATGCCAACATAAAAAATTGGGGAAATTTGTTTCTTCAAATTGATCCAATCAATCATTAATTCAACATCATTTAAGCATTCTTAATTAATCAATTTAATCAAATCATGCTCCAATTGATTTTACCCAATTTGTCATGCCCAAAATTTGGGGAAAATTGAATCCAATCCAATTTCATGAAATTGATCATGCACAACTTCAATTCATCAACATACAAGCATACTTTAACATCCAATTTCAACAAATCATGCTTCAATTGATAATCCCCAATTTTAACCCTAACTTTTTCATGCTTGATAATAGCTCTAGATACCATTGTTGAGTTTCTAATTAGTCCCAAAATCATCCAAATCAAGCATAAAAACCATGAATACATCAAGGAGTAAGGCGGAATACATACTCACATTGATGGGTTTTGATGAAAATGAAGAATACAAGCCTTCAAGCTCCCTCCATATGCTCGCCCAAGGCTCCTCCTTGCTGTTGGCTGCTCGGTTTTGGCCCTTGTTGAACCTCCAAGATTCGGCCATGGTAGAACTCCATGAAGCTCAAAGCTTCAAGCTCCAAAAATAAATCCAAGCTCATGAAGACACTTCCCTATCACCATAGTATAAACCCAAGTGTGCTAGCACTCTCCTTCTTCCTTGAATTCGGTCAAACCAAAATTTTGAGAAGAAAAAAGCTCAAGCCGTGAGGAAGAAAAAGAAAAGAGAGGGAAAAGGGTTTTCATCAAAAAAAAAACGAATTGCCTTGGAGGAGAGAGAAAATAATGTCTTTTGTATATATATAATATTATTTATTCCATTTACCAAGTAAATGAATAAATATATATATATACACAACAATTAATTCAAAAGTCAATGAAAAAAGCAAAAAGAAAAAGTCTTTTCACCTTATTCCCATCACTTTTTACTATTCACATCAAGTCACTTTATAAAGTGACAACATGTCATGTCACATCACATCACTCAAAGTGACAAGTGATTTGACAATTGATGCGACTAGTGATTTGACGCTTGATGTGACTTGCGTGCCGCGCTCGAATTCGAAATGCGAATGCGCTCGCAATCACTCTCGGGCTCGGGTTCGCTAATTCCAAATTAACGAATTTTCCGTCGCGTCGTAATTAAATGATTACGCCTAGCGAAATCACTATTCACGTCGCTAACGAATTAATTCTAAATTAATTCGTTCGCCCGAATTAAAATCCAATTTTAATTCCGCGTCGAAATCCAATTTCGTATAATATATCGGATATATTATTTTATCGATTAATTCTAATTAATCGTTCTCTCTCTTTAATTAATATTTTATCCCAGATAAAATATCTCCGCAATTAATCCCAGATCAATTTTCTCTCTCATCGAATTAATCCCAGATTAATTTATCTCTCTCTTCTAATTAATCCCAGATTAATAAAGTGCGAGTCATACATCATCGGTGAATCTTCAGGAACCGACCCATGAGATCTCCGGATATGTTGGCAGTAAATACGGTCGTCGGACTATCCGAACACGTAAGTACCTCGTACTACGTTTATACCGATTTACAAGACAAGGTTGGCTTCTAGCAAAGCGCCATGCCTACCCAATTCTCCAGAAATATTCTTAGGAATATATAGATCTATATCAAGCGTAGTATACTAAGTATTGTGTGTATCGGCCCAGTATCGGATAATCACGTGCTAGGGCTGGGGCTGGATAAGTGTCTGCCCCGTCCGAAACACATATCGGATGTCTGGTAACATAGTCTCTATAATCGGATATACATGACCTGGTCACAATATCCCGATTGGTTGCGCAACACTCAAGAGCACTAGTACCGTATCCTGCGTGACATCATCTCCAATATGACTGGAGTGATACTTCCGTCTCGACATCACATCCAATACACTACGACTCTCTGATAAACCCAGAAGTGGTGAACACAGAACCGGTCAAAGCCCCCAACCACCAAAACCAAAGTTTATCGATTATCGTAAGTATTAGCGATGCAAGTCTCAGGTTAAGACTATACACACCTACCTTGATTTCGGCCTCCCATAGACACATAGTCATAATACCAATGGGATTCCGAGGGGTCTATCCAGAGCGAAGCTGTTTCCCGTACCATCGGTGAAACACGACCTCCTATCGCACTTGCATAAGTATCCAATACTTATATATATGAGAACTATGCCGTTGTGCCCTCACAACGCGCACAAGTGCAATACTAGCCTATTCCGCATTATCGATGTCCAGTCTCGATAATACTACGGCTAGGGATATTTAATGATTAATCCTTCGTGGACTGATACTGTCTCATATCATCTCAATCCAGGAACTAATCATAGGGACCTCTCTTCATTTATATATCTATGGTGATCTAATCACAAATGACGAGAGTGCAATTTCCTTGTTACATAGTTAATTTGCTACAACAACACAATGTTCTGTGCAAATAGTGACGCTATGGGTCATATTATCCAACAACACATGTCTCCCCTCATGTCTCGCGTTCAATCAAACGTACTTCATTCGGTGCGGCAAAACACTGTGGTAAAGGTAGTCCTTAGGCTTTTTGTCCCTCAAATGGAGGACCTTTAATCCAACGTGATTTGCCTATGCGCATTACATTATCATTGCATAACTAAATAACATGCAGAAGGTAATGGCGGAATAATGAACAATAGATGAACACAAGATTAGATAAAATGAAATATGTGCCGTTTTTCTCAAGCAGTACGTGGAGTTGTATCCCAAGTACAGACAGCACTAACCGTCATTCGGATTCAGCTATGGAATTTAAGTATGGGTTTCCATCCGATTACTGCGAGAGATAACACAAAATCATTCATCCAATAACAGTAACATACATGATCCAACAAGATACACACGAAGAAATAATGATAAATAACTAAAAAAGATGAACGAAAGTAAACAAAGGGTGCCCTCAGGTCTTACCTTTTAAGTTGCTTCTTGGAAGTGAGTTACGTCATCGTCGGAAGGTTCGATGCTCCGCAACTTTTTCGGTTCGCTGGTTCAATATTTTCCTTGCGTTGTTTCACTGTTTCAGGTTGCAGTTTTCTCTGATTTGTTGTTGTTTTTGCTTACTATTTTCAGTGATTTTACTGCTGTTTTTGGCTTATAGTTTTCGATGATTTATGGGTATCTCAGGGGCTATTTTTCAATGATTCAAGGTTGTAGTTTTTTTTGTTACAGTTTTCTCTGATGTGAGGGTGTTTTAGGGGCTGTTTTGCGGTGGTTAAAGGCTATTTTTTGGGTGCAGTTCTGCGGTGATGGTGAGGCAATTTTCGGTGGCTGTTTGTACAGTTTTTGGTGGCAGTTTTGGGGCTGTTTTACGGTGGTTAAAGGCTATTTTTTAGGGTGTGTTTTGCGGTAGTGCATGGGGATTTTCAAGGTGTAGTTTATGGTGGTGTAGAGGATGTATGGTGTGTAGTTTTTTTGGCGGTTGGTGGATTGTTTGGTGTGCATTTTTTTGGTGGTTGGCGGACTATTTGGTGTGCAGTTTTAGGTGATGTGGGACTATTTTAAGGCTGTGATTTGCAGTGATGCATAGCAGTTTTAAGGTTCTGATTTGCGCTGATACATGGCAATTTTAAGGTTCAATTTTTGGCTGTGTTCGGTAATGTGGGGCTGGTTTTGGGTTGCTATTTTTCGTTAATGTGGTTGTTTTCCTGGTTGTGATTTTCGTGAATGAGCTCTCTCTCTCTCTCCAGGGTGAAGGGTTTGGTTTGTGCTTTTTTTTATAAGAGTGGGCTAGGATTTTCCTTGTATGGGAAGGAAAAAAATCATACAATAGTGGAGGGATATCTTTTATTAGTGTGTTATAAGGAAAAGATCTATTCAATTTAGGATGGTGATTTATTTAGTTAAGAAAGGAGATTTGATTTGATTTATTTAATTTTGGAAGGAGATTTTATTTGATTTATTTAATTTGGACATGTGTTAAATGTGTTTAAATATTTTTAGATTGGATTTGGTGGGCTTGGGCATGTAGATTGGTTTTTTGGTGGGCTTGGGCGTGTGGGTTGCAGGTTTGTTGCGGGGGTTTTAGGCCGAGTTTAACAGTTAACACAGAGATTAATCGAGTGAATCCGAGGCGAAACAATTGAATTAAATCTGGCAAGGTATTTATTTTTAAGTTTTCCCTTCCGACGTCTGTTTCCCGTGACTTCCGCAACTTATCGGGTAGTGCCTCCATACGAGGCTTGTCATCGGGCCTTCTATAAAAATGCAGTGCTTACAGTCACCCCCACTTTGATGAGACATGTGCAGTGTGTGACAGTGACAATCCTATCAAAGTTATGCATGTATTTTTACTTACATGGCTCGCTAACTGTTACCTGACTTGCTATTGTTCTGAGATGTTTCAAACTTAATTGATCTGGTGGTGAGGTGCTTCGACCCCTGGTCCATTCTCGGAAAATGCTCCATTCCCGGAGCGCCATTCTAGGCATGCTAGGCCTCATTCCTGAGACATCACTGATGTGATAGTTGTGGTCCCCTTCCAAACTTGTTCCATTTTCGAAGCGCCATTCCCGCCAAGCTAAACCCCATTTTCGAGGCATCGGTGATGTGATAGTTGTGGTCCACTTCCGAACCATGCTTCATTCCTGGAACGCCATTCCCGGCATACTAAACCTAATTTCTGAGGGGTCACTGATGTGATAGTTATGGTCCACTTCCGAACCATGCTCCATTCCGGAGCGCCATTCCCGGCATGCTAAACCCCATTTCCGAGGCGTCGCTGATGTGATAGTTGTGGTTCACTTCCGAACCATGCTCTATTCCTGGAGCGCCATTCCCGGCATACTAAACCTAATTTCTGAGGGGTCACTGATGTGATAGTTATGGTCCACTTCCCGAACCATGCTCCATTCCCGAAGCGCCATTCCCGACATGCTAAACCCCATTTCCGAGGCGTCGCTGATGTGATAGTTGTGGTCCACTTCCGAACCATGCTCCTGTTGGACAATTATGACCCATAGCGTCACTATTTTTACAGATCACGGTGTCGTTGTAC
This sequence comes from Zanthoxylum bungeanum, assembly GCA_019454045.1. Classification (NCBI taxonomy): domain Eukaryota; kingdom Viridiplantae; phylum Streptophyta; class Magnoliopsida; order Sapindales; family Rutaceae; genus Zanthoxylum; species Zanthoxylum bungeanum. The sequence continues at coordinate 167,567 of SKCR01034243.1, read as the reverse complement.
AAATTAACTATGTAATAAAGGAGATTGCACTCTTATCATTTGTGATTAGATCACCTAGATATATAAGTGATGAGAGGTCCCTATGATTTGTTCCTGGACCGAGAATGATATGAGAAGTATCAGTCCACGAAGGATAAATCGTTAAATATCCCTAGTCAGAGTATTATCGAGATTGGACATCGATAAATACGTAAAAGACTAGAATTACACTTATGCGCGTTTGTGAGGGCACAACGGCATAGTTCTCATATATTTGGGTATTGGATACTCATGCAAGTGTAATAGGAGGTTGTGTTTCACCGATGGTATGGGAAACAGCTTCGCTCTGGATTGACCCCCGCGGAATCCCATTGGTAGTATGACTATGTGTCTATGGGAGTCTGCAATCAGGGTAGGTGTATTTGGTCTTAACCTGAGACTTGCACCGCTAACACTTGCGACAATCAATGTACTTTAGTTGAGGTCGTCCAAGGCTTTAACCGGTTCTACGTACGCCGATACTGGGTATATTGAGAATCGTAGTGTGTTGGGTGTGATGTTAAGACGAAAGTATCACTCCAGCCATAGTGGAGATGACGGTCACGTAGGATACGGAAACTCGTTCTCTTAAATGCTCGAGCTATCAGGATATTATGACTAGGTCATGTTTATCCGATTATAGAGACTAGTTACCAGACATCCGATATGTGCTTCGTACGGGGCAGACATAATTCCAGCCCCAGGCCTAGCACGTGATCATCTGATGCTGGACATAAATACGTAATACTGCGGTATACTATGCTTGATATAGATCATGTATTCCTATAAGGATATTTCTGGAGAATTGGGTAGGCATGGCGCTTTGCTAGAAGCCAACCTTGTCTTGTAAATCGGTATAAACGTAATACGAGGTACTTACGTGTTTGGATAGTCCGATGACCGAATTTACTGCCAACATATCCGGAGATCTCATGGGTCGCTTCCCAAAGATGTATGACTCGCACTATAATTAATCTGGGATTAATTCGATGAGAGAGAAAATTAATCTGGGATTAATTCGATGAGAGAGAAAATTAATCTGGGATTAATTACGGAGATATTTTATCTGGGATAAAATATTAATTAAAGAGAGAGAACGATTAATTTGGAATTAATCGATAAAATAATATATCTGATATATTATATGAAATTAGATTTCGACGCGGAATTAAATTGGATTTTAATTCGGGCGAATGAATTAATTTAGAATTAATTCGTTAGCGACGTGAATAGTGATTTCGCTAGGCGTAATCATTTAATTACGACGCGACGAAAAATTCGTTAATTTGGAATTAGCGAACCCGAGCCCGAGAGTGATTGTGAGCGCATTCGTATTTCGAATTCGAGCGCGGCACGCAAGTCACATCAAATCGTTAGTCACATCATGCGTCAAATCAATTGTCACTTTGAGTGATGTGACTTGACAACATGTCACTTATTAAAGTGATGTGACTTAAAGTTAAACTAGAAGTGATGTGACTTAAAGTAAAAGTGAAGTGATTGAAAAGCACTTTTTGCTTTTGCTTTTGACTTTTGATTTAAAGTTTTAATATATGTTTATTATTTATTTACTTGGTAAATGATTAAAATAAGACATATATATAAAAGCTTTTTCCTTTCTCTCTTTGATACCAACCATTCACGTTTTTGTTGAGAAAATGGGTTCCCTCCATTTTCTTCTTCTTCTCTCTCACGGCTTTGAGCCAAATCTTCTTCATTCTTTTGGTTTGATCAAAGATAAAGAATAAGAAAGAGTGCTAGCACACACATGGGTTATTATGGTGATAGGGAAACGAATTTATGAGCTTGGAATTCCTTTTGAACCTTGAAGCTTTAAGCTTCCATGGAGGTCTTCAATGGCCGAATTTTCAAGGAGGAAGAGAGCGCAAAACCGAGCATGATAGCAGTCCAAGGAGGCCAAAACCGAACTTGAACAAGGAGGAAAATGGGTTTTGTTCTTCATAGCATCAAACCAATCAATGTGAGTATGTATTCCGCCTTATTCCTTTGATGTATTCATGCGTTTTTGTGCTTGAATTTGTTGATCTTGGGACCTAAATTAGAAATCAACAGCTCCATTCCCGGAGTGCCATTCCCGACATGCGGAAACTCATTTCCGAGGTGTTGCTAATGTGATAGTGATCCTTTTCCGAATCGTTACTTGTTGAGATGGTGGTCCATTTCCGAACCGTTACTGATGAGATGGTAGTCCATTTCCGAACCGTTACTTGCTAAGACAGTGGTCCATTTCCGAACCATGTTGACTATTGACTGTTGATTTTTTCCCGAGCTGTGCTGAATGCGGGCTTTGTTCCCGAAATGTGATGAATGTGGGCTTTGTTCCTGAATTATGCTGATTGGGGTCTTTGTTCCCTAACTTTACTTATTATGGGCCTTGTACCTGGGATTCATTCCTAGAACTGCTGATGATGTCGGCCTCGACCCTGGGATTCATTCCCAAACTGCTGGTACTGTGGGTCTCGACCTTGGGATTCATTCCCGAAAACTGCTGATATTGTGGGCCTCGACCCTTGGATTCATTCCCGACACTACTGATAATATGGGCCTCTGCCTTGGGATCCATTCCCGAAACTACTTGTCTTTTCCACTTTTTCCTTTTCTTTAAAACCTACGAACAAATACAAAACAAAAAATGTGTGCATGTGACGTGTATGCATGGATGTGTTTCCTATTCCGATAGGTTAGTTCTTCCTTGTGCTCTTTGGTGTCTTTTGCTTTCAAAAAGTATTTGATCGCCCCCTAGGTCTGCTTATAGTTTCCTTCTGTTAATTCTACTCTGGTGTTTGCTTAGTTTTCTTTGGTCCCATGACTCAAGATTCTGTTATCTCATTTGTTCGCGAGGTAGTAGACTGGTCGCCCCCAGACTTGGTTTAGGTTTATGCTCTCTGCTGTTTGCACTAGGCCAAAGTAGATCATGTGGCATAGCGTTCCATATCAATATACTACATTGCCTTTTACAAAATGGACTTAATAGTTATCCATATTATTACCCTCAAAGGATGCTCAATGTCAAAACCAAAGAGCCTTCAAAGTACTCAATGCAACTCAAATCCAACCATTTGAATAAATGATCTGAACCAGACTCAAAGTGTATGCGCGCCAAGGTTCTTTTACAGCTTGATCCTTAGGTAAGCCAACTTAATGATTTTGTTTCAAAGAATGGGATCGATGGGTCAAACCAACCTAGATGTCTTGATCATGCTCTGCAATTACTTCTCCGTACTCAATATGATATGGTTTTCTTTTTCTTTTCTTTCGTCTCTTTTTTTTTTTACACCTACCCTTTAAGGTAGCATTTCTCCTCATGGTGATCCTAATACTCGCCCATGGGTAGCTTCACGCTTATCGGTTATAGGTGGTTTTATATTTTATTCTTTAGAGACTTTTTCTTTGGTTTCCAACCATACCACATATCGTAACACAAGTAAGTCAGGATGGATATCTAATTGAACGGTCATTCATCGACCCGCAATCTATTCAACTAGTCACCTTGTCGACTACTCAGGCTTTCACCGCTAAGATCCTATAATTAAGTACTCACGTGTCTAACATAGATCAAGTACTCAAAATATCGGATGAGAGTACCTCTCGCACTTATCGTTTCTAAGGTTCCAACCTAGGGTAAACAATTTCATCATCGGATTCATGCTTAACTATTGAGGAGAAAACTCGAACAATTACGAAAAATCAATGTATTTATTATTAAAAGAAAAAATATAGGATTGCAATCAAATAAATCAGGGAAATAAACATCTGCATCATTGTCTTCTTCCTCAGCCTATGGTTCTTCACTGCTGCCATCCCCTATCCCAATGCAAGAAGCTTGGTGGTTGAGAGTTTAGAGGGCAAAGGTTTCGGGTAGGCCAGAGTTGATCATGTAGGTGGGTGATGGAACATAATGGTAGTTAGGTAGAGGATTTCTGTGTGTGTTGGGTTGTTCTTTTTCTGGATCGGGTATTTTGCGGGCGTCAATGAGGTTTTGGATCTCATGCCTAAGACGAGTGCAGTTGTCAATTTCGTGGCCTTTTCTCTGATGGAAGTGACAATATAGGCTTAGGTCGAGGTTGTAAGGCACAAGGTTTGGAGGTGGTTTAGGCTCTAAGGGTTCTAGGAGTCATTGCATCTTCATTTTTTCAAACACCTTTGAAAGAGGCTTACCAAGGTTAGAGAATCGCCTATTTTTGATGGCAGCGACCTCAGTAGTAGCGGGCTTGGTCTCCAAAGGCCTCCCAATAGTATTTCTATTCTGACCATAGAACTTTCTGTTCTCAGCTTCTTCCTCTTCAATATCCATAACATTCTCCATCAACTGTCAAAAATTGCCAATCATAGAGGTCATCCTCCTCAGCTTGCCGTAAATAGAGGGCTTAGAACCCTTGATGATCATCTTGATCTGGTCCTTCTCCGAGAACTGAGGCTGCATCTTCAGAAGCTAGCTCCTCCAATGATCCACGTAATCCTTGAAGCTCTCATCCGGATTATGTTTGGTATTCTCCAAGTCGTGGAACGACAAGTCGATCTCCAAATATGTGACATACTGATTCAGAAAGCCCTCCGCTAATGCTCTTCAATTATCATTGACTTTCCTCTCCAGGCCATTATACCATACCACAGGCGCTCCTTCTAGTGACATCCCAAATATCTTCTAAACCTGACGTTTCGACAAACCCACCGAACTCATCACAGAGACATACTGCCGAAGATGGACCATCGGATCCTCATTCTCATTGAATTTGGCTATGTCGGGCATCTTGAATTGACACGGTAGCTGTTCCTCGAAAGTCATCGCCTCGTAATCTGGTAAGTCCTCATGCTTACCCCTCATCTTACGGGTGACTGACTCTACCTAATCCCTGAGTTTCTGCAACTCTGCCTAAGACCCAGTTATCATTCCAGTAGCATTCTCAGCCATGTCATCATCAAAAATAGGGATCTCATCGCTCAACCTGTTTGGAGGCTCTTCACACCTCACATTCTCAGAGTCTCCCCTGGCGCGGGGTACTACCATATTGGCCACAGCGGTACTCAAAGCTTGCAACTGCTCGGTAATTAGCGAGGTTAGTTTCTAGCTGATCTATACGAGATCCCTCGTTATCTACTCGCCCGTGTTCGCTAACGGACTTTTGACGAGTCATCTCTCTTCCCTAACCCAACGGGTATCTATGATGGATTTTAAAATCGTAAGTTAGCATGTATGCGTGCAAAGCATGAAATATATATAAAATTCGTGAGTTGATCAAACAGAATATATCTTCCGACCTTATTTCTCCCACACTCGTGATAAGCCTATTTTTGGTTCTAGAATTGTTTTATTCTATGTAGGGATGGCAAAATCAGGATCCGGACCCGGGTCCGGTCGGATCCGGGTCCGGATCCGGAAAAGATTTCTTCACCCCGGGTCCGGTTCCGGACCCGGGTAAATATTCCCGGGTCCGGATCCGGATACCCGCTCCATTTTTTTTTATTTTTTAATTTTTTTTTATTTTTTAATTGTATTATTTTATATTATATTTAGATTTTCTCAATTTAATTAGTTTTATTTCAATTCTTTTATATTTTTTTAATTATATTTAGTTATATTTTTTTTATATATACATATTATTTTGTATTTTTCATTATTTTTTAATATTATTTTGTATTTTTTTATTTTTTTTCGGGACACGGGTCTATCCGGGCGGGACCCGTGGGAACCCGGGTCCGGATCCGGATACACCCGTGTCCGAATTTTAAAGACCCGGGTCCGGTTTTTTTAATACCGGACCCGGGTCTACCCGGACCCGGGTCGTCCGGGTCCATGCGGACCCGGGCCGGGTCCGGGTATACTTGCCATCTCTAATTCTATGTACCAATGTAAGGTACAAAAAATCCCAAGGTTTTCATACAAGTCGGCCCATTATCATTTCAAAGTGTTCAATCAAATTATTGCGAGGTGTAAACTTGTCCGAGTTGAAAAGGGCCCAACAGGTTTACACATTTGCGATAATGTGGCTAAACAACTTCAAATGATGGGGGCCCAAACACAAAGCGGGCCATCGGCCTGTTCGAAGCTTTTGGCCCAATTATCGTAAGACACAAACTCGTCCCAGTTTAAATGGCCCAACAAGTTCACATCTCATGACAAGTAGTCCAAATGAATCCAAATGATGATGGTCCCAAACACAAGCATAAATGGTGGCTTCTATAAGTCATTCAACTATGGTTCATATGTAGGTTTATATGAGTATAGATAAAGGCTCCCACCGGTGAAGGATTTCCCACAACTAGGTCTCCTCACTCAAGGGTTCGAGCGACCAAGCGAGCGCACCTTTTTTATACCCTAAGGTACGTGCCACCAAGTGATGGTATCATATAACGATCCACCGCTTCGAGTGAAAATGACTTCACGATATATGAATAACTGTCAAATAGATTCCTCTATTGAAGATTCCCCAAATGGAGGGTGGAGCAGACTCTCTTAAATACCCTTGCCTCTTAGGCTCTTATCTCCTTGGTGACAGGAATAAACAACAGATCATCCAAATTAGTCCATCGCTTTAGATGATTATCTAGATGTCTTCACAGCTTTTCCTTTTGGCTATAAAAAAGGAAGTGAGTGAAGGAATACATCAAATCATTGTCTAACTCCAATAATACCTTAGACAAGGTTCACTACAGTAAAAATAACAAATAATACAAGGCATTATTTCGGGGCCGATTCTCTATCACAAGTGGAGTCATCAGACTATAGGACACAGAAACCGGTGACGCTGTCTCGGGCTTGTGACCCGGTCGAGAGTACGAAATAGCCGACGGGGGCCTAAACCAGAAAATAAAGGAGTCGCCACCCAGCGGGAACTGGGAAATGATTTAAGGCCGCACTCACCCCTCGCAAGGGAAGACCTCAAACCGTTAGGTTCGGAATGGTCCCTTACTTATATCAATTGTAATGAACGAATTTGTACGATAATATAACCAAGTTTACGCAACATACACATGCAAGATTAACTAATATCTAAGTTTGCATACATAGGAATAAACAAAATAAAAGCGGGCATGCAATCTCATGAACATATTAAATAGATAAATGTGGAAACATAAATAAATAATAACTGTATAAACATAAATATCGAAAAGAGATAATTAAGTTCCTAACGTGAAAGAAATAACTAAAGAGGCAATCATGCATGGAAATAAATGTGAAGTGATGCGATACAGAAAATAGACGAATAACAAGAATAAAAGAAAAGATACTTCATTCGGTGCGGCAATCAAACATACTTCATTCGGTGTGGTAAAATACTGTGGTAAAGGTAGTCCTTAGGCTTTTTGTCCCTCAAACGGAGGACCTTTAATCCAACGTGATTTGCCCATGCGCATTACATTATCATTGCATAACTAAATAGCATGCGGAAAGTAAATGGGGAAATAATGAACAATAGATTAACACAAGATTAGATAAAATGAAATATGTGCCGTTTTCTCAAGCAGTACGTGGAGTTGTATCCCAAGTACAGACCGCACTATCGTCCATTCGGATTCCTCTATGAAATTTACATCTGGGTTTTCATCCGATATACCGCAAGAGATAGCACAAAATCATTCATCCAATAACAGTAACATACATGATCCAACAAGATGCACACGAAGAAATAATGATAAATAACTAAAAAAAGGTGCCCTCAGGTCTTACCTTTTAAGTCGCTTCTTGGAAGTGCGTTACGTCGTCATCGGAAGGGTCGATGCTCCGTAACTTTTCTGGTTCACTTGTTCAATATTTTCCTTGTGTTGTTTCGCTGTTTCAGGTTGCAATTTTCTCTGATTTGCTACTGTTTTTGCTTACTATTTTTGGTGATTTTTCTATTGTTTTTGGCTTATAGTTTTCGGTGATTTATAGGTATCTCAGGGCTATTGTTCGGTGATTCAAGGTTGCAATTTTTTTGTTACAGTTTTCGATGATGTGAGGGTGTTCTAGGGGCTGTTTTATGGTTGTTAAAGGCTATTTTTGGGGTGTAGTTTTGCGGTGATGGTGAGGCAATTTTCGATGGCTGTTTGTGCAATTTTTGGTGGCTGTTTTGCGGTGGTTAAAGGCTATTTTTAAGGGTGTGTTTTGCGATAGTGCAGGGTGATTTTCAAGGTGTAGTTTATGGTGGTGCAGAGGCTGTTTGGTGTGTAGTTTTTTTCGGTGGTTGGTGGACTATTCGGTGTGCAGTCTGTCAGTGGTTGGCAGACTATTCGGTGTGTAGTTTTCAGTGATGTGGGGCTGTTTTAAGGCTGTGATTTACGGTGATGCAGGGTAGTTTTAAGGTTCTGATTTGCAGTGATACATGGCAGTTTTAAGGTTCAGTTTTTTGTTGTGTTCTGCAGTAATGTTGGGCTGGTTTTTGGGTTGCTGTTTTTCGTGAATGTGGTTGTCCTGGTTGTTATTTTCGTGAATGAGCTCTCTCTCTCTCTCTGGGGTGAATGGTTTGTGCTCCTTTTTATAAGAGTGGGCTAGGGTTTTCCTTGTATGGGAAGGAAAAAATCATGCAATAATGGGGGATATCTTTTATTAGTGTGTTATAAGTAAAAGATCTATTCAATTTAGGAAGGTGATTTACTTAGTTTAAGAAAGGAGATTTGATTTGATTTATTTAATTTGGACATGTGTTAAATGTGTTTGAATATTTTTGGATTGGATTTGGTGGGCTTGAGTGGTGTAGATTGGTTTTTTGGTGGGCTTGGGCGTGTGGGTTGGTGGTGTGTTGCAGGGATTTTAGGCCGAGTCTAACAGTTAACACAGAGATTAATCGAGCGAACCCTGAGGCTAAAAAATTGAATTAAATCTGGCAAGGTATTTATTTTTGAGTTTTCCCTTCCGACGTCTGTTTCCCCGTGACTTCCGCAACTTATCGGATAGTGCCCCCATACGAGGCTCGTCATCGGGCCTTATGAAAAAATGCAGTGCCTACCCTATCCCCCAAATTAGAGCCTAGCAAGGACTTGAACAAGTAAAGAAAAGTATCAGACAGATCACAAGTCGACAAGACAGCCAACCTAAGAAGCTCAACAGAACCTAGATATGGATTAGAAGATAGTAATATTTTGCATGAGATAAGTGATTGGGATTCACGGTATGTTTAGCCGAATTTAGAAAGATTGACCTGCCTTATTAAAGAACTTAAAGCCTTCAATGAAGTAAGGGCTCGAAATAATAAAGAACTAGAGTATATGACACATATTACGAATCTTAGAAGTAAAGCATATGACGCATATAGTACTTTCCATGGTGCTAGAGAATAAAAAAATTAGTAAGAGAGTAACACCCGAACCAATAGCATTACTAGTAATACCTTAACCGTCATAAATGATAGAGCTTTCAAAGAAGAAAAGCTGTAAGGGGATCAAAGAACTGAGATGGGGTGGAATAACAGAGGAAGTATGGTAGGGTTTTTGAGAGCATGAACCTTAAGGAGGTTTTCAGTAAGGGTAGTATGACTAATAGACAGAATGAATAAGGAGTAAAGTTGGAAGAAGAAGTTCAGAAGATCCTAGCAGAAGTACCTTAGGGTGGGCGCCAACACCAGATAGCTAAACAAGGTAGTCCTAGGCTGATAGATGAGCAACATATGCAATCATAGCATGGGTAGCTGGTGAGGTCACCACAACCAAAAAGACTTCAAGACCACTTCCCCACTCTTCCAACCCTCGTTAGACAACAACAGTAGAGATGGACCTCGATGTTGTCCCTAAGACATTCCCTGAAAACATATGAATCCATGAGAGATACCAATGCATAGATAACTGAAGTTGCAGATATAAAATAAAGCATAAAAGAAAACAAAAAGAACACTAAGAAAAAGGTTTGGAAGTGGAACTGTCGATGATGTGGTGAAAATAGAAGAGAATATTGAGTAAGCGGTGATCAACATATGTAACAACAAGATTTCTCAGTATTGGAATGAAACTAAAGTTCTATTGCATCTTAACTCACGTAATCCATAAGAAGTAACCAGCCATAGTTTAAGTTGACCTAACCATCACGGGTTTAGGTTAACCTTCGCCACAGGTATGGGTGGTTTGGTAGATGATTGGGACTAAATAGTGCATATTTATTGAGAGAATAAAATATCATTTTACACTTGTGGTTTCACTTATCCCCTTTATTTAGCACGTTTATGTATAAATATTTAAATTTAAATTTTATATTTTTTATTGTGATATTTATTTCTATGTAGATGAAATAATATTATGGATGTATATTTAGAAAAATATAGTTGACATTTGGATTTGAGAGACCAGAAATTTAATAGGGTGTTTTAACAGTGTACAACTTCGGAAATTCCAGTCTTGTGCAAGGTTCGTAATTTGGCCATAACTTCTTACTCCGATATGGGATTAAGGTGATTCAAGTTCCAGATGAACAAAACCCAAATATCTATAACTTTAATGTTCATAATTTTTTCGAATTTCGAAGTTATCAAGACTGAAATTGATGAAGAATCTAAAGTGTATTAAATATCAAATCTTAAAATTTTAAAAAAACAAAAAGGAAAAACGCAAAAAAAAAAAAAATAACATTTTTCAATTTCTCTTGCATGTTTGGTGGAGAAAATGGCGGAAGCCTTTTCTTTGCCTAGAAATTGAAACCATAATTTCATTTTCCATTTCATACTTTCTTTGATTTCTTCTTAAGGAATTTAAGATTGTATCTTGTTTCTTTAAATTCTTGTAATGTCTTTTAATTTTAGTAATTAAATTATATTTGTTTAATTACGGTATGAGTATCTAATTACTTTTTGCTAGGGGAATAGGGGAAACTTTTATATTTAAGTTCAGAATCTCACTTATATTATAATATATAAATAGTAATGAATAATAATTAATTGAGATCTCGATTAATTATTGATAAAATTTTCTACCGTCTATATGGATAGTTTTATGCGATTTTGGTATAATTCAGTACCTAAATGGACTTATTATAGACAAATGTTATCACTATGTTTATGGCTGATTTTATATTTTTGGCATATTTAGTACCTTGGCATGACTAGTTATCGACAGAAATGACAACCGCCTTCATGGCCGATTTTATATGTTTTGTCATAGTTAATTCTGGAAGCAAATTAATTGGGTTATAATGATCATTTATATATTATAAAAAGTGAGATTTCTAAATATAAAATATTAAAGTGGATCCCAAAATCCCATCAATTTATTTTATTGTTGTCATTTAATTCAAATTCTCCAAATAACTTCGGACAAATAAATCTTTTTCCTTTCGATTTAATTATTATTTTTTCATACAAAAAATCTATTCACTGTGTATCGACCTCGAACTTACCGGGTTATTTTATTACATCGACACTCTTATACTTGGGAGTAAAGAACCACTTTTTGAGCGTGTCAAGTTTTTGACGCCGTTATCGAGGAATACAATTTAATAGATAGAATAATTTTTCTCTTTATTTATTTTATTTTATTTTTATAAAGTATTAATTTTTTTTTTAGGTTGCATGAGACATAGGTCTCGATCATCCAGAAAAATATTAAAAAGATATTCTCCATGAATTTCATCATAAGTTAGAATGTCCAATCTACCTATACAAATTGAAAATCCAGTTGATCATGAAGAAAATGAGTCTCAACATGGCGATCATAATCATCCAAGGAGAATCAAAGAATTCATGAATCATACCAGGACGAGATCACCATCTTGCATTGTTTTCTCTCCAAATGCATCACTTTTCAATTTCAAACCAGGTATCATCTAACTTTTACCCACATTCCATGGTCTTGAATCAGAAAATCCTTATCAGCTTTTGAGGGAATCCGAAGAGGTATATAAAACTTGCATAGATCAAAATTACAGCATGAACGTAATTCGACTTTAGTTTTTCCTTTTTTCTTAAAGGATAAAACTAAAATTTGGCTGCAAAACCTTAGGTCGGGATCTATTAGAACATGCGATAATTTGCAAGAACTGTTTTTAAAAAAAATTCTTTTCCCCTCACAAGACAAACTCCTTTAAGAGGAGAATCACAACTTTCACACAAGAGTCAGGGAAACACTTTACCAATATTGGGAGAGAGTCGAAGAGATGTTAAATGTTTATTCACATCACGGGTTTGAAACATGGAGGATGGTTTCCTATTTCTACGAAGGGTTAACACCCTAAGGTAGACAAGTAGTGGAAATGATATGTAATGGTGAGTTTAGGGACAACAGTCCCGAAAATGTACTAGATTACATATAATACATAGCAGATAATGCACAACACTGGGACACAGTTGGCACTTATGAGTCGCTTATAAATCCACCACTATTTGGTAGAGGTATGTTTAACATTAGGGAAGATCATGACCTTTCTGCTAAGTATGTATCTCTAGCTAAAAAAGTTGAGGCACTAGAAATAATGAATATTGATCATGTTAAATCTGTTCAAAAATTCATATGTCAAATCTGTAATTCAAATGAACATGTCACAGAAATTTGCCCAATTTTGCTAGCCCTGCAAGAATGTCTCAATGACCAAGTCAGTTCTATAAACACTTTCAATAGACCAAATCCAAACTCATACTCCCAACCTATAATTTTAGTTGGAAAAACCACCCAAACTTCAGTTGTATGAATGATTACTAAGCACAACCATCACAACAACCTCCTCAGGTATACCAAAATTTTCGAAACTCCCAGAATTATGCACCATATGCTCCAACACCTAAGAAACAAGAATCCATCAATAACCAAACTATGCAAACAATGATTGACCTGAAAGATACCTTCTCCAAAATCACATCTTCTTTGACCATTCATGAGAAAGGTAAGTTTCCTGCACAACCACAACCAAATACCAAGAGTCATCAAAACTCTCACGAAGGTAGTTCTAGTTGTTAATACATTGACCAAGTAAAATCTGTTAGTACTCTTCGTAATGGTAAGGTTATCCACAAACCCAATATTGAACCTCATGAAATGGAAAATAAATCAGAATCAGAGGGTAAGGAAAAGGTTAATGAACCATTACCTACCATTAATAATAATGACTTGTCACATGCACCTCTATTTCCTCAAGTATTAAAAATAAAGAAATTGAACCATTCTTCAGAGATTTATGAAATATTCAAATAGGTAAAGGTCAATATTCCTTTGTTAGATGTCATCCAATAGATATTGTCTTATGCCAAATTTCTGAAAGACTTGTGCACTGTTAAAAGAAAACATCATGTAAAGAAGAAAGCATTTCTAGCCGAACAGGTAAGTTTCATTCTCTCCACCAATAATACTTTTAAATACAAAGACCTTGGTTGTGCAACTATTTTATGAATTATTGGAGATAAAAAAAATTTGAACATGCGTTGCTTGACCTTAGAACTATTGTAAATTTGCTTCCATTTTTGCTTTACCAATAACTTAATATTGGCGAGTTAAAACCAATAGCAACAAATCTTTACTTGTCGATAGATCAGTCAAAGTACCGAAATGAATTGTAGAATATGTGTTAATTCAATTCGATAAATTCATATATCCTATGGATTTTATTGTCTTAGAAACACAACCTGAAGCAAATAATTATAAGCCAGTTCCTATAATACTTGGTCGTCCATTTTTAGCAACAACTAATGCTTTAATAAATTGCTGGGGTTTTGGGCAATGGGGCGCATCGGAAGCGAGGGTTCGGGCGAAATCGTATTTTAAAACTTTTTCAAAATACCAAATAAATTATTGAATATCTAATATGAATAATTTATTCATATTTTACCTAAACCTATTTATTCAATATCAAATATTGACATAAACATAGTGAAAACTCGTGAAACATTTACGGAAACCGTTTTTCCGTAAAATTGCCTAAAACGTGTTTTTGACCGAACTGACTACCTGACACTTATGGAAACTACCTAGGTCAGCTCCAACAGTGTTGGGGCAGTTCATGGGCTGCCCAAACAGTGATGAAATTACTTTTTTCATAGCCATCACCCTGTTGGCTCAAAATCCACCCGGTAACGACGTTTTTGGTCGTTTTCGCTTATTTCAAGTCCAAATCATATTCCGGAAATTGTGCCAACTCTCAAAACACATCCATTACATTAATATGACATCAAAATCATCACATAATTTCCAGTTTCATCAGATATGATCCAAAATAGAAATTCACCAAATTTTCATGCTTTAATCCAACAATTTCAAGATTAGTCAAATTAATCATAACACCAACTAAAGTCACCACACATGAAGCACTCAAGAACAATTCTAGGTGCCATAAAAGTGGTCATAACACTCTAAAATATCAACTCATCATAAAATGAATTAATTGGATGCAAACTACACTAATTCCATCAAAATCTACACTTCACACAAGCCAACACTTCCAACCCTTCATCCTCAACCAGAAGCCCTAATTTTTCAGATTTGAAGGAACCTTAGAACCATTCTAAATCATCAAGAAATAAAAAAATCAAATTTTTAAGCTTAGGGTTAAGTAGATTACCTTTTATTCGCTTGAAATCCCAAACTTTTTTCTTGATTTTCCTTCAAATTTTCATGGATTCTTCAAACAATTTTCAAACCCATTTTTAGTGAAGCTTTTTGGCCATGGAGGTGATAAGGTTGAAGAAAACAATTTTCCCCTTTAAATATATGTCTAGGGACGAAATTGGAAGGGTAATATTTTTATTTCTAATTTAATCTAATTAATAAATGAAAAAACATATTAAACTTTATATTATCCGATCAAAATTGGACAAACATAAAGTTTAATTAATGCAAACCAAATGTATCAATAATAGTTAAACAAGTGCCATAACATTTATGGAAAAGTGTATTAATTAATAAATCAAATATTTAATAATTAAATATCTAAATAATTAATTAATGTAATTATTATTATATGTATTTTTATTTACAATAAATAACAAATACATATATTTATGGCATATGTCAAAATCTCATTTGACTAATAATTAATGTCTATCTAATCGTATTATGTATCAAATACAAATACATAATAATTATTAGCGGACAAAATCCCCTAATGCATGTGTTATCGTTTAAGCGATTAAACGATCTGAATTAACTCACTTAATCCGGTGAAGTATTATGAATAATCCGTATTATTCATATTGAGTTGCCCAAGTGATCAACGAGCACACTTCATATTGTGGGACTCTCTAAGTTTAGGTTTATCCATTACGAAATCCGATTTCATGTCCATAATCCACCCACTCATTGATTATGACGTCCACGGATAATCTTGCTAAAATATGTAAGTCGAGGTCATAGCATACGTATAATCCCTCCGTCACAGGCCATCCTTATTATACTTGGGATATAGATAATAATGTCAAATCCGTTCGGTATAATACAGTCGACTTTCAATTTACGATCTCTAAATAACACTCAAAACTGATATCTGAAGTTTTACCACAGCCATGGATTTACTAGATCGTAATCACGTGCTGGATGCCTATGCCCTGTACACAAGACTGACAGATCCTATCTTGATACGCACTGGAAATCATGAGTATCAATCCACAACCAACGAACATGCGGAGGTCTGATCATTAATAGATTGTTGACGTGACTACCATCAAAGTGTGGAGGATAACTCATATATCCCACTATGGTATCTCAAGTTGAAGGACTACTATGCTCGCTCAACTCGAGAATGATCCTATTGACGTTAGTGTACCATCTATTAGGAAACCTTCAGTGAGTCGTTCATTGTCTTATCAAATAAACACCTACATGTCTATACGAGTCTCCCTAGACTCATGGTTCACTGGGATAAACCATCGGACCAAGTCATGATATACGACATGTACTGGTCTCAGTAGATTTTACTAACCGACCCGTGTCAGTAAATCCTGACCAAGAACTTTATTTAAGGATATACAACTAATAGTGTGCTTCCGAATGTCAATTACAAACTACATTGTAACTGCACACTATACTGTAAATCATAGGGTCTTTATCTAATATACACGTATCACTGAACCAGATTAAGCTTCGATCTAATCGTAATCAGATATCTGATCGTAATTAGATCGAATAAGCGTATAAAATACAAGGGTGCTACCACTAAATTAGTAATATTATGGAAAATTGAACTCTAGTATTTATGAATCACACATAAATGCAATCCGGATTGGCGCTCGGAGCACCAACCTTAACAATTTCTCCCACTTGCTCTAGTGCCAATTCATGGTATTCCATACACATCTCAATGTGTATCGTATACTCATAGCCCTCAAGAGCTCACCAACACTCAAGAGGTAGGAAACAACAAGTAAGCTTTCTTTAACAAATCGAGTCTGTCCAACAAACCTAATCGTTTTCCTTAACCTGCATCATTCATATTTTACAGAATCTAAATTCCACATCAATATAACTCGGACGCTATAACATTATTGTGCTACAGCTAATGAGTTGTCTACGTACTTAGAGATCAAATCCAAATACTATAGGACAACCTCAAGCACTATACTAATATCAAAACTTTTAATCTATGAGGTCACTATGTAACTTCATAAGTCAATACTTCATAAGTTCAACTGATTCCACTAGTTTAATAGAATCAACTGTGCCACTCCCACTGCATCGTTTCTGACTTTATATGACATAGACTATCTAATATCATAATTTGAATCAAAACTAATATTACCTTATGGTTGCTGACTAAATTCTCCAAGTAAAAGAAAACTCGTTCTTAACATCTTAAAGATCACAAAGAACATGTTTCAAGATCCATCATATGGTCTGCAACATATCAAAATAACTCGTAACAATTACGACTCAATTAATATCTTTAATCGCATATAATCTAGTAATCATTATGCCATCATCCTATGATACATAAGATTGACTAGACATTCCAATAAATCTATCTTTCGACAAAGGAATCATCCTTTACGAAAGATGAAAAACTATATTCATAAAATACACGTTAATTACCAAACAGTTATCCTAACTATCATACAGATAGTCTTGTTGTGTGCTTTATTAGATCATATCTAATACGCGACTAATGGGAGTATCTCATAAGTCTCTCAGTTTTATATCTTTTATAAAACTTTATATCAAATATAATGGAGACTTCTCCCGCTGCTTACACGGAGAAAAGAAGACTTATGATATATAATACTAGAAAGAAATTTGGACGCTCCCACTGACCCTACTAACAAATATGTATTACTTCGATAAAATCAGACAATCTGACTGATATCAAAAATAGAGAACACGAAATTCTAGAAAACTTATCTGAGTCTATAATAGGCTCTGTAAGCTAGAATATTAAACGGTGATCTTAGTATAATATAAACTTTAGGGTCATTCTAGAATGAACTCTTCAAACAAAAAAATCACAACGGATTTCCCATTCGAAGAAATCACTCAAGAACTCCACTTTGCATTCTTTAGCCAAAATCATGGTTTAATATCAATATCAATCAATAAATCTTTAATTGTTCAATCAGTGCGACAAGAGACGAGCTTCCTCAGATTCTACAATAGACTACTGAGTATGACCTTTTCTCACTGTCATACTATAAAGGTGAAATCTTTACCAAGCTAACTTTGCTTTTGTTGTGCAAACAATTTGCACATTTTATGAACTATTTATTACGAAAGCCTAATCAAGTTCAAAACTTGATCGTAGTAAGCCATGAACAATCTTAGATCTATAGTTCAATGCTAAGTTTAAGAATCGATATCTAGTATCGCTCTCAATATAAGTTATAGGATAATTTTTCTTCGATAAGAAAACATCAGAATCATTAAGTATCGAATACTTTGTAAATGATTCTAACATCCTATTGGACTTATACGGAAGTTGTGTAAGGGTCTTTTCATCTTATTAATTACGTAGTTCCATTACAGTTTATCATTCTCGCATTTGAATTCATTAAGTTAAGTCATTTCTACAATTGTCAACATCCAATGCCAACCACCAAGCAACAAAATAATTTAATTACTTGGGATCGTAGAAAAGATATTTTATCAAACAGAATACAATATTCTATTAAATAGAATAAATGACAAACTTTTCACTCGTACCTCCGAGGTACAACTACTTTCAATTATATAATAATTATACAAAAGAAAGTTTCAAATCTCAAACTTTTCAAGATTCGAAATTTTCTACTGTACATATCATATATGTAACAGTAGAAATAAATGGAACCTAAATTAAAGAGACGAAATAGCGTTATCGGAGCATAACCCCAAAAGTATTGAAAAATAATACGGTAACTCTCAATAACAACGAATCAAATCATATAAGATTCGATAACTCCCATTGATCAAATCCATCATAATGGAATCACGGAAGTTTAATACTGAGTAAGAATCACATTCATTAAATAACTACATAACTAATTGCCTTAAATTCATACGTTTGATCAAATCAAAGATCTTCGAACAATTCAAAGACGCGTAATGAATTTTTAAAGACAAAGTTTTCAACACTACAAATAATATATCTTTGAACTATTCAAAATATTCTATCTGAGTTTCATTAGAAACATATTGATAGTTCTGAACAATTCAAGAAATTAAATATGTTCACTATTAGAAACTCGTAACAGAGTTATGACAATTCATCAACTGAGTACGAAGTAAAGAAAACTATCTAAGGTAATTTTTTAAATTCATTAAACCATATACATCCAATGTATTAGTTTAATAAATCGGTGGTCCAATGACAACAATCGGTTAAATGAGATTTGATCACAACCTGAATACAATATTCATTAAATGGATAAGGATATGTGGTGTGATCTCGTATCAGACCACCCATACCATAAGGAATAAGCATCCAATGGTTTTATGATAAAATCTCATAAAGCAAAAATCTAAGTTATTTATTTTACCGAATATTTTCTTAATGTTCATCTTTCATCAATGACACTACTAGTCATATTAAAACACGTAACAACTGATTATACAGAACAAGTAACTATCCAATAGTTACAAGTTCCGATATCAAATATCAAAATAGTTATTAAATATTATTTTAAAATAACTAGACAGGAGATCTGATATCTAATACCTACAGTTGTCGTATTGTGGAATCGATATTCTCTATACACAACTATATGTATCTCTTTTCTTAAGCTTTATACTTTACGTTCAATTATTCACAACATTTGTAAATAATCGATTAGCATATTGTGTCAGACACGTGACTTCTAAAAGTCACTAAAGTCCAGAAACGTCATTATAAGACAAACAAACACTTAAGGGGTTTTCTTAATGCAAGTCAAGAATCTCGATACATGAACCATTCAAGTCATTCTTACTGCAAAAGAAATAGTTCTCTCAAGTCAGTCATATCCAAATGAAGAAATCCTTTTAGATTACCTAATTGTGACTTAGAAACTAAGTCACGAATCATCTTGATTTTCAAGAAAATCAGAAAAACAGTTCCCGATGGTTTCAACTAATCTAACTATATCTAAGTCTACTATCTTTTTAGAACCTATTCTAGAACTTCACAACCATAAGTAAAGTCAGAAAATATATTCTAATAATAGACATGCAGTGGAGCATAAATCTATAAACAGATGGAATAAAGGAAAACGAAAGCAGTAAATTTCATAATGTTACATACTACCCAAGTTATGGATTTTAAACTCAGCAGTGTCTCCCACTACTTTACGTAATATCATAATCTATAATGGACAACAGGAATTCAATAATTAAATCGAATTCCATAGTGAGAGTAGGATCCCATGAATATATTTCGATTTACAGCTTTGGCACGTTCTCGCCTACGTATATTTATTAGGTAGACAACTCATTGTCAATCACTCGCCAGTGACTCCTGGGTTTGGTCCTGATCGTTTCTCACTTTGACAGCTTTGGCACGTTCATAGGGAGGAGTATCAAGGCTACACTTGTCAATGACATACTCAAGCTACCGGTGTAGTCCTGACAGCTTTGGCACGTTCAGGATTTCCATTTTCACTTGAAGTTATCTCTTATCATATAAGTTCTACCGGTGAAAATGAATTAACATCAGCCATAACTACACAGCTTTGGCACGATACAGCTACAACATCAGAAAATCATTTGCATCCGAACTGACAAGGCGGACCAAGAAACATGTATCCAACACAGGTTACTTTACAGCTATATTTAAAAGCGAGGATTTTCCTACGGAAGCTATACTCTACATCCAATGCAGAATTTTAATCTAAATCATTTTCTAAAATTTTCAATTCTACTTTAGAAAACATAACTAAATTTAACGATTAAATTTCGTTACATTTTTCGTTAACGTCGAATCGAAAAGTAAAAAAACATATCTAGATTCATAACATCTGCGAACATTAAAACTGGATTATATATCAAATATCAAGCATGAATAATATAATGGATGAATCATCAGACCCGCTCTTATACCATTTTTGTTGGGGTTTTGGGCGATAGGGCGCAGCGGAAGTGCGGGTTCAGGCAAAATCCTATTTTAAAACTTTTTCAAAATACCAAATAAATTATTCAATATATAATATGAATAATTTATTCATATTTTACCTAAACGTATTTATTCAATATCAAATATTGACATAAACATAGTGAAAACTAGCGAAATATTTATGAAAACTGTTTTTCCGTAAAATTACCTAAAACACATTTTTGACCGAACCGACTACCTGACACTTATGGAAACTGCCCAGGTCAGCTCCAATAGTGTTGGGGCAGTTCATGGTATGCCAAACACTGACAGAATCATTGTTTTCACAGCAGTCACCCGGTTGGCTCAAAATCCATCTGATAACATCGTTTTTTGTCGTTTTCACTTTTTTCAAGTTCGAAACACATTCCGGAAATTGTGCCAACTCCTAAAACACATCCATTACATTAATATGACATCAAAATCATCACATAATTTCCAGTTTCATCAGATCTGATCCAGAATATAAATTCACCAAATTTTCATGCTTTAATCCAACAATTTCAAAATTAATCAAATTAATCATAACACCATCTAAAGTCACAGCACATGAAGCACTCAAGAACAATTCTAGGTGCCATAAGAGTGTTCATAAAACTCTATAATAGCAACTCATCATAAAATGAAAAAATTGGATGCAAACTACACTAATTCCATCAAAATCTACACTTCACACATGCCAACACTTACAATCCTTCATCCTCAACCAAAAGCCCTAATTTTTCAGATTTGAAGGAACCCTAGAACCATTCTAAATCATCAAGAAACAAGAAATCAAATTTCTATGCTTAGGGTTAAGTAGATTACTTTTTCGTCACTTAAAATCCCAAACTTTTTTCTTGATTTTCCTTCAAATCTTCATGCATTCTTCAAACAATTTTCAAACCCATTTTTGGTGAAGCTTTTTGGCCATGGAGGTGATAAGGTTGAAGAAAAAAAATTCCCCTTTAAATATATGGCTATGGACGAAATTGGAAGGGTATTATTGTCCATTTCCAATTTAATCTAATTAAATAAATGAAAAAACATATTAAACTTTATATTATCCAATCAAAATTGGCCAAACATAAAGTTTAATTAATGCAAACCAAATGTACCAATAATAGTTAAACAAGTTCCATAACATTTAATGAAAAGTTTATTAATTAATAATTCAAATATTTAACAATTAAATATCTAAATAATTAATTAATGTAATTATTATTATATATGTATTTTTATTTATAATAAATTACAAATACATATATTTATGACATATGTCAAAATCTCGTTTGACGAATAATTAATGTCTATCTAATCGTATGATGTATCAAATACAAATACAAATATATAATAATTATTAGCGGATAAAATCCTCTAATGCATGTGTTATCATTTAACCGATTAAACGATCCGAATTAACTCACTTAATCTGGTGAAGTATTATGAATAATCCGTATTATTCATATCAAGTTGCCCAAGTGCTCAACGAGTACACTTCATGTTATGGGACTCTCTAAGTTTAGGTTTATCAGTCACGAAATCCGATTTCGTGTACATAATCCACCCACTCATGGATTATGACGTCCACAGATAATCTCGCTAAACTATACAAGTCGAGGTCATAACATACGTATAATCCCTCCGTCACAGGCCATCCTTATTATAACTGGGATATAGATAAGAACGTCAAATCTGTTTGGTATAATACAGTCGACTTTCAATTTATAATCTCTAAATAACACTCGGAATTTATTTCTGAAATTATACCACGGCCATGGATTTACTAGATCGTAATCACGTGCTGGATGCCTATGCCCTGTACACAAAGCTGACAGATCTTATCTTGATACGCACTGGATATCATGAGCATCAGTCTATACCCAACGAACATGCGGAGGTCTGATCAAGAATATATCGTTGACGTGACTGCCATTATTTTTTTTAATAAATAATGATGAAAATTGAAATGAGCGGGTATTGGCAAGTATCTAAACGAAATTACAAATTTAATACTTGCCTCCCACTATTTTTCGGCGAGCCTCTAACCCTCTGTCGAGTACTCGGGAAACCTAGTTTCCTAGTGGGCTAGGATCCCGTTAAATAACACACAATCTTGACTTTGGCCAACAAATTTTATGATACTTAACTAGGTATATCTCTAAGATCAATTAGATACCATCCAATTCCTAGATCCAGTAAGTAAACATCCAAGTCCGAAACATATATCTTATCTATGCCAATATATCCAATATATTCCCTAACCTTTTTTCCTCTAAATCAACTAAGTCTTGGTTTTGGCACAACAAACTTAATGATCCCAGTTAAGCGGAACCCATTTACATAGAAAGCTTCGTAATCAATGTCGATGGACAAGAAGTGATCTTGACTTTGGCCAACAAATCACGACTTGGACAAGACACCAATATGGAACAAAACTCCCATGATTCAAACACATCCGCAATTGACAAAGGTCTTGACTTTGGCCAACAAACCAATGCCAACTTTGGATCTTGAGTAAGAATCACTCAACGGAATGAAAAACGCTTAATATGTTTTGAGGGTTTTTCGCGTAAATTGGCAACCAATTAATTATCTTTGATTAGGTCTCATCATACACCTTTAAGCATGCATTCTAAAAGCATAAAAATGCACGATAAATAAATAAATTAATAATGATATGCGGATGGATATCTCACAAATTGTTCCTAGAACAAATCACTCCATTTCCTCTCCCCGGCTATAACTATTCTAACTTCTACCCAATTACATAACACAATAAAGAAACCTCATTAACATTGAGAGGAATTGGTGAGAAGAGAATTACAAAGAGTAAAGAGATAAAAGGCTGGACACGCAGGTCCAATTTAATAAATTCTAAATTTATTACAATTTCCAAAATGTCCCCACCCTTCTAATATCCATCCAATATACATTATTCATGCAATACATTCATGTATTCATACAAATCATGTTATTCAATCAATCTAATCAAATTAATTAATCTTTGAATTAATGATAATCCAATGTTCAAACAACGATTTGATTTGCGCGAGTCAAACTCGTTTAAGAATAAATACTCAAAGTAAGTATTCTTGAATTATATTGAACTACAACTTTAAATCCAATTTATTTGTATTCAATACTAATTCCAAATTAAATATTTACACTTACTTATAAGCCTTAAAGGCTTGGATTCCAAATCCTATCTTAATGGGTCTCAAAGGCCCAATAACATCCAATGTCATTTTAATTAATGTCCAATGGGCTTTTAATTAATTCTTAAGGCATGGGCTTTGGCCATAATGGGTCAAACCCAAAATGCCAAGGCCCAATAGGAATCACCCTATTGCCTACAAATTAATTTATGCCCATTAGGCCCAATTAAATTCTTTAAAGGGCCAAGTGATGTATTTGGACTTTATGGAATTTGTTTTGGGCCCAATTGGATCCAATCCAAAAGTCCAAAACCAAACTTGGTCAAACCAAGCCCATTAAGCCCAACTACACACTTTTAGCCCAATTACATAATTAAAGGCTTATTAACATAATTATAATATTCCAAATATCATAATTATTTTAATTAAAGTGTATTAGCAATGATTAATTAATTAAACTCAATATTTCCAAAATAGCAATTAACTTAATTAATCATGTTTAATCCATCAATTTATGCTCAACACAAATTGAAGCAAAACACATCATTTCATGCTCAACATGCTCTTTGATTTAACATAAACATTATTAACTTTGATTCTAATCTAATCAAACCAACAATCAATATTTTTATCATGCATTTAAACACATCCAATGGTGTAAAAATTGAAAAATCAAAGTGCAGTCCACTGGTAGTGCATTCGGCCAAGGTGGGGGAATTTAAAAAATTTGATCCAATCAATTATTTCAAATCTAATCATGCATAACTCTAAGTTATCATATTCTAAGCATGCTCAAAGCATCAATTTGAAGAAATCATATTCAAAACATAAAAGCCCCAAATTTTAGTCTCATGAACCCTAAAATTTTCATGTTAAAATTGGCTCTTGATACTATTGTTAGTGTTCCTAGAACATGCCAATGATCTAATAAGCAAGAAAAGGAGTTCATAAATTCATTAAAAGTTGCGGAATTACTTACATTGAATGGATTTGAGCTTTTAAAATTTTGAATGAAGATCTCCAAGATCCTTCCTTTGTGTTGATTCCAAGCTTTGAGTTGGTTTCCCTATCACCTTAGTTGATTCCTTGAAGTGCTAGCTTTGATGATTTTGCCACAAAATCAAAGGGAGAATAATATGAAGTTCACGCCCAAGGTGTGTTTGTTCTAGGGTTTGTGTTTTTCCAAATGTGTATATCCTTTTCAAATGAGAGAAGGCTTTTTGGTTTTGTTAAATGGGTTTACCCTTTTTACCCAAAACCATGTAGTTGGAGTCTTGGTTTTTACCTAAACCAAGTGGTTGGAAAGTAAGTGGTTTTGGCATAAATGCCAACCACTTTCAACCACCACTTCAGATGTGTGACATGTGTGAAGTGGGCCCCACCATTTTGAATTCAAAATTCAAAATGTCTCTACGAACATTTGCCACGGCTCGAATCCGTTTAATCCGATTAAACGAACTTTCGTCGCTAAATAATTAAATCTAATTTAATTAAATAACGATGCCTCGTAAATATATTACGAACGTCGTTTACAAATTAATTCTAAATTAAGTCGTTTGTTCATATTAAAGTCCAACTTTAATTTCGTAATGAAATCCAATTCATATTAATATATCTGATATATTAATTTTAGCCCAAACGAATAAATTAAATAGAAAAATCAAATTTAACTATTAAATTTATTTTTCCGATTAATTCCAAATTAATCACGTTCTCTCTATTCCAAACATATTTAATCCCAGATTAAATAATACCTCAATTAATCCCAAATTAATTTTCTTCATCTTAATTAATCCCAGATTAATTCTAATTTAAATCAACTATCATCGGTGAATCTTTAGGAAGCGACCCAAGAGATCCATGGATATGTTGGCAGTAACTACGGTCATCGGATTATCCGAATACGTGCGTACCTTGTACCACGTGCTTATCGATTTACAAGACATGGTTGGCTTCTAGCAAAGCATCTTGCCTACCCAATTCTCCAGAAATATTCTTACTGTAATATATAATCTATGTCAGACGTAGTATACGTAGTATTCTGTATTGCGATCCAGTATCAGATGTCACGTGCTAGGCCTGAGGCTGGAATTGTGTCTGCCCCGTACGAAGCACATGTCGGATGTCTGGTAACTAGTCTATATAATCGAATGAACATGACCTAGTCATATCATCCCGATGACTGCAGTACTTAAGAGTACTAGTTCCGTATCCTACGTGACATCATCTCCATTATGACTAGAGTGATACTTCTGTCTTGACATCACACCCAATACACTACGATTCTCAATATACCCAGCATAGGCTTACAAAGAACTGTTTAAAGCCCTGGATGACCAAAACCAAAGCATATTGATTGTCGCAAGTATTAGCGGTACAAGTCTCAGGTTAAGACCAAATACACATACCCTGATTTCGGACTTCCATAGACATGTAGTCATACTACCAATGGAATTCTGAGGGGTCTATTCAGAGCGAAGCTGTTTCCATACCATCGGTAAACACAACCTCCTATTACACTTGCATGAGTATCCAATACCCAAATATATGAGAACTATATTGTTACGCTTCCATAATACGCACAAGTGTAAGACTAGTTTATTTCGCATTATCGATGTCCAGTCTCGATAATACTACGACTAGGGATATTTAATGATTAATCCTTCGAGGAATGATACAGTCTCATATCATCTCAATCCAGGAACTAATCATAAGGACCTCCTATCATTTATAGATCTAGGTGATCTAATCACAAATGATAAGAGTGCAATCTCCTTGTCACATAGTTAATTTGTACAACAACACCATGATCTGTACAAATAGTGATGCAATGGGTCATAACTGTCCAATAGTTGCTCTCTCAGATAATAATAGAATGGGTATGGACGACCTTGAATTGCCTAAATCTTGAGTATACTTAGACAAATTTCTAAAATGGGGCCATAAGGATAAAAGATAATAAAAATATAAAAGTTATATTACAAAATTAAAAAAAAAAATGAAATTCCCTTAGATATGACTATAGACACTGTATTTTTATGCATAACCCGATGATAAGTCTCTTATGGAGACAACCTCTCAAAGCTTACACAATTGTAAGAATAAATATCGGAAAGGAAAATAACTCTAAGAAATTCAAGAAATACAAACAAACACCAATCGAACATCGCTTATATTCGGACTACCTTATCATAATCCATAATAGTTAGCCGAATATACCTTGAAACCCTAGATCGGTTAGATGTAAGTCAGCTTTCAGTGAGTGCACCGATTACCAATCCCTGAAATCACGGATTTGATTGATGTCCAGTCAGATATGTAATTCAAAATACATGTTCGGTTATAATTTAAATTCGAAATTCATGTCCTGTCGCACATGTATTGAGCTGTCAGTGTATAGGCAGATCTTTAGTTACTAAAGTCACGAGCATGATTATATCCAGCTGGACTTATATCTGAAAATGTACATCCGACTGGATATGAGTCGAGTCGTAACTGACACTGCAGAGCAATCTCTGGAGAAGCGGGATTCATCTCCCTCTTTTATTTTTAAATCCGGTTGTTTCACTATAAAAAATGGGATTCCCCATTCATATTTCTTACCTAGATATCATATACAAACACCTAATATACTGAAACACTAAGGTACGACTTGAGGACTCCTTCTTTCACTTTTTAATTTTTGGAGTTTTTATATTTACATAATATCTCTTGCCGGATGTACATTATGTCCAGCCAAATATACACATATATCTAGTCGTATGTGAAAATTTCTGGCCATATTTTATTATATTGCTCTTCTTCAGTTTTACACCCACTTTCACCATTTTATGCATGTTTAATTATTTTATGCACGTTCTATCACTATTTAATTATTTTCTTCTCTTATGTTTATTATCCCACTTTCATTACTATTTATTTATTTACTGCCATGCTCTTAGTATTTCATATTCACTGTTATTATTATTTTCTTGCCATTAACATTGTTATTGTTAGTATACATGATTATGTTCTTTTAGTTTCTAGTTAAAACACGTTATGATTTTTCATTATTGTATTTGTTATTTCTGGTATGCTTATGTGATTCTAGTTCTGTACAGTACCTTTGGTCAGTTTTACATCAAGTCCAGCTGGACATTAATAAAAATACTCCGACATTAAGAACTAAAACAATTTTATCCGTATTTGATTAGTACTTTACCACAACTTTAACTATTACTAAATATTTATACGGTATTTTGTCTGATTACAATTTTTCCATTGTCTTAAATAGATTCTGAATATTTATTCTCTTTATTTGCCATTTTCGTTATTCATGTTTGCGCTATTATATGTTATATAAACTACTTTGCATGCTCTTCATTATAAGATATGAGGGTACCTTTTTAAGCATAATTATTATACCGGCATCAGTACGTGACCATTCCGAACCCAAACAGGTTTTAGGTCGGAACTTACGAAGGGTGTAGTGTGGCCTTAAATTATTCTTAGTGTTTCATACTGGGTGATGATTCCCTTACTCTCTGGTTAGTCCTCTCATGGGATTATCCGTACTTTATATGAGATGTGAGCAAAATAGTGTAGTGGTCGCTAGAGTTATATGGATAGCGACTATTTTGCTCCCATAGATGGCGAATCCACTAAGGATAGAGAATCGACTCCGAAAAAATACCTTGTAGTATTTATGGCGAGATTTAGAAGAACCATGTCTTCATTTTTGCATACTTTTTTTTAACTCTGATGGAGTTACATATCGAGAAATCACTTTCACCCAAAGTGGTGGATTGTTATGTGATGATAACCATCACTTAATGGAACATACCTTGGGTATTAAGGTGCTTTCATTTGGTCAATTGAATCCTTCGGAGGGGAGACCTAGTTGTGGATAATCCTTTATATCCTTAGGTAAAAAAAAAAAAGTACATTCGCTTAGTCGATTGAACCATTGGGTTGGGAGACCTAGTTATGGGTTATAAGCCTTATGGATAACTCTTCACCGATAAGAGCCTAAGCCTTACGCTTTTAAGCCCACATGAAAAGCCCATAGTTGTTATCCTATAGAAGATTCCCTTATGCTTGTGTTTGGGCCCTCAATCATTTGAAGTTTTTTGGAACTTTTTCCGTATGAAGTAAACTTGTTGGGCCTTTTTATATTTCATAGTGATTGGACCAAATGCTTTGAAATGATAACGGACCACCTTCTATGCAAACCTCGTTGGGCCTAAAAATTTTAGTTATGATTCAAGAGTGCCAAAATGTAACATCTCAGGTTTTCGGGATTGTTCTAGAAGATTCCTGGAATGATATTTTAGTCTCGGAGCATGATGATGAGGAAGAATAAGAGTTTAAGTGATGTTATATGAGTTGAAATATTATAATATGAATTTATGTCGCGTTGGAAAACGCGTGGGAACAAAAGTCAGTTGCGCGATTTTTGTAAAACACGTAAAGTTTACTGTTTTGACCACATAAGGAGCAAACAAACTCCGATTGAGCTGAATTTTGGACCATTGGACTCATATTTCCGAGATGAACAACTTTCATGTTGAACACTTTTCGAGAATCGCATCAGAAGGGCTCCGAAATTATGATATTCCAGAAGACTCTAGAACAGGGGTGTTGGACAAAATGACCCATAGCGTCACTATTTGCACAGAACATTGTGTTGTTATAGCAAATTAACTATGTGACAAGGAAATTGCACTCTCATCATTTGTGATTAGATCACCATAGATATATAAATGAAGAGAGGTCCCTGTGATTAGTTCCTGGACTGAGAATGATATGAGACAGTATCAGTCCCCGAAGGATTAATCATTAAATATCCCTAGCCGGAGTATTATCGAGACTGGACATCGATAATGCGGAATAGGCTAGTATTGCACTTGTGCGCGTTGTGAGGGCACAACGGCATAGTTCTCATATATTTAAGTATCAGATACTTATGCAAGTGCGATAGGAGGTCGTGTTTCACCGCTGGTACGGGAAACAGCTTCGCTCTGGATAGACCCCTCGAAATCCCATTGGTATTATGACTATGTGTCTATGGGAGTCCGAAATCAAGGTAGGTATGTATAGTCTTAACCTGAGACTTACATCGCTAATACTTGCGATAATCTATAGACTTTGGTCGTGGTGGTACAGGGCTTTAACCGGTTCTGCGTACACCACTTCTGGGTTTATCAGAGAGTCGCAGTGTATTGGGTGTGATGTCAAGACGGAAGTATCACTTCAGTCATAGTGGAGATGATGTCACGCAGGATACGGTACTAGTGCTCTTGAGTGTTGCGCAACCAATCGGGATATTGTGACCAGGTCATGAATATCCGATTATAGAGACTATGTTACCAGACATCCGATATGTGTTTCGGACGGGGCAGACACTTATCCAGCCCCAGCCCTAGCACGTGACTATCCGATACTGGGCCGATACGCACAATACTACGGTATACTACGCTTGATATAGATCCTTATTCCTGTAAGGAGGTTTCCAGAGAATTGGATAGACATGGTGCTTTGCTAGAAGCCAACCTTGTCTTGTAAATCGGTATAAACGTAGTACGAGGTACTTACGTGTTCGGATAGTTCGACGACCGATTTGACTGCCAACATATCTGGGGATCTCATGGGTCGCTTCCAAAGATTCACCGATGACGTATGACTCGCACTTATATTAATCTGGGATTAATTAGATGAGAGAGAAAATTAATCCGGGATTAATTACGGAGATATTTTATCTAGGATAAAATAACGATTAAAGAGAGAGAAACATTAATTTGGAATTAATCGAGGAATTAATATATTGATATATTAATCGAAATTGGATTTCGACGCGGAATTAAAATTAGATTTTAATTCGGGCGAACGAATTAATTTAGAATTAATTCGTTAGCGACGTGAATAGTGATTTCGCTTGGCGTAATCGTTTAATTACGACGCAACGGAAAATTCATTAATTTGGAATTAGCGAACCCGAGCCCGAGATTTTTACGAGCACATTCGTATTTAGAATTCGAGTGCGGTACGTCAAATCAAGCGTCAAATTGCTAGTCGCATCAAGCGTCACATCAAGCGTCAAATCATGTCACTTTGAGTGATGGGACAATTGATTGGATTGATTGAATGATGTGAGTGATGTGACTTGATGGGAGTTGTTTAAAAGCTTTTAAAAGCTTGAGTGACATATATTAATTTTATATGATTGGTATATGTTATTTTTTGATTTTAGAAATTAAAAGTAATTACCATTTTCAACTCTCTCTCTCTCTCTCACGTTGGTTTTCATTTTTGGAGCCAAAACTCTCTCCATCTTTCACGTTTCTTCTTCCTCTGCAAAGGCAGTGAACTGCCATGAGTGTTGATGAAATGAAGGGAAGCCAAGTGCATTTTGTGGCAAAACGAGAGTGCTAGCACACTCCGAGATCAATGCGAAGGTGATAGGGAAGCATACCCATGAGCCGGGAAGCCATTCGACGAAGTTTGGAGGTTGCAAAGATGGACCAAAACCGAAATTGCAGTGAGCTGTGACAGTGGACTGCTCACGCCCAAACCAGTGATTTTTTCAGTTTCGTTGCTTCCGCATCGCTCAACCGCTCGATGTAAGTATTCCGCAACTTCCGTCATTGTATTCACTTGTTATTCATGTTTGAATTTTGATCTTGGGACCTTGAAAAACTCCAACAATGACATCATGAGCTTAGGTTAAAAGCATGAAAAGTTAAGGGCTAAAATTTGGGCAAACTTGATTGTGAGCATGATAAATGAAATTGGATGGATTTGTATGCTTAATTGTGTTTGAATTGAAGATTGATTAGGTCAATTTGAAGAAAATATGATTGGATCATCTTTCCCCCAATTCCCTCATTGGCCGAAAATAATATGTATTTTAATGTCTTGGGATTTTTGATTTTTGACAATTGGAAGTGTTGGAAATCATTCGGGATGATGATTTAACGTCGATTGCGGAATCAATTGGATTGAATTCGATTTGGACGAAAAATCCCCAAATTGCCAAGTATGTCATGAAACTTTAAATTGGGTAAAATTGATTTGAGCATGCAATTATGAAATTGGATGACTAAGTATGCTTAATACATGTTTAATTGATGATTGGTTGGATCAATTTGATTAAATATTGTTTGGAACAAATTTCCCCAATTTTGAAAGTATGTCATGAAACTTGAAATTGGGTAAAATGAAATTGAGCATGCAATTATGAAATTGGATGATTA
This sequence comes from Zanthoxylum bungeanum, assembly GCA_019454045.1. Classification (NCBI taxonomy): domain Eukaryota; kingdom Viridiplantae; phylum Streptophyta; class Magnoliopsida; order Sapindales; family Rutaceae; genus Zanthoxylum; species Zanthoxylum bungeanum. The sequence goes on along the minus strand of SKCR01034243.1, from coordinate 135,750 downwards.
AGTATGCTTAATACATGTTTAATTGATGATTGGTTGGATCAATTTGATTAATATTGTTTGGAACAAATTTCCCCAATTTTGATGCGTTGGCCGAATAGGAGTATGCCCTAATTCTTGGTAATTTTGTTTCGTTGATCATTGGATGACTTGAAACGATTGAGGGTATGTTGATTTAATGTCGAATTGGTTTTAATTGGATTGAAACAAATCGGACATGTAATTAACCTTATTGCCAAGAATAAAGTAAAGCATGTAATGAGTTTGATTTTAATCTTAACGTGTTGGACATGTGATGATGAAATTGAGCATGATTAATTAGCCTAATTTGTGTTTTGGAAATAATAGTTTAGGTGATTAATCATGATATACACTTTAGGTAATTAAATTGCGAGATTGGATTTGTGTAATTTAATTAATAGGGCTAATTTTGGAAATTGAGCTTGATTGTTGTTGTAAATGGGCTTATTGGGCTTTGTTGTACAAAGTTGGTTTAGGCAAAATTGGTTGGATCCAATTAGGCCCAAAACCGCTACCATAAAGCCCAAATGCGACTTATGGACCTTTAAAGTTTGATTGGGCCTAATGGGCCATGATTGATTTCTAGGCTTATGGGGTAACTCCCGGATTGGATTTTGGTTATTCGGTTTCACACGAATTGACCAAAAGTCCACGCCTTAAGAAATTAATTAAAAGCCCATTAGACTTTAATTAAATAAATATTGGATATTCATCGGGCTTTGAGACCCGAAACGATTAAATTTGGAATTTAAGTCGTAAAGTTCGTAAATAAATTGTAATATTTAATTTGGAATTAAATAATTGGATTAGTATTAAATACATATTAAATTGGATTTAATTATGTAGTTTAATTTAATTCGAGAATTCGTACTTTAACTACTTATTCGCAAAAACGAGTTTGACTCGAACAAAATCAAATCGTTGTTTGAACATTGGATGATCACTAATTATCAGATTAATTAATTGGATTAGATTGATTGATAACATGCTTGAGTGAATACATGGTTGCGATGCATGAATAATGTATATCGGATGGATATTAGTCGGGTGGGACAATTTTGGAAATTGTAATAAATTTGATTTATTATTGGACCTGCGTGTCCAGCCTTATCACCTCTATACTCTTTGTATTCTCTTCTCACCTATTCCCCTCAATGTAAATGAGGTTTCTTTAGAAGTGTAGTGTAACGGGTAGAAGTAAATACAAGTGCTAGCTTTGGAGAGAGAAAATGAGAGATTTGATCTAGGATCAATGTAAAGTATCCATCCGCATATCATTATTTTTATTTCATATGCGCTTTATTATGTGTTTAGAATGCATGTTTAAGGGTGTATGATGATGAGACCTTAACAAAGATAATAAATTGGTTGCCAATTGCACGCGAAAAACCCTCATTCAATGTCAAGTGTTTTTTCCTTCCATTGAGTGATTCTTACTCAAGATCCGAGATTGGCATTGGGTTGTTGGCCAAAGTCAATCCCTTTGTCCGTCGAAGATGTGTTTGAATCACGAGAGTTTTGTTCCATGTCCGTGTCATGTCCAAGTTGTGGTTTGTTGGCCAAAGTCAAGACCACTTCTTGTCCATCGACATTGATTACGAAGCTTTCCATGGTCAATGGGTTGGGCTTGACTGGGATCACTAGGCTTGTTGTGCCAAAGCCAAGGCTTAGTTGATTCAGAGGAAAAAGTTAGGTAATACATTGGATGTATTGGCATATATAAGATATATGTTTAGGATTTGGATATCCGCCTACTGGATCTAGGAATTGGATGGATCCAATTGATCTTCGAGATCTACCTAGTTAATTATCATACAATTTGTTGGCCAAAGTCAAGATTGTGTGATATTTAACGGGATTCTAGCCCACTAGGAAACGCGGTTTCCCGAGTACTCGACAGAGGGTTAGAGGCTCGACGAAAAATAGTGGGAGGCAAGAATTGAATTTGCAATACTCGTTCAATTACTCGCCATACGCGCTCATTTAAATTATTTCGTCATATTATTAAATGTTAGTTGGACTAATATTTAAATTGTTGTTTTAATAAACAGTTGGACTGTATTATAGTTGATTATATAAAATGGATTATATTAATCAATATATTTGAATTAATTAATTTCAGTTTACAGTTGATTTTATAATTGGATTATAGTAATCAATGTAATTGAGGTTAATTAATTTGATTATATTTGATTATATAGTTGGACTATTATAATCATTATAATAAATAGTACCACTAATCGTTGATTAAATAGTTGGACTATTGTAATCAAGATAAAATTGAAAAGTTGGATATTTAAAATATAATCTTGGATTAAAATATTTTAAATGATTTAATTTTCAAATTGGGAATAATTTCAAGATGGTCTTGGAAATTAATAAGTTATTTTATTTGATAAAATAATGAATTATGCCTAAAGCCAGGAGTTAAGCAAATAAGTGGAACATGATGTTTGGAATATTCATGTGATGATAACTTTAGTGCTTAATCCATTATACTTGTCAAGTAGACTCCCTAATTTCTGAATCAGAATTAAGGATTAGGTCTTCTATGAAGATAATAGGACAAATCCAAAGAAGGAATTGAAGACGAGCAAGGCTCTTACTTCAAATATGTTTGTCATAATTAAGTTCACAACTAGTATTGAAATTGGATTTTAAATACTTAGTGTGATACATAAATATGTATTGTTGTTTAGAATCTGTTTTGAACAGGATACTGACTTCAACTGAGATTACTCTGCGAATTGAAAATGGGACGATAGTCGCTGTTTTAACCGTAGATACCTAACTTTAGGAATTACCCTGGGTATGTACTTAAATTAGGGAACTGTTAAAATGTAACTAGTTTGACTAGAAACATTATCTTTATATCAGTGTATAACCCGCTGCGGGTGTACCTTTATATTCTAGAACACTAAAGTGTTTTATTATATAAAGATGATATTGGGATAAACACATTAGATGTGAATAACAGAATTTATATTTTAAATATAAATAATATCTCAAATATATAACATGACAAATAAATAGCTCAAACTGATTTGATCAGTTAAGAAACTAATTGTGGCATTGTTGTCTGGGACACAATCAAACAAGACTCGTATATCCACACTTTCGAAGAGTGGGTACTTGGACTGTTTTGATTTTATTCAAATAAAGTCTATGAATCTAGTTTATTAAGCAAAGTGCTTAAAACACCTTTACTCGGTAAAAGTGAAAATGCCACCGATCTGTTAGCCCTAGTTCATAGTGAAGCAAGTGGGCCCGTGTCTAGCTAGGCTAGAGGTGGATATGAATATTACGTGACCTATACGGATGTGGCATCGCGTATTGGTTGTGTGTTTCTTTTGAAGAACACAAATCGAAAACTTTTATAGTTTCGACACGGAATAGACAAACAGATCGGTTATAGTATTACACCATCACAGTTAGACCGTAATGGAAAATACTTAAGCAGTAAGTTTCTCGTATACTTGAAAGAGTATAGTATTCTTTCAATGAGGACTCCTCCCGGAACACGTCATTTTGACGGTGTGTCCAAACAGGATTAACCGAATTTTGTTAGACATAATAAGGTTAATCACGAGTCACTTTGAGCTACCATTTCCTTCAACGGATAAGCTTTAAACAGTGCAAGAACTTATTTTGAATAAGGTTCCATAATAATCTGTTTGACAGATATCATATTAGATATGAACAGGAAAGAAACCGGGTTTCTCATTCCTGACTATTTGGGTATGCTCGGCATATGTTTGGATGATACCAAACTAAAACCCAAATATGATAAGTGCCAATTGTAGGTCATCCTAGGGATACCATAAGTATTGTACTTATACACCTCACAAGAAACATTAGATTGTTGTTCACCATGCGGTTTTCCTAAGAGGAATGCCGATATGCAGTGGTAAGTGGGAGGATAGTATAACTCGATGAAAATCGGAGTAATATTGTTCAAGGCATTGAATCTTAATGGAACAAATATAGTTGATCAAGGATGAAACTATACCATTAATCTTCGAATACACGAGAACAAAGGAAGTGATACGAGGTATCGACTCCCTATTATGACAAAGTGTCATGAGTCCGAAATGGATTCCATGTATATCAACCAGTTTGGATACTAGTTGATGTACCACATGGCATTGTGCCTACTGGTACTATATAAGTCTTCAAGGAAGACGTACATGGATGGCAACATACCAACGTATAAAGCTAGGCTTTTAACGGAAAGGTATCGTTACCGACATTGTGTTGATTACGATTCAACCTTTTACCTATTGCCACGGTAGATCCATTTGGATGATGCTTGCTGACGCGAGCATAAGTTCTTGGAATTATCATTTTGATGTAATCATAATGGTGTATGATTTAATTCAAAATGAAAATGATTCTTGTGTAAATAAGAGGGTTAGTGGGAGCACACTGACAGTGGCTGTCCTATAAAATAATGATAATACGTCATTTCTTGGAAATGATATTCCCATAAAATAAATGTCGGCGAAAGCTTGGCTTTCGAAATACTCTCCGTGGAACCGTACATTGAAAAATGTAAAAGACCTGGTGTATCATACGCTTTGAGCATATGGATTCACAAACAGGCTAATCCGAGTGATAGTCACTGGATTGATGTTAGGAACATCCGTTAGTATCTTAGAGAACTAAGGATGCTGTCTTAGTCTATGGAGAAGGAGAACTTGAAGTGACTGGGATCATTGTAGCAAGTTTCCTATAACCGATAAAGATGACTAAAAGTCTCAAACGGTACTATACAGTTTGAATAACGGTGCAGTAAGCTGGAAATCTTCCAAGCAAGATACTGTTACCGAATAAACAACACATGCAGGTTAATTGCAGCAGCTGAGGCAGCAATAGAAGTCATTTGGGTCGATACATATCTAATTAGATTAGATATAGTTCTGTTAGCAGCTGAGCTAGGCATCAGCACAGGCTAAAGAATTAATGGTCTCATCAACGACCCAGATACATACTTACATATTCATCTGATTCTTTCGGATCATACATCGTAGCGATGTGATGATCAAAAATCGCATCAAGATGATAATCATGCAAATCCGCTGACGAAAGCTTTTCTCAGCAATTTGAGCGAACCGTACATAGTTCGGGTGTGGACACTTGAGTGACTCGCTACGTGCCAAGTGGGAGATTGTTGGACAAAATGACCCATAGCGTCACTATTTGCACAGAACATTGTGTTATTGTAGCAAATTAACTATGTGACAAGGAAATTGCACTCTCATCATTTGTGATTAGATCACCATAGATATAAATGAAGAGAGGTCCTGTGATTAGTTCCTGGACTGAGAATGATATGAGACAGTATCAGTCCCCGAAGGATTAATAATTAAATATCCCTAGCCGGAGTATTATCGAGACTGGACATCGATAATGCGGAATAGGCTAGTATTGCACTTGTTGCGTTGTGAGGGCACAACGGCTAGTTCTCATAAATTTAAGTATCGGATACTTATGCAAGTGCGATAGGAGGTCGTGTTTCACCGATGGTACGGGAAACAGCTTCGCTCTGGATAGACCCCTCGGAATCCCATTGGTATTATGACTATGTGTCTATGGGAGGCCGAAATCAAGGTAGGTGTGTATAGTCTTAACCTGAGACTTACATCGCTAATACTTGTGATAATCGATAGACTTTGGTCTTGGTGGTACAGGGCTTTAACCGGTTCTGCGTACACCACTTCTAGGTTTATCAGAGAGTCGCAGTGTATTGGGTGTGATGTCAAGACGGAAGTATCACTTCAGTCATAGTGGAGATGATGTCACGCAGGATACGGTACTAGTGCTCTTGAGTGTTGCGCAACCAATCGGGATATTGTGACCAGGTCATGAATATCCGATTATAGAGACTATGTTACCAGACATCCGATATGTGTTTCGGACGGGGCAGACACTTATCCAGCCCCAGCCCTAGCACGTGACTATCCGATACTGGGCCGATACGCACAATACTACGGTATACTACGCTTGATATAGATCCTTATTCCTGTAAGGATGTTTCCGGAGAATTGGATAGACATGGTGCTTTGCTAGAAGCCGACCTTGTCTTGTAAATCGGTATAAATGTAGTACGAGGTACTTACGTGTTCGGATAGTCCGACGACCGATTTGACTGCCAACATATCCGGGGATCTCATGGGTCGCTTCCCAAAGATTCACCGATGACGTATGACTCGCACTTATATTAATATGGGATTAATTATAGAGAGAGAAAATTAATCTGGGATTAATTGCGGAGATATTTTATCTAGGATAAAATAACGATTAAAGAGAGAGAAACATTAATTTGGAATTAATCGAGGAATTAATATATTTGATATATTAATCGAAATTGGATTTCGACGCGGAATTAAAATTAGATTTTAATTCGGGCGAACGAATTAATTTAGAATTAATTCGTTAGCGATGTGAATAGTGATTTCGCTTGGCGTAATCGTTTAATTACGACGCAACGGAAAATTCATTAATTTGGAATTAGCGAACCCGAGCCCGAGATTTTTACGAGCGCATTCGTATTTAGAATTCGAGTGCGGCACGTCAAATCAAGCATCAAATCGCTAGTCGCATCTAGCGTCACATCAAGCATCAAATCATGTCACTTTGAGTGATGAGACAATTGATTGGATGATTGAATGATGTGAGTGATGTGAGTGATGTGACTTGATGGGAGTTGTTAAAAAGCTTTTAAAAGCTTGAGTGACATATATTAATTTTATATGATTGGTATATGTTATTTTTTGATTTTAGAAATTAAAAGTAATTACCATTTTCAACTCTCTCTCTCTCTCTCACGTTGGTTTTCATTTTTGGAGCCAAAACTCTCTCCATCTTTCACGTTTCTTCTTCCTCTGCAAAGGCAATGAACTGCCGTGAGTGTTGATGAAATGAAGGGAAGCCAAGTGCGTTTTGTGGCAAAACGAGAGTGCTAGCACACTCCGAGATCAATGCGAAGGTGATAGGGAAGCATACCCATGAGCCGGGAAGCCACTCGACGAAGTTTGGAGCTTGCAAAGATGGACCAAAACTGAAACTGCAGTGAGCTGTGACAGTGGACTGCTCACGCTCAAACCAGTGATTTTTTCAGTTTCGTTGTTTCCGCATCGCTCAACCGCTCGATGTAAGTATTCCGCAACTTCCGTCATTGTATTCACTTGTTATTCATGCTTGAGTTTTGATCTTGGGACCTTGAAAAACTCCACAAGGGGCTGAATTGTAATTTTCGCAGGGACTAAATTGATACTTTCCAGATCATTATATAAAGCCTTGAAGTTTTTAGTAATTGTAAAAATGGCATAAACCCAATTTATCCCCACCAGACCCCCACGCCCAAAATCGTTCTTGTGCTTTGCTGGTCACGCCGGTGGCCTACTGGCCACCGCCAGCCGGCGTGACCAGCCGGGATGAAGCGCAGGTCCACGACGCCCACTTGGGTGGCCGGCGGCGATAGTGATGACGTCGGAAACGGCGAGAATGAGAGGTGGAAGAGGCACCCATGGGTTTCCCGATCCCGGCTCGTCGGGCCATTTCACGAGCCGTGCCACCGGCCAAATCGAAGCCATCGATGAGTACTACGAGTGTGCGGAGACGATTTCACCGAACATCAGCCGGTTGCACGCGAAACGAGAGGAGAAGGTTCGGATGAATTGTAGACCCATGTGAATAGTAACTCCGATCGAAATTCCAATCGTACCAGCGCGTTCGTATGGCCGAGGGGAGTCCGAATATGGCCTCGGAATTTCGGTACGACTTTCCGTTCAAAATCTCATATTTCAAAGTGTATCGATTTGTATTCGAATGTTTCCGGTAGTTTCGTAGTGTAATGAATTTGCATGAAATGAATTGGACATGTCTTTATTTGTTAAAACGATAAATGTGGTAGAATCCGGGGTGAATCGGACGAGATATGATCGATCCGGTAGATTTAGCGAGTTCCGGTAAAACGGAGTTTCTCGCGCGATTGACCGTAGATGATCGTAAATATAATTATGATGTAAATATAGTATTGCGAGGGTAATTGAGCGATTCTGGGGTAGTTCGGAGGGTTCGAGACCCTTCCGTAGCGTTTGCGGAATTTTTCCGTAAGTTTTACCGCTAACGCGTAAAATGAGAATCTGAGGTATCTAGTTATTTTAGAATAGCAAGTGAGCATGTATTAGAGTAATAAAGTTTAGATCGTGGTATCAGAGTCGATTCGGGTGTTCCAGGGAAAGCCCGTAGTTGTTTTAAATAAGTTAGAAGTTCCGCAAATAGCGGTTCTGATAGTTGATGTGATTTGTTTTGGCAGATCGGACTCGGATCGTGGGCATTCGTTTAGCCAGGTAAGTAACTCATGCTTCTAATATCTAAAAGATTTAATAACATTCGAAATTAGTTAAGCACTAGAATGGTATATGGTATATACATGAAACAAGTATAAAGTAATATATTTAGATGGGTGTAATTAGAATGAAGCAAGTGTAACGGGATATATGTTTAGATAAGGATAAGTGAGTATAAGCAAAAGATAAGCATGAGTATATAGAAGTAAAGATGGGCATGTCTAGAGGTAAATAGTATATGTTCTCTTTATATAGACAAATGGAGTATATGAATAATGTTATGTTTATATCATAACTAATTGAAACCTGTGTATGGGGGGTTGTAGAAAAACTACACCCTAGGGTATGGGATTAAAGTTTAAAAACGATAAAAATTGTAAAGAAATAAATATATAAGCACTGATGCATTCAGAAGGGTAAAAAAATCAAGAACATGAGCAAAACTTACTGATGATATCTTATGCTGATAAAACATAAGGAAAGTTGCATAAAGTAATAAGTAAACTGGTATATGGTGAGTATGTGTATTGTGTGTAAATTGGATTTAGGAATGAGTTAAATATGTCAATATGGATTGATACAGTGTTGAAAGCATGTATGTGATGAGTTTAAGCATGTTAGACAAGTTTTATGTATGCTTAGTAAAATGCATGTATATGAATAATCTCAAAGTGTTTTAGATATACATGATTAAATGTATGTACATGTGTGACATTTAATGAATCGTGGCTAGAGTAGAGAAAAGCATGAGAAACGCATATATGCATGTGCATGTGTGTGTGTGTTAAGTTTTCAGTAGTTGAGCAAACGATAACAATGTTTCCAACAGTTTCAAATGTTTTAAAGAAAGATTTCAAATGCTTCTGAAAAGAACCGTATTTCAGAAAATTTTTTTACAGTTTGAGTTACAGATTATGGTTTTCGGATTTTCGGGGCATGAGGTAAAACCTCATCCCAGTACGTAACTTGAGACACTGATGGAATTGACAGATATCATATGGATTCGGGATTTGGGATTTGACCCATCCCAGTTGTACATTGTTGGAATTGACGGATTTATACACATGTGCACATATGGAGGACTAGGGGGACGCTCCTAGATCTTCAGCGCTAAGATGGTATATTCTCGGGCGGAGATGTGCCTACGGGCGGAGATGAGCCTTCGGGCGGAGATGCGCCTACGGGCGGAGATGCGCCTTCGGGCGGAGATGCGCCTTCAGGCGGAGATGCGCCTTCGAGCGGAGATGCGTCTTCGGCGGAGATGCGCCTTCGGGCGGAGATTTGGTTTTCAGAAAAAGGATTTCAGTTTTCAGAAAATAATTTCAGAAAAGAGTTTCGGAAAATAGTTTCAGAAAAGAACTTAGAAAGACGATTTTAGAAATAAGTATAAGAAAAGGAAGATTTTCAGACAGAGTTCTCAGTTTTCAGATTCCTAGTAAACAGCTTTCAGAAATCAGAGATTTAAAGCATGATTTTAAAAAGATAGGTTTTGTCAAAAGGATTCCAAACTGAGTTTCATAAAGAATTTTCAGAAAGCAGTTTCTCAGAAAAAAAAAAAAAAGTATTTTCTAAAAGCATGACATGTTAGAGTATGATTTACAAATCATGCATATAAATCATGTATCCTAATAATTCATCTGAGATGCACATAGTTGATGTTAATGCATGATAGTGTGACCACATTCATGTAAGTATCTAACAGAAATTTATGTGAATCATATGTCTACATACAATGAGTATTTTAGAAAACATTGATGTATGATAACATGATATGATAACATGATCCGATTTGTACGAGTACGTGATTGCTAACAGTATGAGAATAGAAATAATATTTTATATTACCGATTTGATGATATTTCAATAACATGAGAGAAAGACAACTATATTTAGTGTCCAAACCAAACTAGCAAAGAATGAATAAGAAATCTAAGAGATAATTGTGTAGCGCAGTAAAAGCGTGAAGGGTTTTTGATGAAGCTGCTAATGATATGTGTGAGCAAACAAAATGACTAGTAAACAAGTTAATATGTTTGTAAATGGGTAAGGCTTAGATAGTAGCTCAGACCTAATACAAGTAATATGTTAAATAGAGTGGTAAGAAAGTAACTTAGATTAAGTTATCTGAACTTAAGGTAGTAAAGTAAAAGAAGATGAGAAGTTAAGAAAAGGAAAAGGTGTGAGACTTGTGTGTTAGCAATGCAGTATAATGTATTATGATTATTATACAGATGAGATCTTAAGTGTGTTGTAAATTTAAATGGTTCTATTACAAATTAAAATTAAATTATATAAGAGCTTGTGTACCGGCTTTTATGACCGACATATTATTAATGAAAAGAGGATATATGTCGTACATATGATAGTAAGGTTTATTTAATAATGATATATGATTTCAATGATTGCAAATGAATAAGCTAGAAGCATGTTACGAAACAATATAGATGAGATGAGTGTATGGATGCTCACATAAAAAGGAATATAAGAGATGGATATTTGCCAATTTGCTACGAACCAGATAGTATGAAGAGTTGGTAATATAGAGGATATGTGAATCACTTAGAAATCCCAGGAATAATATGTAACTGAAATTTAAACCTTGCATGTGTATGTTGCTCAAGGTAGGAGCGTAGTTACTTACTGAGTCTTATGACTCACTATACTACAGTGTTTGAGTTTTGCAGGTTGGCGACCTAAACGGTCGACCGTGGATTTCAGAGTTGCGGAGCAGTCGGATAGCAGCGTTGCAGTCAGCCAGTCACCAAGTCTTGGGGAAGTCGAGTCGTGTATTTGAGTATTGCTGTAACGTGCTGAGCACAGATGCTTATTTTGTAAAGTTTTTTATATATACGTACTTTCCGGCACGGAGCCCTGGTTGTATTATGTCTTTTTGTCTGCATCGCATATTTGTTGGGTCCTTGGCTTTCATTAATGTTGTGATTCCGGCCTGAGGCCGAGATTTTATATTTATGTTGTATTTGGATGCTGGCTCTAGGCCAGGTTGCATGATGATACGAATACATCATGCAGAAATTTCGTTAGAATTAGAGGCTTATGGAGATGGGTTTAGCCTGTCTCCTGTCGTTAATATTGCTGCTAAGGTGGGATGTTACACAAAACATGAGCCTGATACCCGTACTGGCTTTCATCCAGAAAAATTACCCCTTGTTTTTTTCTCATTTGGATATCTCTAAATATTTCTAAGCCTATCCCCAAAATAACCGTGATTACTAATGGTCTAATTCGCCGCTTTTAGACAATGGCATGATCCTCATATTAGGTTTAGCCATTATAGAAATAAGCGGTCTTTATCTTTTGACGATGGAATGAAACCTAAGTAGTAAAGGTTTACCTCTAGCATATGAGAGAAATGGTTCATGTATCCGTTGTTGGTGCATAAACTAAGCGTAACATCCCAGATTTTCGGGACAATTCTGGAAGGTTTCCAGACTGGAGTTATAGTCTCGGGAACAGGATGATAATGAAGAATAAGTGTTTAAGTTATGGAATATGGGTTGGAATAATATATTATGAATAATCGTTGCTTTGGAAAATTCGTGGGATCAAAAGTCAGTTATGTGATTTTTGTAAACACGTAAAGTTTACGATTTCGATCACGAAAATTTCAAACGAACTCCGATTGAGGTGATTTTAAACCATCAGACTCATTTTTTCGAGAAGAAAAACTTTCGCGTTGAACACGTTTTGAAAATCACACCAGAAGGGCTTCAAAATCGTAGATTTTCGAAATTACCCTTATAGTGGGGGCATGGGCATTTGGTAAATTCTAGAATGAGATATTTTATTATTATTTTATTATTATTATTATTATTATTATTATTATTATTATTATTATTATTATTATTATTATTATATTATTAATATTATTATCATTTTCATTGGAGAGAGAAAACAAAACAAAAAAAGAGAGAAACACGCGCAAGAGAGAGAAAGGAGAAAGAAGTCACGTTGGTGTCCTCCGGCCAGCAGATCACCGGCGGACCACCGGCCACCGAGTCGTCCAGCCACAGCGCTCCTGCTGGTGGCCTGCGTCGACGCAAAAGATCGACGGAATCGGCGTAGGATAGGGAAATTAGTGGCGTGAATGGGTTTCGTGGTTCCGGTTTGTCGCTTTGTTTCACAGCCTGAGCCACCCGCCAAATCGAATCCCTCGATGAGTATTACGAGGTGGTGCTGACGATTTCTCCGATTCGTGCCCGGAAGCACGCAAAATGAGGAAAGAATATTCGCGTGTACTGTAGTACCCTGATGAACAGTAGCTCCGATCGGAATTCCGATAATACCAGTGCATTCGTATGGCCGTTGGGAGTCCGAATATGCCCTCGGAATTTTGGTACGACTCTCCGTTAAAATTGCGTTATTTTAAAGTTTATCGTTATATATTCGGATACTTCCAGTAGTTTCGTAGTGCAGCAAATTGATATGAAATGAATTGGATGTGATATAATATGTTAAAACGATGCATGTGGTAGAATCCGGGCAGAAACGGAATAAATTAGATCGATCCGATAGAATTAACGAGTTTCCTATAAAATGGAGTCTCTCGCGCGACTGAGCATAGATTACCGTAATTATGAAGATGATATAGATATGGTATTGCGAGGGTAATTAAGTCATTCTGGATAAGTTCGGAAGGTCCAAAATCCTTCTGCAGCGTTTGCGAAAACTTTTCCGCAAGATTTACCACAAACACATAAAATGATAATATAAGTTATCTAGTTAGTTTAGAATAGTATAGAAAGGCATATTACAGTAATGAAGTTTGAACCATAGTATCAGAGAAAATTCATGTATTTCGAAAAGGTCCGGAAGTTTATTATAGATGAGTAGAAAGTTCTGCAAATAACGATTTTGACCATGTTTTATTATTTGTTTTGACAGATCGGACCAGGATTATAAGTGTCTGCCTAGCCAGGTATGTAATCCATGTGATGATTACTTGTGACATATTTTGATTGAATTTAAATAATAATGAAACTTTATAGATAAATGTGTAAACATAAAACAGGAAAAGAGTGTGTGTGTGTGTGTGTGTGTGTGTGTGTGTGTGTGTGTGTGTGTGTGTGTGTATATATATAAGTAGTAAGATATTAGCAAGCCTTAGATTGAAAGTATAAGAATGATAAGTATAAGAATGATAAGTATATGTATTCGTAATATGGGAACAGATACACATGATTAAAATATAGGATATTTGGGATTGGGGGTTGTAGAAACTACCCCCTAGGGAATGAGATTAAAGTTTAAAGGATGATAAATTATAAGGAAATAAGCATATAAGTACAAAAGCGAGTAAGTATGCAAAGATAAATAAGTAAGCTTGTATATAGTAAGTATGAGTTTTGTGCACAAGTATCTTGATGTATGTTTAAATGAACATAGAATATGTGTGCATATGAATATATATATAAACGAGATCTTTGGGCACATGTTGATATTTGAGAAATGGTTAAACAAGTTTAAGAATTGAGAAATCAAAGTTTGTATTTAAGTGAAGTTGATATAGTAGAATGGCTTTGATTGTAGGTGTGTATGTTTACTTATGGAATTTGTAATAATGGTTTTATGTTTGAATAGTATGAGTGTTTGAGCACAAGTTGAATGTAAATTGAGTTGATATGATATTATGGTCGAAAAAACTAATACAATTTAACTTGAGCATGTGTGATATACGCAAAGTATAATGAGAATAGAAAAAACATATATAACGCGAGTTAACTCAAAATAAAAGCATGTAAGGAATAAAATGCATATGTGATTAAATTATCAGTATGTATGAATATGTACATGTATATGTATGACACTGCAAAAAAGTATGGCTAGGGTAGAAAGAAGCATGAGAAATGCATATGCATATGTGTGTGTTAAGATTTTCTACAGTTGAGAAAAAGTTAAGAATGTTTTCAAACATTAAAAATGTTTAAAGAAAGTTTCAGATGTTTTTTGAAAGACAATATATTTCAGAAAAATATTTCTTCCAGTTTTGAGATTTTAAAGCATGGTTTTTATGGTTTCCGGGGCATGAGGTAAGAACTCACCCCAGTATGTAACTTGAGATACAGTTCGGAATTGACGAATATTTTGGAATTGACGGATTTAGAGACATGTGTACATATGGAGGACTGAGGGGACGCTCTCAGATCTTCGAGCCGGACTACGGTTGACACATCCCCGAAATCCTGGTTTTGAGCTTGGGTGGTAGCATAGATCCTCACCCCCAGCTCCAGATTGTGGCTTAGGGGACGGCGATACGTAACGCCCCAAGACCACCAGATATGAGACAGTAGTGGCATACTTTGGGGGACGGCGATATGTAACGCCCCAAAGTAATGTATTTGCACTTCTGCCTCCAGATAGGCGTATGGGGGGCGGGCGATACGTAACGCCCTCTACGTTCAGTTTTTCAGATAGAGACACATAATTCCGAGAAAGTTTTCAGATACAGTTTATAGTTTTGAGATACAGATTCCAGTTTTCAGATACATATTCCAGTTTTCAAATGAAGCTTTAATCTTCATATACATTTTTAGAAATAGCTTTTCCAGAAAGAAAAAGTAAAATAAAGTTTTCAGCAAAGAGTTTTCAGAAAGAAACTTTCAAAAAAGAGTTATTCAGAAAGGGCTTTTAAAAATCATTTTCTAAAAATATAGCATGTTAAAACAGTGTATAGTTTACAAGTCATGCATATGACTCATATATTCCAGTAATCATTTGAGATGCATTAGCTGATATCAATGCATAATAGCATTAGTATATTCATATGTAAGTGTTTCGGAAACAGTTTTAAAGTAATGATTCATATAAGTATAACATACTAGAGTAGATTATAATCTTCTAGTCACGCATATAAAGCATATATTTTGGAGATCACTTGAAGAGCATATAGTTGGAATTAATACATAATAGTATGTTGCATCGATTTATATATGAATAGCAATGTGTGTGTGGTAAGTGTGCATAGGAGGATCAATTTGTGAAACAGTGGTGCATGATGATTTGATAATGTACTGATTGTTTGAGATAGAAAGAATGTTTAATAATATCTGATTTGATGATATTTCAAAATAAAGGAAGAAATAAAGTTATAATAAATACTTGAACTAGATTAGTAAAGAGTTTATAAGAAAGTAAAAAGATATCAGAGTAGCGCAGCAGAAACGTGTTGGGCTTCGACTTAATAGATAAGAATTTAATAACTTGATGAGTATATTGTGAATGTATGAAAATATAAATAGCAAGCAGGATTTAAAGTATGTGTGTGATCAGTTAAAGGTATTGGTAACAAAAAAAAATATGTTTGTAAAATGATTAAGGAATAGACAATTAATTCAGATCCAGTAAATAATTGCATGGTCACATAGACAACCAGGTTAATAAAGAAACAAGATTCAAAATTGCATGTGTTAGATGCTCAAGCTATGAGCATGGTTACTTATTGAGTCTCATGACTCCCACCACAATAGTTTGTTAGTTTTGCAGGTCAGTAGCAGTCATATTGAGCCAGCATGATTTCAGTGAAGACTTTGAAGACACTGGATCTCCCCAATTACAGTCAATAGAGTTATTGAGTCTTGGGTCGAGTTATGGGTCCTCACGACTCGTTGTTTTTGTATTTGTATTTGTATTGCAATTGTAATAGCATAGTTTGATTTTGAGTTCTAGCTAGAGGCCAAGTGATTTACATTATGTTCATTGAGTATTGGCCTGAGGCCAAGATGATGATTGCATATATGTTGAGTTTGCATAAGCAGGTTGTCTCATGGTGCTGGCTATAAGCCAGGTTGCATGATGTTCTGCATACATCATGCCGAAATTTCGTTAGAATTAGGGGCTTATGGAGATGGGTTTTCCTGTCTCATATCGGTAATATCCTGGCCTAGGCGGGATGTTACACTAAGCCAAATCTAGAGAAGATATGGACTTACCACATGTGATGAAGGATTAAGGCTGGAAAGATATATACTAATGTTTGAGCATACCTTGAATTTTATGCATTGCATGCACACATGCATTTTATACATTGCATGCATTTATGCATTTTTGAAGTTTTTATATTACACAGTATCTCCGACCGGACGTACATTACTTTTGGCGGACATGCATACATATCCGCACATATATGATAGTATTCGACCATATTTTATTTTATTGATGTTCTTCTATTTTACATCATGTAGGAGCGAAGCAGGTTTTACGCCATGCCTATGACATCGGCGACCACTATACTATTGAGCTCACAGCTCGTGGAGAGTATGAATTAGTCCGCGATGAGAGTAACGGGAGAACAAAGGAGTCGCCACCCAATATAAGACATTGAAAATAATTTAAGGCAACACTATACCCCTCACAAGGTCTGACTATTGGGTTCAAAATGGTTCATTAGTGATGCCAGTATAATATCCACGCTTAAAAAAGGATCTACATGTCTTTATAATTCAATAACACACAAACAGTTTATATAACACACAACAGTTATAACACCTATGAAGTCATACTAAAAATGAAATAACGCACAAAAAGAACTCGGTCAGATATATACTAGATCCGACCATATATATGTACTACCACTTTATGTTCTGTCAGACTTACATGGAGTCTGGCCAGAGGTACTACGTATATCAGAAATGTAAAATCCCAATAACAGTAGGAACAATAACATAATAAACAATAAGCGACAATGATTCCAACAATGAGATAATAATGATTCTAGTAACAATAAATAAACCACTACAATAATAATTAAACTGACCGAAACATGCCTTCAGTGGGCTTGGTCTTATGGAGACTTGGTCGGATATATATATAGTAAACTAGAATCACTTGATGTCTGACCGCACGTATTGCGTATCTAGTGAGGCAAATTTTATGATATAACATATAAAAGAAACAATACAATAGGAAACAAACAATGCTAATAATAAGAAACATAATAAACATAAAAGAAACAATACAACAACAATGAAAGCAATATCGAATCGCGCATGTCACTTTCATATAGTACGTGAAGTTGTGTCTCGAGTGTAAACCATACTATCATCCATTCGGAATCAGCTATGGAAGCTATGTCTGGATTTCCATCCTATATACCACAGAAATACAAACGGCCGAATATAGCCAGAAGATCGGCTAGATTTACTATGTGACAAATGCACATCCGACTGGACATAAAGAATGTCTGACCGGATATGCGGTGTCAACAAACTTGGAAAAAATAGGCGTGAAGTTTAGGTTTTGGGGCCCTCGGGTCGTACCTTTAGTGTATCTCGGCTCTGAGAACACCTTTGGAGGGAAATTAGGGTTACTGTTTTCTATGTTCCAAAAAAGTTGAAAGCCGGCCAAAAATCCCATTTTCCCATGTTTTTTTATCTTTTTTTTTATAGTGTGTGTAGGGTTTGGCTAATAAGGAAATGATATGTTTTATTAAGGAAAATATTTTGATTTTATCGAATTTAGTTAAAGAAGGAAATTGATTAAATCATTCTGTAAAATTGAAAACATGATACATATTCGGTCGAACTTTAAGGTAAGTCCGACTGGACGTCACGGTTTATACCCGGCCGGAGATAGATAATGTCCAGCGAGAACTCTGACTGTTGGGTATATATGGTTTCTTTGATTTTCAGTATTAAACCTCACAACTTTCCCAAACTTTTATAAATGTTCCCATAAAAAAAAATCATCATTGGGCTATACATAAAATACAGTGTCTACAATCAACCCCACTTTGGTAGGCTTGGAAGTGTGTGACAATGACAAGTCTATGAAAGTTATGCATGTACTTTTATTTACCTGACTCTTCTGGCATTTCCAGACTTACCTTGCCCTGTGGCAGTTTATTTGTTGATAGATGGCTGATGGACCCTTAAGTCTTTTGATGTATCGATTAATGTGAAATAAAGATAGGCACTTTGGACTTCGATGTTTAGATCGGTTGAGTTGAGAATGGGCATTCGGACCCCCGATGCTCGGATAAATTGTACTGGGAATCGATACTCAGGCCATCGATGCTTTGATCCGTTGTACTTAGAATATGCACTCGAGCCTCCGATGCTTCAATTGGTTGTACTGAGAATGGGAATTCAGTCTTCTGATATTTCGATCGTTTGTACTGGAAATGGGCTCTCGGGCCCCGATGCATCGATCAGTTGTACAGAGAAGTGCACTTGGGCCATTGATGCTTCGATCAGTTTTATTGAGAATGGGCACTCGGACTCTCTGTATCCCTTTTTTAGTGGGATTCACCCGCAATAGTCTCTTTTGGCGGGCTTTGCCCTCAATATTTTGATTCTAGATACTCCTTGTCTTGGAGGCTTTAATTCTTGATTACATACCCTACTCCTTCGGAGCCCCTTTTTTCTGCTTTAATTTCCTACAAAATAAATGTTATCTATATATATGCATGATTTACAACTTCTTTTTATGTTTCCACTTTTGAGGATTTAGAGAGACAGGGTTAGCGAGTTGCATCGGCGATATGATTGCTAGGCTAGTGATTTTCCACGTGTAGACTATATTCAGGTAATAGAAGGCTCGTTGTAAAGGGACTATATTACCGAGGCATGTTGCGAGAGTCTAAACTTAACCCGAGGAGAAAGAAGTCGATGGGGGGATCTTCCAATTTTTCATCTGTTTTTTCTATGTGTTGAAAACTTCATAGATTCATTTTCTATGGATACAATACCATTTCTTTTATTTATTTTTCTAACATATTACACAAGTGAAAAATCAACACCGTATAAGTGTTTATTATACATATAACCGCATGTAGTCTTCACCTCTTGCCCATTTCTGCTACTCTATTTTCTAAAAAAACATTGTCCACATGAGTCTTCTAATGTTTTTTCATTTCAATCACTATTAAGAGTAGTGTCGCATCCCATACTCATCGTGTAGGAGTCATTGTTGTGATATTTCTTATGGCTCGATACACATATGATACCTGATGTGGCTATGGTCTGGGCTTCGAACGGGACTAGACAGAAGACCACCGACCACTTTCTACGGAATCCTTCATTCTTGTAAACATGCACAGAATTTTACTTAGGTCGTTCTTTCAGATTTTCAACCTAGTGGGCTGCTTTAATTTTTTTTTTCATTTTTTTTTTCCTTGTATTGAACAATGTATGCATGATTGTTCTAATTTTTCCTCTTTTAGCTATAACTGTACATTCCACAAATGAAATTTTGAACATTGTTTCAATAAAACATAAGCATTCTTTTGTAGTACATATATGAATACACTAATTGCTTTATAGTGAAAGGTACCCCTGTCGTTTGCAGTCCTTTTTGATTTTTCCGAAAAGCTATTTTTCTTTCGCTCACATGTCCCTAACTTTTGACTAAACCGTTTCCGGCTTAGCGGGATGCTCTAATTTCTGCTCAGGTCATCCTTTTCAAATTTTCGACCTAATGTGCTCTTTTTTTTTATGCAAAGTATTTCTCCAGCCTGTCAAAGTTGATAGGTTCCACGAACTCATTTCCTTCCAAATCAGACAATCACACTATTTCTTTCTTCATGATCTTTTTAACCAGATAAAGCCCCTCCTAATTGGACCTGAAAATTTCCCCTTGGGTCCATTGATAATGGCCTCGACTATTTTAGCACAAGATCCCATTTTTTTAATTCGGTTGGGTTTGACGTTTTTATTGAAAGCGCAAGCTATTCTCTTTTGAAACAGTTGCGTGTGATAAAATGCCTTCAATAACAGAGCTAGTTGTTCAAATCTGCCCACAACCCATTTTTGTTCGGGCAAGTATGCCTTTATCATAACTCTCATTCATTGTACTTCAATCTCTACTGGAACCATTGCTTTCATCACGTACACTAAAGAGTAAGGTATGGCTCTTGTTGCGGTTCTGACCGAAGTTCTATACCCCCATAATGCGAATGACAACATCTCTGCCCAATCTTTGTAAGTTTCTATCATCTTGTCCATAATCTTGTTTATAATCTTGTTGGCGGCCTCTACTACCTTTTTTTCTTACGGCCTATATGGCGAAGACTTATAGGGCTCAATCTCATACTTCTGTAACATGGCATTATTTTCTCCTTGAAATTATACCCCATTGTCTATCACCACATGGTGCGGTATTCCATATCAATAAATGATATTATGGGCTATAAACTTTACCATCTTTCTGGCTGTGACATTACGAAAGGCTCAGCTTCCACCCAAAAGTAGTCCACATACACTACGATGATTTGATGCCCATTAGACATTTGCATTTTTATTTCACCAATCATGTGAATACTCCATGCTGAGAATGGCCAGAGTTATGACAATCCATGTAACTTTATCGGTGGCAAATGTTTCAAGTTCCCGTGGGTTTGGCATTCATGACAGTGCTTTACCAATTTTGCACAGTCGGCCTCCATGGTTAATCAATAAAAGTCTTGTCTCATAATCTTCCTTGATAAGTTAAGCTCACTCATGTGCGGTCCATACACCCCTACATGGACCTCTTTCATAACCTTTCTAGCTTCTTCTTGCTTCAGGCACTTCAATTGTACTCTATTGGACTATCATTTATACTGATCTCACCTTAGAATGACGAACTGAGAAGCTAGTTTCTGGATAGTCATCTTGTCTTTCCTGCCAGCTCCTTTCGAAAATTCCCCCATGATCCAAGTGTGTTTTAGATGTCATAGTACCATGACTATCCATCTCCTCTTTTAACCTCCATGACCCTTCCTATTTCATTGCTAGGCTTATTAGTTGTAGTCAATATTAAGGGTCTCATGGTCAGTTTCTCCGGATTCTCTTATGTTGAGGCTAGGTGGCTATGGAATATGCTATTTGATTCTCTTCCCTATGGAGATACTGGAATTTCACCCCAGGTGCTCTGTATCAAGGTCTTGAGGTGAAACAAGTATTACCTTAGTATTTTTTTTTTCCTTAAGATCTCACTCTCATCGTATCTGACGAATTAATAACAATGAATCTCCAAAAAATTATGGATTATGCTTCTAAGGCCATCAATGCTTCTAGTCCAAACGTACATGCCTTATACGTAGCCATGTTGTTGGTGACTGTAAACGTTAACCTTCTAGTCATGGGTAAAGTTTCACTGTCCGGGATTACCAGTATGACTTTGATGCTTGCTCTCTTGCAATTTATGATTCCGTCAAAGTACATCTTCCATCCTTGAATAACCGTCAAAGTACATCTTCCATCCTTGAATAACTATGGCCTTTATCTCATTATCTGGAAACTCAAATTCATACTTCTATCATTCAATAGGTTGTTTTGCTAAGAATTAGGCCACGACGGGCCCTTTGAATAGTTTCTTAGTGATTTACACTATATCGAACTCGGCTAACAACACCAACCATATTCATAACTTCCCAACTAGAGATGGTGTTTTCTTGAGGTACCGTAGCCAATTCTTCTTGGTGATTACCTGTAATGTCGTAACTTTCTATAGGCTCATACCACAGCCAAACAGATCTTCTCAACTTCTTGGTAGCGCATTTCATATGGAAATATCTTCTTGCTAAGATAATATATTCTACCCATGTATTATCTTCTTGCATCAATATTTCCCACAATGCTTCAAGCTCTAATGTTAGATATAAGACATAAGGTTTTCAAGGCCTAAGAGGTCCCAAGACTGGCATATTGGTCAAATACTTCTGTTGATGGTGTTTTCAGGCACTACGGCATTTAAGACAACACAACAAGGACGAAAGGTTGACCGAGTATTATAGAGGTCGGCAATGACATTCTCAGCATAAAAGGATCGCCATGGCCGACCTCATTCATACCGACCAGATAACAAGGCGCGTTCAGGAAGGAAGAGCACCCTATTTCTTCGGATAATAAGACAAAATTATCCTACTATCACGGGAAAATAATGAAATCAGTATCTTGATAGGACAAAAGGAGTAAAGGTAGTTTGAAATGAGGAAACCTTGTAAGAAAAGGAGATTGGCTCAACTAGGAAGCCTTGTAGGAGAAGGAGTCTAAATTCTGTTGTTATAAATAGGGGGCATGTGTAAAAGGGCATCGGAAAATCATCACAAAAGTGAGAAATTAGAGTCATAAAAGTTCCGATTTGTAAGAGCAAAAGAGAGGCCTGAGAGGCGTATTTGAGTAATAAAAAGAGGACCACCCTGTTCTTGTCCGTGGACGTAGGTCGGATCTCAAAGTCCACCGAACCACGTTAAATCACCTTGTCTGATTGGCGTATTTCTTTGTTTTTCGCTAAGTTTGCTTTTGGTTTCCCGCATAACCAAACAAATTCACAGTTGAAGGAGGGTTCCCTCGGAGGTGATATTCCCGTATTACCCTGAGACCAAAATCCACCGTCAACAGTTGGCGCCGTCTGTGGGGAACTTTAACAAAAAGCAGTTCACGTGATAAGACAAATGGCGGAAGACGGAAATCCCCAATCAGGAGGTCCGGCAATGGACTGGATGAAAAAGATAGAGGATAGCATGAGGTCTAGGATGGATCGACTAGAAAGAATGGAAGAAGCAAACAACGAGGAACCTGAAACCGGGGCCGGCCAGAAGAGGAAGAGAGGGAAAAAGGAAAAAGGGTAGTAGATACAAGCGAAGACGAAGGACCCAGAAAGAGAGGCCCCTATGGGATAAGATCTGAAGTGGTAGGAAGAGAGCCACGATCCGAAGACACATGGGAAGAGGAGGAACAAACAATCACCAACCCCTCCTCCGACAGTTTTTTCAACTCCGAGAGGAGGAATAGAGAATACAACGAAGACGTACAGGAGACCTCCGAGCTCAAGGAACGCCACGCCCGGAACGACAGGAGAACAGAAGGACACAGAAGGCGACACGGGGGCACAGCCCGTGAAATAAAATCTTGTTGTTGAAAAAAGAGATGACCAGATGGGAAGAAAGCCTCAAGATCGGCCCGGGAGACACCCGAGGCGAGGAAGAGGGGTCTCCCCTTACAGAAGAAATAAAAACAGCACAGTTCCCGAAGAAATTTAACATGCCGACCATGGCACCATACAAAGGCCACTCCGACCCAAAATCCCACATTGAAAATTTTGTCCTCCTGATGGAAGTGCAGGGGGTAACGGGCGACGCCGTATGCAAAGTATTTCCCTTAACTTTAGGTGGACCTGCCATCCTATGGTATAGGAGTCTGGCCCCGGGGAGCATCCAGAGCTTCTCCCAGCTTAAGAAAACATTTATCCGACACTTCAAAGGAGCCTGCACCCCTAAAAAGACAATAGGAGAAACTAAGGCTCATAAAACAGGGAGATGACGAAACACTAAAAAACTTCATTGAGAGGTACCACAATACCGTGCTCGAGGTCGGAGGATACGAATCCCAAGAGGCCCTGGAAAGTCTGAAAGGAGCCCTAAGGGTCGGAAAACTCTGGACCCACCTGAGAATCCATGAGACACCAGACTACGCTACCGCACTGGAAATAGCCAGGAAGTACGTCCTGCTCGAAAGCGAAGAAAAGGTATCCCGGAGGGGGACAACCACCAGAGAAAGGGTGATAAGGAGGGAAGACCACCGGCGACCAGAGAGAGAATTCCGGAAATTCAATCCAAGACCCAAAGAATTCAAGCCAATGGCACAGAAGGATCAAGGAAAGAGGCCCACAACTCAGGTAAACCACGTGGTTCGAGAGGAGGCATATATCCCTTTGAGCAAGCCACCAGGAGAAATCATCATGGAGATACGGGAGAAAGGCCTCTTAATAGAACCCGACCTCAGAAGGTTTCCCCCAGACAGGAAAAACAAAAAAGTCCTACTGCCTACACCACAACCTAAAAGGGCACACAACCGATGAGTGCAAGGATCTGCGGGAACAAATGGAGGACCTGGCCCGGAACGGGTACCTGAACAATTACATCAACCACGAAATCATGGCCGCCAGACAAAGGGCAAGGAATCGGGGGGTAAACGTCATCGCAGGAGGAGCAACGCTGGGCCGGGGACTCTAACCGGTCAAGAAAGAATTACAGCCGAGCACGGGGAACAGAGGTGCTGAAAATAGAAAAAATCCCAAACCCCAAGGAAATCGGCCAACACCCATTATGTTCACCGATGAAGACGCTCAGGGGTAAGTTTCCCCCACGATGACGCACTGATAATCAAAGCAACGATCGGCGGCGGCAGAAGTGGACCGAATCCTGGTGGATCCGGGGAGCGCAGTAGTAGACATAATCTCCAAAGAGACTTTGGAGGACCTAGGGGTAGAATACACAGCCCTAACCAAATACAGCACCCCCTGTACGGATTCGGGGGTTCGACGGTCATCCCCTGGGAAAACTTCAGTTAGCAATGACGATCGGGGCTGCCCCCAAAACCCGAACGTTCATGATAAACTTCGCCGTAGTAGTAGACTGCATGAGCAGTTATCAAGTCATTGTCGACCGCCCCTTCATGATGAAAACCAGGGCCGCAATGTCCTGTCATTACTTGAAATTAAAGTTCCCCACACGGGAAGGGATCGGAATCGTATGCGGAAGCCAGAAAAATGCCCGCAGCTGTTTTGCCACTTTCTCGCGAGAAACCCTCTGCGTAGAAAAAGGCACCAAGAAGAGACAGATAGACGAGGATGACGAGAATACAAGGAAAGACCCTGCTCCTCGGCCCGATAAAACTGCACGGCTCGGATCAGCCGAAGAGTTGGAAGAAGTAAAACTGTTCGGGCCAGAGAAGAACATAAAAATAGGAGGAAGTCTAGACAAGGCCCTAAGAAAAGACTTGTTGGAATGTCTACAGGAGTATCCCGACGTTTTTGCATGGGGACACAATGACATGCCCGGGATCGACCCTAAATTCATAAGCCATCGCTTGGCAGTAGTAAACCCATTACATAAGCCAGTAAAAAAAAAGAGGAGAATATTCAACCAGGAGCGGGCGAGGCAATAGCAACCGAGGTGGAAAAATTGCTGAAAGCCGGTTTCATCCGAGAAGTAAAATACCCAGAATGGGTGTTCCAACGTGGTACTGGTGAAAAAGTCTAACGGAAAGTGGAGAATGTGCGTAGATTTCACCGACCTCAACAAAGCATGTCCAAAAGACAGCTTTCCCCTCCCGAATATAGACCAACTGGTAGATACAACAGCCTGCCAAGGGCTACTAAAGCTTCATGGACGCCTTCTCAGGATACAATCAAGTCAGGATGCACCCTGCGGATGAGGAGAAGACCACCTTTATTACTGACCAAGGGCTATACTGCTATAAAGTAATGCCTTTCGGATTGAAAAATGCAGGGGCGATTTTCCAGAGACTGGTGAACAAAGTCTTCAAACCGCTCACGGCACGACCATGCTGGTATATGTCGACGACATGATAACAATGTCCGAGGAACCAAGAGACCATGTGGCCGACCTGAAGAAAACTTTCGAACTCCTGAGGAAACACAGTTTAAAGCTCAATCCAGAGAAGTGTGCATTCGGGGTAGCCTCGGGAAAGTTCCTGGGCTACATGGTAAGTTCACGAGGCATTGAAGCAACCCGCAAAAGATACAGGCCGTGCTAGACCTGAAGTCTCTCGGACAGTTAAGGAAGTGCAAAGCCTTACAGGAAGAATCACCGCACTCAACCGGTTCATCTCACGAGCAACCGACAAGTGCCATCATTTCTTCAAAGTCATCAAGAAAGCTCAAAAAGGGGTCGACTGGACACCCGAGTGCGAAGAAGCCTTCCAGCACCTAAAACAATACCTGGCACAGCCCCCTCTCCTAGCCAAACCCCTCCCAGGGGAGACACTGTATCTATACCTGGCCGTCTCGAAGCACGCAGTAAGCTCGGCACTAGTACATGAGACCGACCACATCCAGAAACCAGTTTACTACGTCAGTAAAGCCCTGCTGGCGCACGAAGAAACTCGATACCCCACACACGAACTCATCGCCCTATCCCTAGTCACCACAGCTCGGAAGTTACGACCCTACTTTCAAGCCCATCCGATCAAAGTATACACGGATTTTCCCCTGAGACAAATCTTGCAGAAACCAGAGGCCTCAGGAGGCTGATGAAGTGGTCAGTGGAAATAAGCGAGCACGACATCTCCTACCTCCCAAGAACAGCAATAAAAGGGCAGGCCCTAGCAGACTTCATAGCAGAGCTCACAGAACCGCAGGTCTTAGCCGTAGAAGAAGACATGTGGGAAATGTCTGTAGACGGGTCCGCAAGCTCGCACGGCTACGGAGCAGGGGTAGCACTATAAAGTGAGAAGGGAGAAGAAATACTGCTCGCCCTCAAATTCGCCTTCAAAACTACAAATAATGAAGTAGAGTACGAGGCTATACTGGCCGGACTAAGGCTGTGTACGGTAGTAGGAGTCCACAATGTAGTGATCAGGAGTGACTCTCAGCTAGCAATACAGCAGCTGAAAGGAGATTTTCAAGCCAGAGAACCAGCCATGGTAGCTTACTTAGCCGAAGTAAAGAAGTGGGTGGAGAAAGTGGGAAACGTACTCTTCAAACAGGTCGGACGAGAAGACAACTGCGAAGCAGACTCCCTGGCCAGGCTTGCCTCTTCAATGAAGACAGAAAACCCCAGGGTAATCCCTCTTATATACCTCCAAGAAAGAAGCATAGGGGAGACAGAGGTGGATGTACTAGAAGAAGAAGACAAAGATTCATGGATGCAACCGATCAGGAGGTACCTGGAAACAAGAGAAACCCCAAAAGATAAAAAGGAGGCCAGGAAGCTGAAGTTCAAGAGCACCAAGTTTTCCCTAATTGGGGGAGTACTCTACCGGAGAGGATACACCGTACCCCTCCTAAGATGCTTAGCACCAGAAGAAGCAGACTACGTGCTCAGGGAGATTCACGCAGGCATCTGCGGAAGCCACGCCGGGGGAAGATCAATCGCCTTCAAAGCCTTGAGGCAAGGATTTTACTGGCCAACCATGCACAAGGATGGCGTGAAGATAGCACGGAAATGCGAGGGATGCCAAAAGAATGCCAACCTCCACCATCAGCCTGCAGAACAGCTGACCACCATATCCAGCCCCTGGCCCTTCGCACAGTGGGGGCTAGACATTATAGGGCCGATGCCGAAAGGACGAGGTCAGGCGAAATATGCAATCGTGGCCATAGACTACTTTACCAAATGGGTGGAAGCAGAACCATTGTCCACCATCTCGGAAAAGAAAGCCACGGAGTTCCTAAAGAGAAATATAATTTGCCGGTTCGGAATCCCCCAGGCAATCATCACCGACAACGGAAAGCAATTCGACAGCAAGAGATTCAAAAAACTTTGTGAAGACCTCAAGATAACCTTAAAATTCGCCTCGCCGGCCCATCCCAAGTCGAACGGGCAGGTTGAAGCCACCAATAAAACCATCAAGTCAAACCTGAAAGCTCGGCTCGGATCAAGCAAAAGCCTATGGGTCGAGGAGCTACCAGAGGTACTGTGGGCACACCGAACGACCTTCAAGGACTCAACATAGAGACACCCTCTCCCTATCATACGGATGTGAGGCCGTCATCCCGGCAGAGATCGGAATGTCAACCCACCGGGTCCGTCACTTTGAAAACGAACGGAACGAAGAACTTATCAAAAATCACCTCGACCTGATCGAAGAAAGAAGAGAGCAGTCAGCAGTAAGAGCAGCCATCTACCAACAAAGAATGGCCCGATTCTACAATAAGGAGTTCGGACCCGGTCCTTCCTACCAGGTGATCTAGTGCTAAGAAAAGTAACTCTGAACACCCGACGACCTGAAGAGGGTTCGTTAGGTGCCAAGTGGAAAGACCTTACAAGATCATTGAGATAGTAAGACCAGGGGCCTACATCCTGGGGCGTCTGAACGGCAAGAGATTGAAGAAACCATGGAACGCCGAGATGTTAAGAAAGTACTTCCCATGAAGATCAACTTTCCTTTCTTCTATTTTCTTTTTGCAGAAGCCGGACAAAACACCGAACCAGAACAACTGTTGTAAAAAGGCGGTCCACCCCCAAACATGAATAAAAATTCCTTTTTTGACGAAATCCTTTAAATTCGAAAAACGACGGATCAGGGCTGGATTTCGTTCCGCTGAGGCCGTTTTTTTTACTTAGCTCGGGTTCGGGCGATGTCCCACCGAGTCTGTCTTTGGACTGGGGACGTAACATTCCCCCAGGGCCAAGTGATTCAAACAGCTCGGGGTCGGGCGATGCCCCACCGAGTCTGTCTTTGGACTGGGGACGTAACATTCCCCCAGGGCCAAGTGATTCAAACAGCTCGGGGTCGGGCGATGTCCCACCGAGTCTGTCTTTGGACTGGGGACGTAACATTCCCCCAGGGCCAAGTGATTCAAACAGCTCGGGGTCGGGCGATGCCCCACCGAGTCTGTCTTTGGACTGGGGACGTAACATTCCCCCAGGGCCAAGTGATTCAAACAGCTCGGGGTCGGGCGATGCCCCACCGAGTCTGTCTTTGGACTGGGGACGTAACATTCCCCCAGGGCCAAGTTGATTCAAACAGCTCGGGGTCGGGCGATGTCCCACCGAGTCTGTCTTTGGACTGGGGACGTAACATTCCCCCAGGGCCAAGTGATTCAAACAGCTCGGGGTCGGGCGATGTCCCACCGAGTCTGTCTTTGGACTGGGGACGTAACATTCCCCCAGGGCCAAGTGATTCAAACAGCTCGGGGTCGGGCGATGTCCCACCGAGTCTGTCTTTGGACTGGGGACGTAACATTCCCCTAGGGACCGAGTCTGTCTTTGGACTGGGGACGTAACATTCCCCCAGGGCCAAGTGATTCAAACAGCTCGGGTCGTCGGGCGATGTCCCACCGAGTCTGTCTTTGGACTGGGGACGTAACATTCCCCCAGGGCCAAGTGATTCAAACAACTCGGGGTCGGGCGATGTCCCCCGAGTCTGTTTGGACTGGGGACGTAACATTCCCCAGGGCCAAGTGATTCAAACAACTCGGGGTCGGGCGATGTCCCACCGAGTCTGTCTTTGGACTGGGGACGTAACATTCCCCCAGGGCCAAGTGATTCAAACAACTCGGGGTCGGGCGACGTCCCACCGAGTCAGCCGCTTCGCTTCGGTCTGGGGAGGTAACATTCCCCCAGAACCCAAGTATCTCGCTCAGCTCGGGGTCGGGTTACGTCCCACCGAGTCAGCCGCTTCGGTCTGGGGAGGTAACATTCCCCCAGAACCCAAGTATCTCGCTCAGCTCGGGGTCGGGTTACGTCCCACCGAGTCAGCCGCTTCGGTCTGGGGAGGTAACATTCCCCCAGAACCCAAGTATCTCGCCCAGCGGGGTCGAGATACGCCCCACCAAGTCAGCTCTCCGGACCGGGGACATAACATTCCCCCGGGTCCATATGCCTCACTCTTCACAGGGTTAATCCAGACCCCTCTAACTCGTACTGACCCCTGATGGGCCTTAAGATTGCAATGATGGCAAGAAGCATAAAAGGAGAAGAAAAAGAAGAAAGAAATAAACAGACATGAATGCATAAATATATATAAATACAAGTTGTAATATTATTACAAGAAAAAGTTAAAAGTGTACATAGGGCCCCGGTAGGGTTACCCTTTCTCATTCATCCCGCGCAGGGGCAGGAGCTTCTTCCTCAGTTGGCTCAAATGGCGGAAGGAGCGGCTCGGCAGCAGGAGGAGGAGCTGCGACTTCGGCATCAGGAGGAGGAGCTGCGACTTCGGCATCAGAAGGAGGAGCTGCGACTTCGGCAGCAGGAGGAGGAGCTGCGACTTCGGCATCAGGAGGAGGGATCTCAAGGCAGTCCTCGTCCACGGCAGGAACCCCCGATCCTTCTTCAGGAGGAACCTCAGGAGCCAGAATGACCGAGATGGGGGCGGGATCCATCACCTCCTCAGGCGGGGGAGGGATCCACTTTTGAAACTCTTCCTCGGAAATGTCCCCCTTACAGTAACTGATGGCCGCGTAGATAGGGTCCATATTCAGGCTCGGCAGCACCATCGGTATCATCTCGGCACAGTCACCAACTCCCTCGAGACGGATGGCCTCCTTCTCGACCTCGAGATCAGCTTCTCTCTTTTCCAGCTCACTCTCTCTCTCCTCGAGATCAATCTCCCTCTCCTCAAGCTCGGTTTTCTTCTTTCAAGACTATCTCGGGCCCGTGCAACCTCCTCGTCTTTGTTCTTCAACTTGGCCTCAGCACTTGCTACCTTCCCCTTCAGAACGCCAACCTCAGATTGGGCAACCTTCAGGTCCTCCCTGGCATTATCAGCAAATTTCCTTTCCAGCACAGCAGCTGCTTTGAGAGCCTTGTTCGTTTTGAAATTCTCAACAGCGGGCCCGCCTCGAGATTCCTGATCACCTCCTCCCGGTCAGCCAACTTTGCCTCCACTTCGGAAAGGCGACTTTGAAGCCTCTGGGCCTGACCGCCCTCGGACAGTAGAGTCAGAAGAAGACCCTTGTTCTTGGCCATAAGGTAGTTGGCCTGCACACAAAAAGGGAGGAAGGAGTCAAATACAAGAAAAGAGAGAACCAAGATCCAAAAAACCGAGAAGGGGAATAAAAATACCTTCGCCATCTGAGAACTCATCTCAGCCACAACACCCTCGGGAGATACATCCTCGTACCTCGAGACCTCCCCCGGGGGAATCGCCTCGGCCAATTCATTAAAAGCCGGCACTAAGTGAGAGGTAGCCTCCCGGATGCTTTCTCCCAAGTCATCCACCCCGAGGACCACAGGGCCCTTCCGTTTCCTGGAGGAACATTCAGAGGACTTCTTCCCCCTACGAATGTCCTTCCTCTTGACTGGAACAGCTCCCTCGTCTTCTCCCTCCTGGGCCAACTCGGTCTCCTCGGTCCCGAACTGACGCCTCCTCTTCCTAAGAGATTTCGGCGAACTGGCAAGGTGAGCAGATCCTGATGATTGCACGCCAGAAGGTGAGGACAGCCCCCGAACACTTGTTTGGACTTGTCCAGGAGATATATTCTCAACGAGATCGGTCCGTGCCTGGGAAGTTTCAGCACGGCCGGCCTTCTTCACGGTACCGGCCAACTTTTCAAGGAACTTTGGCCTCTTCGACATGCCTACAAAAAAAAAAAGAAAAAAAAAAAAGAAAGAAATCAGGGACCGAGCATATAGCAAAGATATCAAACATGATGAAACAAACAGGAAAGATCATTAAAACAGCCATCAGACACCTACCTAACCGGCCAGATACTTCCGGATGGACGGTCTGAATGAGGCCCGACTCAACAAAGGCCGCATCATTAACCAAATTCCTCCAGGGGCAGCATATCCCCGAGCCCAATGTACCCGCCTCCGAACCTGGCGAGAAACCTTTGGAGCATCTCGCCAACAAGCTGGGGGAAACCAGAGAAGTCAAAAACCTAAGAAACTAAGAACGGGAATAAAGAAAGGCAGGAGGAGGGTATTAAACCCCTAACCTCCCGCTCTGAAAATATCCGGAACCGAGACGTCCTCCTCGAACGATCTCAGGACCCGACCCCAGTCCCCAGTAGCCCAGAACCAAAGTCTTTGAAGTTCTTGTTGGAGTCAGGGAGTTTCTGGACAAGGTTGGACGAGCCATCATAAGCAGAGAGGTAATACCAACCGTAGTGAGTCTTTGGGTTAGACTTCAAACGATATAACCTTTTCACCTCTTCCAAGCAAGGTACACCTAAACCTGCCCGGTGCCAGACCACATATATGCCGGCTAGGATCCTCCAGCTATTCAAGCTCAATTGGCAAGGGGCAAGCTCCATCCCGGCCAGCATCCAAGCGAAATAGCGTTGCATCGGCAGCCGCAGCCCACATTCAAAAAAAGATAGAAGAAGCGCCACCGAGCCCTCGTCAGGCTGACTAGCACGATCCATTGGACCGGGAACTTCTAGAGCAATATCTATTGGAATGCTGTATCGTTGCCGCAATAACGCCAGATCATCCTCGGTTATCTTAGAAGGACGGTTCATATCCAGAGCCGACGGCCCAAGTTCTCCAGGCTCTGGGTCCTTCCGAGGAACCCTCTGATGATAGGAGTCATTTTCGACCTCAGGGGGGGTGGGGGTAGTGTCGAGATCTTCTACACTGGGCGCCCCTGAGCCCGAGGAGAGCTCTTCAGCAGGGAAAGTTGAGATTTTGACAGGCCTTTCGGAGGAAGAATTACTGTCAGACATCCCTGACACCAGAAAAAGAGAGAAGGGGGGAGAATCAGTCTACGAGAAGCTACCCACGGTGCCCGTGCTAAAACTAGATTTGGAGTCTCTAAAGAAGTGCCCTAAAGCAAAACCCGACAAAACCACAAGTCTCTCCCTAAACAAAATAAACAAATAGAACCACGGCACATCAAAACAAAAAAACAAAAAAAAAAAAAAAAAAAGAAGGCCCAGAAAACTTACTTGTTCTTCTCAAAAGCAGGAGGTTATACGGTGAGGTGGTGTTCGTTCCTTAGGTGCTCGGCAACGAAGAAGGATGAAGACCGCGGCTTGAGCTTCGAGAACACGGAGTTAAGTGGATCACAAAGAAAAGAAGCAGACGATTGCCGAAAAAAAAAAATGGGAACAGTGAAACCCTTTTTTTTTTATAGTCATGACTGGGAGGCACATCACCGTCGGTTTGAGCGGGAACCCAGCGGATGTTTGACAAATGTCGAAAGTTAGAAGAAACCCTAAAAGCTGATTTGATGGGCATTTAAGAAGACATGATAGTTGTGCGTCTCGAGGAAAGATGAACGAAACGGCAAGAAGATTCTTTTTTGCATTCTGGGACGACTACCAGCAAGAACAATCAGCACACTCTCTTCATATAGTTCCCGGCACCAACTCGCATACTCGTTGGAACCGAAAACTAGGGGACAGATGTTGATGGTGTTTTCAGGCACTACGGCATTTAAGACAACACAACAAGGACGAAAGGTTGACCCGAAGTATTAAGAGGTCGGCAATGACATTCTCAGCATAAAAGGATCGCCATGGCCGACCTCATTCATACCGACCAGATAACAAGGCGCGTTCAGGAAGGAAGAGCACCCTATTTCTTCGGATAATAAGACAAAATTATCCTACTATCACGGGAAAATTAATGAAATCAGTATCTTGATAGGACAAAAGGAGTAAAGTAAAGGTAGTTTGAAATGAGGAAACCTTGTAAGAAAAGGAGATTGGCTCAACTAGGAAGCCTTGTAGGAGAAGGAGTCTAAATTCTGTTGTTATAAATAGGGGGGAGCATGTGTAAAAGGGCATCGGAAAATCATCACAAAAGTGAGAAATTAGAGTCATAAAAGTTCCGATTTGTAAGAGCAAAAGAGAGGCCTGAGAGGCGTATTTGAGTAATAAAAAGAGGACCACCCTGTTCTTGTCCGTGGACGTAGGTCGGATCTCAAAGTCCACCGAACCACGTTAAATCACCTTGTCTGATTGGCGTATTTCTTTGTTTTTCGCTAAGTTTGCTTTTGGTTTCCCGCATAACCAAACAAATTCACAGTTGAAGGAGGGTTCCCTCGGAGGTGATATTCCCGTATTACCCTGAGACCAAAATCCACCGTCAACAACTTCTTAATCCTTTCAAAGCCTATTGACATTGCTCATTCCACTCCATAGGCTATTCCTTTCTGAGTAACTTGAAGATCAGTTCGCATACTGATGTCAGCTTGGCCATGAACAGACTGGTGTATTGTACTTTTCCTTAAAAAAAACACATACTCCATTCTCTATCTTAGAACAGACTAGTGTATTATACTATTCCTCGGTCATCTAACGCATGTCCTTACAAGTTTCCAGACCTAATCCTGAACATGCACTTCTCGAGGTTGAGCCTGAGATTGTACCTATATACTATTTGAAGGAATTTTTCTAATGCCACGAAGTTCCCTTCTCTAGTTTCTGACTTAACTATCATGTCATCTACGTACACTTTAACTTACTTACGCAGTCTGTAAGGGTGTCTTAACACCTAGTGCCCTAAAGCCACCAGGCTGGGGAGTCACTAGCCCAAAGCTCACTACATGGATTGAAGATTTTGTAAATAAATTAAAAAATCCAATGCTAAAAAGGTGTGAATTCTGATATAACTTTAGGACAAAAATATTACTCTTTTTCAACTACACTTATGAATATTGTAGGCACAATGAGCTGATTTATACTTTGTTGGTTCAAGGATAAGAAAATATAGCAGACCCGCTTACAAAGGCCTTACCTCCTAAGTTATTCGATAATATAAGGAGAATGTGGGACTACGTTACCATCCAGATTGGCACTAAGCAAGTAGGAGTTTGATGGAGTTAGTGCTTGAAGTGCCAATCTGATTTGTATATTTTATTATTTATTAATAAAATAACTATATTTTATTTCATACCTTATTAATGGTATTGTCATTATACGTATTAGAGTGATGTATATATATGCTAAGAATGACACCGACCTTAGAGTAGTTTTGACACTATGTGTAAACTATTCTAAAGTAAATATTCATAGTCATTGGTTTTGGAATACGGTCGAATTCCTATAACCTACAAGACTAACACATGTCGTATATTGGAATTGGAGTTCCAATGGTTTAAACGCGATGTACCATGAGTTTTGAAAACTCGTATAGACATGTGGGTATTCATTTGAGCGATACTGAATGACTCATAGGTGATTCCTAATAGTTGGAAGTACACACCACCGTCAATATGAATCTCCTGGAGTCGAGTAGCATATGTAATCCTTTGACTATAGGATAGTATTGATTTTTTGTGAGATCCTCCACACTTAGATGCCATGTATGTCAGAAACCTTTCATGGTCTGGCCTCTAGATGATCGTTAGGGGTGGACCGATGCACTCAGTAATTAAGTGCGAAGCAAGATAGGATTTATTGGCCCGACTGTATACCATAAAAAGGTTTAGGTATCCATGTTAGTAAAGTCATGATTCTTAAATCTTTGGCCAAAGTCGATCACCTAGGGTGGATGGCATCAGTTATGAAGAATCGTGGACATGTCGACATGAGATGTGCGTCTCAGAAACTTGACGGTATATTCTATGTTTCCTAAGCACAACTCGGATAGCCTACGACAGAGGGATTATTAAACATATGTGATGACCTCGACTTGTATAGTTCAAAAAGGTCGTTTGTACTCTTCGCGAATTTGGAGGTGGCCAAATTATGTACATATTAGCTAGGCTTATATGACGAACGTGTCTGAACTTAGAGAGTCTCAATATGAAGTATATTCGTTGAGCACTTGGGTAGCTAATTATTTTTTATAAAAGATAATATTCGATATTATAATTATCAACTAAGATAATCAAGTGTTATTGGATAACATTGATTATTTACTTTGACCTAATTAGATTAATTGGATTAATTCAATAATTACACAATGGCTTAATTGTAAAATCATAATTATATCTACTATTTGAGGATATTATGGTAATTGTAAGTATGTAATAATAGGTGATTTTGGCTTGATTTGATTGTATTAAATCAAGGTGGCAAACATTTAACTAATCCATTTCCTAATCCATGACTTGATTTAATTGGAATAAATTAAATTGGGAGACAATGGAGATTAATCACACCTAATTATATATATTTGGACAAATTGAATTAAGCCCACTTAAAAGTTGATTACAACTTTTATTAATTAAAAATTACCTAAGTTTTGCTATAAATAGCAAGGTTTATGAAGGTTTTAATTACAAGTTCAAAAACACGCATAAACAAATTCTTGAGAGATTAGCCTAAGTTAGAGAAGTGTTTAGAGAAGCTTGTGAGGTCTCTACAACATTTCATCTTTGAGAAATCAAGATTGGATCTTGAAGTGAAGCTTGGAAGCATTGGAAACAAGATTGGATCTTGAAGTCAAGCTTATACACCTTGGAGGTCCTCCAACAATTTCAACAAATGAGAAGTAGATTGGATCTTGCATCAAGCTTAGTAGGTAATGTTTGATCTTCTCCTAAGCTATGTTTATTTGTGTATTAGATGCATGATCACATAACTTAATGTTGAATAAGGCTAATCAATTGTGTTAGGATACTGTAAAAGTATAAACACTACATGCTTGTAATTCGGTCAAATATGTTCATGTTAGACATGGAATAATTAATAAGAGTTTGGAACTCTAAATTAAAGCTTAGAGCTATGGCTATCATTCTAGAATCACTTGACTACCTTTGGGTGACCTAGAATTGTTCACGAGATATTTTTTATTGGGATTGTAAATTGGTTGGATTCAAAATTTATGCAAATGTGCATTTAGAATAAATTTATGTTTTTGGAAAAATATTTGATATTTTGAAAAACTTGATTTTTATTCTATGTGTTTATATTTGTTTTGAAATTAAAAATTAATTTTGGGTGTTTTTGAAGTATTTAGGGAAGACATGAAGTTATAAGGGTCAAAGATCCTAATTGCTTCAGCTCACTGGAAAGTGAGCTAAAGCCTTTGAAAACAAACAAATGAAAATAAAAAAAAATAAAAAAATGTTGCTGCTGTGTGCGCGTACGCGCACTGCGTGCGGTGATTTTTATTTTCGCTCGTTTTTTAGCATCCAGACTCCGATTCAATCCCGATTTTTTCCTTTACACTCGTAATGGAATATAGTATTTCATAAAATAATTTAAAATTATGCCCATACTTGATATCCATGGGTTATACCCATTTCCACTGTCTAGGGTACCGATCCGACCATATGGGTTCCACAACTTCCCCAACACTTGCAATATGTGAAACTCATCGAAAACGTTTATTTACTTCACTTTTAATTTTTCTAACTACACATGGAAATAATAAAAACTCTTATTACTGTATTTTTTATGGAAAAGTATGGAAAACACTTTTCAATAGGTTCTACATATGGGATTGTGCAAGTATTGACCTAGCTTTTATCTAATACTAGTTTTGAGTGCTACATGTACTAACCTCTCTATTTGATTGATCTAGCTATCTTCACCCCATGCATCTTTAGAACTCTTTCTAGTGTTCGCTGAATATTATAAGAATTACATCAAGAGGTAAAAGTAAAACTCACGGTTTGTTCGTTGTATGATTCCATTTTGGCTATAAATTATAACCTAAATTACTTATATATAGACAATAGTAAAAAATATTGATTCAAAACATGGTATAATTTCTCCAAATATTCATATCATTCATATTTTTGGTTATTTTGGCCTCCATCCATTTATATGATGGGTGTTTTTTTTGTGCACTGGCAGTCTACGAAGGCAGTTTGCAAGCTGTTGGAGAATACAATACACAACAGCAGCTGAATTCATTGCAAACACCAATAGTGAAACCTTCGAAATTGACAGCTAGAATGGCAAAGAACACTAAAAATAAAGTTCATTTACAGTGAAAGAATTGACATTTGCTTTAGTTGTATGTTGTTCACAGTGGATTGTACATATAAAAATATGTATGCATTTTTTGTACACTAAAAAAATACCTAATATGGCTGAAAATTATATATGTATTTACTAAAAATCAGTCCAAAATTACACCATCCAAAAATATTGGTTCAATTAGATGTAATTACTACATATTGATTACATCCAAAAATATTGGTACATATTGATTATAACATCCAAACATGTAATCCAAATATTGAATATAGTGTTATATGGAGTAAGGCCACCATGTGCAGTTTTCGTAACAAGTCTATGAAGATGTTCCAAAATTATTGATGGGATTCCTTGAAATTTAAATTCCCTACAAGCAATAGCGATAAACCAAACTCTATAATAAATTGGGGGTGAATTGGGTTACGGCTAAGCGGAAATAAAAATCTTCGCCGATTTTAAGCTCTTTCACCAATTAAGGTCAATTTTCTCTATTGTGATGAACAACCTATATGCAAGTTTCTAATATATAAATATGTAATAAATAAAACTTGCAATATGTAAGAGTTAAGGGATAAAGAAAACGACACCGAGATTTATAGTGGTCCGACCAACAATGCCTACGTCCACTCCCCCAAGCCGCGCTTGAAGCTTTTCATTAATAACGAGTTTCTATGGCTCACCCGCAACCAAGAATTTTATGCAAGGTGCACTCTGAACCTTCACACTTTTTGAGTTTTCTACGTAGGCTCACTCGAAAACCTTTACAATTACCCAAACAATGAGATTTCACAAACCGCAAGTATTTTATATAAAAAAGTTGTAAAACACACTTGGGCACTCTCAAAAATAACGAAGATTGTGTGAGTTGGTTACCCAATTAATCTAATCTCAACACTAATGTATATGAAGGTGTAGTGTGCGTAAGCTTGATAAATGAGTGTATATGATTAAGAAGGTTTTATAGACACTCTTGTTTTTTGTTTTATGAGATGATATGAAGGTTGTGTATTATGTCTCATGTGTGGCAAAAACGAAATTAGGACTTCAATTTATAGTAAAATGTGAAAAAAAAAAACCCTAATAGCTCTTTCTAAGACCAGTATACCGGTCTCTGACACTGGTATGCCCGTCTCCAACGGATTTATTACCGTTTGAAGAACTTGTCGTTAGACCCATATGTTAACCGGTATAATGACCGGTATGGTTGGCCCCGGGTTCTAGAATATATGAAAAATTCAGCTTTGACCGGTATGATGACCGGTATGTAACCGATATGCCTGTCTAGACCGATATGGTGACCGGTATGCATGTCTCAGTAAGTTTCTGATGACCAGTCAATCATGATAGCACTCGGTATTTTGGCCATAACTTGCTCTAGAAAATTCCAAATCATGATCCGTAAATTTCTACATAACCTATACACATATATCTATCTTATATAACAATTCTAACTTCAAAAACATTAAGATGAATTTTATGAAATATTTCTAATGTGACATGTGTGGAGAAAAAGCACATCTAAATATGTTGTAGTAAAATGGCTATAGAAAAAGTTCTATATATCGCAATTGTGTTCCATTTGAACCGTATCAAATTAGAGACATATATATATCTAATGGTATATCATTTAGAGTTTAATTCAACTATTTTCTAATTTTTCAAAATCATTTCCCGATGTATTTGTGCATTGAAATTTACTTTGGTGCAAATGAATTTTTAAGCATTCTAAGTCATTTTAAATGTAAGTGATGCAAAATGTATAATTCCTAAGAGCTTTAGATCGTTTCAATAAACTCCATTACAATTATATTTAGCTCTTAATCATTATCTTCATCTTCATCTTGCTTGGCTCTTGCTTTGGCTTTTCCATATTATTTTTGGCTTTTTATCATCTTTGTTCTCTTGATCATCTTATAACTTATTTTAGCTGTTCATCAATATTTTGACTTCATTATCATCTTTTTTTTGTAATTTCCTTTAAAGCACATCGAAGTCTTCACTCTCGTTGCATCATCAAAATCTATTACGCGACTGTGTCACTAACAATCTCCCCCTTTTTGATGATGGAAACTCCTTAAAACTTGTGAGCTTCTGAGAGTCCAAATATTGACGATTTTGCTCCCCCTCAATAATAGTTGCCCCTCAATTTGTGATTGTCTTCAAAATACCTTTATAAGACTTAGACAAACACTTTAGTAAAATTACTCCCTTGAGGGTAAAACAAGTTTTAATCTCATTCTAATGATTTCTCCTCATTTGACATTATCAAAAGTGGAGATGCAAAAATTAAATCTAAATGAGATATTAATTACATATGTGCATTAAATGATGATATCAAAATTTAAAAATATGCACATTTTGGCATTTCCCCCTTTTTTCCATAAGATGTAGAAATCATGCATAAAGTAGTTCTCAAAATTTTATACCCATGATTACCAATTGAATAATTACCAATGCATTTTTAATAATTGTCTTCCCATAATTATGATAGCAATTAATAAAAAAAATCAAATATCCATGTTTTTCATTATACCAATGAAAACTTATGTCAATATACATGCATTTTATTTTCATTCAAATATGTTTTATGACAAAAGCATTTTCAATGCAAATCAATCAAGTAATCATATACATGTCATTTAACTTAATAAATTTAATGTGATACTAATTAATATGAAGAGGGGTTTATATTTATGATTAAGGCATTTAATGATATCAAATGAAAATCAATGCCAATAGAAGTTTTATTATATTACATAATCATTTGTATGCTTCAAAATATATTAACCAATAAAAATATGCATACTAATACATAATTTAGAGGAAACAATACCAATATTTCCGTGAATATGGATTTTACCTATTATTGTTGCGATTCCTCATTTCTTTGAGCCTTTGGATCGATTTGCATTTCTCTTTAAGATTCATTCCCAAATCTCCCCCTACAAAATTATCAAGTGCATTTTGGTACCCAAACTTTCTTAGGTCCATGGGGGTTAATCTTGATTCCTTGAGGAATTCGTGCATTTACATTCTTGTTCATGCACTCAAAATTTTTGTTTCTTTTCTTGTTGCATGCATGAAATATGATGTTTTCATTTATAGCAACATTAGCATAGAAGTCGGATACCTTAACAAAATAATTCATTAAAAATTTTCATTTAATGTAAGGCCTATATCCTAATCCTTCTCTTTTAAATGCACATTTTTTGGATCCAATTAGCATATCAAAATTTTTCCGTCTCAATGTGAATTTACTAAGTATGGTTTTCAAATCTATAACCTTAGAGTTTAATAAAACATTTTCATTTAACATAGATTCACAATCGCATGTTTTTGAGTTAGATGGCATGTTAGATATGACATTTTCAAGTTCTAGCGTTTACTTCTTAACATGCATTTTCATCATTTAAGCATGCAATTTCTTTTTCATGTTTTCCCTTTAAGCATATAATCTCATTATCTAAAACGTAAAATCTATTCATACAAGATGCATGATCATTTTTAAGTGATGAATGCTCATTTTTAACAATTTTAAGTTTCTTTTCAAGCATGTCACACAACTCATTTAAGCCATTAAAATCATTGAGTAAATCATCATAGTCTTGGGAGTTTTATACCTCTTCTCTTCACTTTCAAAGAAGAAATCATCATCCCTGATAGCCATGAATGCCAAATTTATTCTCTCTTGGACCTCTTACTCTTCGGATGAGGTTGAGTTGCTATCGCTCCAAGTTAAGGTAGCTTTCAATGCCTTTTACTTTCCTTTCATTTTTCTCAATGGGCAATCGGTAGCTATATGACCCGGTTTGTTTCATTCATAGAAAAAAAATTTCATGTTCTTCCGCGGCCATTTTTCTTGTTTTTTTTCATCCGTCTTTGATTTTCCTTTAAGCTTGGCGGATTTGAGGAACTTTTTTATTGGATTTCTATGTAGTCCCAAGATCAATTTAAGCATTGAAATTAAATGAATACACAAAGAAGGATGGCGGAATCATACTTACTTTGATCGGATTTTGGAGGTGTTGAACATAAAACTTTTGCACTTTGAGAAGTCTCCAAACTCCTCTTTGAATTTGGATTCAAGCTCCAAGCTTCAATGGTGATTCCAAGCTCTAAGATTGGTTTCCCAAATGATCCCTTTGTGTGCTAGCACCTTTGAAAATTTGCAACAAATCTTCAATTTTTCTCTTGTGAAATTCGGCCAAGCCTTTAAAAATTTTTGAGAGAAAAAACTGCACTTTGCCGTGAATGAGAGGGGTAGAAAGAGAGAGTGAAAATTGTGTATTTGATTTCCTAAAACCAAATTAAAAATATACCAAATGTTTGGTAATGATCACATCACTTTTCCACTTGAGTGTTTTACAAGTAAACACAAAAATCTTCGCTAACTTCCATCACCATAAAGGTGAGTGAATGACTAGTGATGTGACTTGATGTGAATTATGGGCCCCACTTGAATTCAAAATCCGAGTGGGCCAGCAAACACTACCAGACTCGGGTTCGCTAATTCCAAATTAATGAATTTTCCGTTGCGACGTAATTAAATCAAATTTAATTAAATAATTATGCCTAGCGAAATTACTATTCACTTCGCTAGCGAATTAATTCAAAATTAATTCATTTGCCCGAATTAAAATCCAATTTTAATTCCGCGTTGAAATCAAATTTCGTTTAATATATCAAATATATTATTTTATCGATTAATTTCAAATTAATCGTTCTCTCTCTTCAAATAGTAATTTATCCTAGATAAAATCTCTTCATAATTAATCCAAGATTAATTATGTTTGAATCATACATCATCGGTGAATCTTCGGGTAGCGACCCAAGAGATCCCTGGATATATTGGCAGTAAATTTGATCGTCGGACTATCCGAACACGTACGTACCTTGTACTACATTTTTACTGATTTACGAGATATGGTTGGCTTCTAGTAAAGTGTCATGCCTTCCCAATTATCCAGAAATATTCTTAATGGAATATATAACCTTTGTCAGGCATAGTATACGTAGTATTGCGTATTTTAATCCAGTATCGGATGTCACATGCTAGGCTTGGGACTAGAATAGTGTCTGCCCCGTACGAAGCATATATCGGATCATGAGCAACTAGTCTCTTTAATCGAATAATCATGACATTGTCATATTATTCCAATGGCTGCAACACATTAGAGCCCCAATTCTGTATCCCTGTGTGATCATCATCTCTACATGACTGAAGTGATACTTCCGTCTTGACATTACATCCAATACACTACAATTCTCAATAAACCCAGAAGATGCATACACAGAACCTGTTAAAGTCCCGGACGACCAAAACTAAAGCATATTGATTGTCGCAAGTACTAGCGATGTAAGTCTCAGGTTAAGACCAAATATATCTACCCTGATGCGGATTCCCATAGACACATAGTCAAACTACCAATAGGATTCCACGGGGTCTATCCAGAGCGAAGCTATTTCCGTATCATCGGTAAACACAACCTCCTATCACACTTGCATAAGTATCCAATACTTAAATATATGAGAACTATGTTGTTACGCTTCCATAACACGCAAAAGTGCAATACTAGTCTATTCCGTATTATCGACGTACAATCTCGATAATACTACGACTAAGGATGTTTAATGATTAAACTGTTATGGATTGATACTGTC
This sequence comes from Zanthoxylum bungeanum, assembly GCA_019454045.1. Taxonomy (NCBI): domain Eukaryota; kingdom Viridiplantae; phylum Streptophyta; class Magnoliopsida; order Sapindales; family Rutaceae; genus Zanthoxylum; species Zanthoxylum bungeanum. The sequence continues at coordinate 92,491 of SKCR01034243.1, read as the reverse complement.
TCATATCTTATCAATCTAGAACTAATCATAAGGACTTTCATCATTTATATATCCAAGTAAATAAATTACAAAATGATAAAATGTAATTTCCATTGTCACATAGTTAATTTATAAGGAAAAAAAAAAAAAAAACCACAATGTCTTTTACAAATAGTGATGCTATTGGTCATAGTTGTCCAACAATCTCCCACTTGGCCTATAGCCAGTCACTCAAGCATCTAACACTTGAACTATGTACATGTCGCTTAAACTTTTGCTGAGGAATAGCTTTCGTCAGCGGATCTGCCATGTTGTCCTCTAATACGACCTTCTCGATCTTCATATCGCCACGATGTATGATCTCACGAACCAGATGGAAACGTCGCAGAACATGCTTGGATTGTTGATGAGACTGTGGTTCCTTAGCCTGTGTTATAGCCCCGTTATTGTCACAATACAATGGAACATGCTCAACTGCTAACGGAACTACTCTTAATCCAATTATGAATTTTTGGATCCAAACTGCCTCTTTTGTTGCTTCAGCTGCAGCAATATACTCCGCTTCTGTTGTTGAATCGGCAACAGTCTCTAGCTTGGAAGATTTCCAACTTACTACTCCGTTGTTCAAATAAAATATGTACCCGGATTGTGACTTGCAGTCGTCTTTGTCGGTTTGGAAACTTACATCGGTATACCGAGTTACCTCACGTTCTCCATCTTCATAGATTAAAAAAGCATCCTTAGTTCATCTAAGATACTTAAGGATATTCTTAACCGCCATCCAGTGACCTTCACCTTAATCGATCTGATAGCGACTACACATGCTCAAAGCATACGAGACATCAGGTCACGTACATATCATGGTATACATGATCAATCCAACTGTCGAGGCGAATGGTAACTGACTCATGATGTCTCTCTCATCTTGAGTTTTAGGACACATGTCCTTAAATAGAGTGACGTCATGTGACATTAGCAACAGTCCCATCTTGGACTGATCCATGTTGAATCTCTTCAACACTTTGTCAATGTACGTACTCTGGGAGAGACCATGCATCTTTCTAGATCTATCCCGGTAGATCTTTATTCCTAGAATAAAGGCTGTTTCTCCCAGATCTTTCATGGAGAATTTTAAAGAAAGCCAAGCTTTCACCGACGTTAACCTGGGAATGTCATTGCCAATAAGTAATACATCATTAACATAAAGGACAATGAATATCAGTGCGCTACCACTAACCTTCTTATATACACAATGATCATCCTCGCTTTGAATGAAATCATATTCTTTTATGATCTCATCAAAACGTTGATTCCAAGAACGTGATGTTTGCTTCAATCCATAAATGGATCGATTTAACTTACAAACCTTGTTTGCAAGTCTTGGTACGACAAAACCATCAGGCTGTTGCATATAAACATCCTCCAAAAGTTTTCTGTTAAGGAAAGTGGTTTTGACGTCCATCTGCCATATCTCGTAATCGAAATATGCAGCAATAGCAAGCATTATCTGAATGGATTTAATCATGGCAACGGGTGAAAAAGTTTCATTGTAATCGATACCATGTCGTTGACGATACCCTTTCGCTACAAGCCTATCTTTGTATGTTTGTACGTTGCCATCCATGTCGGTCTTCTTCTTGAAGACCCATTTGCAACCATTAGGCTTTATGCCTTCTTGTGCATCAACAAGTGTCCAAACTTGGTTGGTATATATGGAATCCATTTCAAACTTCATGGCTTCTTTCCATAAAGCGGAATCGATATCTTTGATCACTTCCTCATACGTAGCCGGCTCGTTATTCCCAATAAGATTAATATCCACATGAGGTGAGATCAGAAACCCATACCTTTCAGGTTGTTTTCTGACTCTCTCCGACCTACATGGTTCTTTGTATTCGAATATTGTGATACAGTGTAGGCATTGCATTTTTACATGTGAAACCCGAGGATGAGTCTCAGTTGGAGGCACTACCTTTTTAGTTAAGGATATTGCGGGAAACGGTCGTCGGAAGGGAGTCGGTATTACCTTAGATTTTTATTCATTTGTTTAGCGTCAAGCTCACTTGTTGGACCTCCGTTAAAAGCATCTTTGGCCTAAAAAACCCGCAAACCTTTTAATCTTGGCCCAAACCCACTCACCAAGCCAACACAACATCAAACACCTAACCAAGCCCACGCCCATATCACCCTAAAATACCTCCAAATTAAATCAAATACTAAATTAAATATTAATTAAATAATTTAATTGAATTAAATAAAATAATTAAACCATTTACCAAATTAAATAAAACATAAAATATAATTATACCAAATTAAAATATTGTAACTTCCTAACTTAAAATATTATATTCTAAATTAAAGAAATATTATGCCTAATTAAAATCATTCATAACCAATTAAAAATATTGACTTCCTAATGTAACAAATTAAATGCCTAATTAACACCAATCAAATATTCAACCTTCCTAATTCACCAAAAAATTTCCCCACAATCAATCAAATCCTTTCATTGTTTGACACCAAATCCAATCTATTCCTTATGAGACAAGGGGAATAAACAACCCATAACCAAGTCATTCACCCCTTCACACATTATTGATTCACGCCCAAGCCCTAGAATACAAGATACAATTCACGCCCAAGCCCTAGAATACAAGATACAATTCACGCCCAAGAAGAAGTAACACATACAAAATTCTCTCAATCCCCTCCCTCTATAGCCGAGAACATCATCCTCCTCAACCCCTCCATTGCCGAAAATTTTACAGCCCTAACTACCATCAAATAACCCCCTAATCACCACTGAAAACCATCCCCATAAACCCCCACGTCACCGAAATTTACATAAAAAACAGCAGCTGTATCACCGTAAATTACATCAAAAACTACACCCCTGAACATGCAAACAGTACACGCAAACCAGCAGCTACATCACCGAAATTTAGCCCTCTAAAGAGCCCCTAAAACACCTCAAACCAGTAGTAAAAAAAATGCACTTAAAGCCTTTAAAAAACCCCAAAATAATCCACTAAAACACCAAAATAGCAACCTGAAATACAGAGAAAACAGCAGTAAAATGGAGTCAAACATTGGCTTGAGCAGCGAAACAGCGAGGGAAAATGCGAACCAGTGAACCGGGAAAGTTAAGGAGCTTTAACCCTTCCGATCTCCGTAAAACGCAAGTCCGAAAGCCGAAAAAAGGTTAGACCTGAGGGTATTCCTTCACATCCATTTTTATTAATATTTTTACTTTTTATTGAATCTCATTCGCATGATTATTGTGAAGTGATGCATGTTGTGGCCCTTGAATAGATAAATAATGCATGTCTTGTGAAATGATGTATGTTGTGGCCTTTGAATAAAACGGAAAATGTGTCGCCTCTTGTGGTATATAGGATGGAAAACCGGACGTAAATTTCATAGCCGATTCTGAATGGATGGTAGTACGATCTGCACTTGGGATACAACTCTACGTACCACTTGAGCAAACGGCGCATATTTTGTTTTATGTTGTTTTGATGTGTTTATTATTCGTTATTTCATTTCTGCATATTATTTATTTATGTAATGTTGAGATAAGCGCATGGGCCTAGTAAGTGTGATGAAAGGTCCTCTAATTAAAGGGGTTAAAATCCTTTACCACGATACTTCACCGCGCCGGACGATGAATATTCGATTGGATGTAAGATATGTTCAATCGGGTTTAAGAAATCTGATATCTTTGCATTTACTTTTGTTTCATATATATGCATTGTGTTAATTACGCATGGGCTTAGTAAGTGCGATGAAAGGTCCTCTAATTAAACAGGTTAAAATCCTTTACCACGATGCTTCACACCGCGTCGGAAGATGTATATTCGATTGGATGTGAGATATGTTCAATCGGGTATACGAAATCTGATATCATTGTATTTACTTTTGTTTCATATATATACATTGTGTTAATTACTCATGGGCTTAGTAAGTACGATGAAAGGTCCTCTAATTAAAGAGGTTAAAATCCTTTACCACGATGTTTCGCCGCGCTGGACGATGTATATTCGATTGGTTATGAGATATGTTCAATCGGGTATGCGAAATCCGATAACCTTGTATTTACTTTTTTTTATATATGCATTTCGGTAAATGCGCATGGGCTTAATAAGTGTGATTAAAGGTCCTCCGTGTCGAGAGGTTAAAAGTCTTTACCACGATGTTTTACCGCACCCCATATTATGTCTTGTATCTCTTGTTTGCACATCATTGTTTTATTTACGCATGCATTTCATTCTAAAACGCATGGGCTTATTATGTTGGATGAAAGGTTCTTCATTTGGGGGAAGAAAAGCCTAAAAGACTACCTTTGTGACAACACTTTGCCGCGCCCTTTATTCCGCAATTCACTTTATGTCATTTCCTTGCATAATCATGCATCACGTACAATATGTTTAATCGAACACTTGAAGTCTTATATAGATATAGGCATACGTTGCATTTCTCTTCTTTCACTCTCATTAGCCATCTTCTTTTGCATCGCATCATAGCACGTTTATTTTAATGTATGGTTACATCTTAGTTGCCTCTTTACATGTTGCATGTGAATTGCCTATTTAATCATCTCTTCATCATGCATTTGAATTTGTCTCTTTATTTATCCATTCACATTGTGGGGTTATTTTGACCCTCATTAATATGCATGTTTGTATAATCACTATTTGTTTGTGCTTCCTTAACGCGTTTATGCTTGCTGTATCTTGATTTTCCTTATATTGCATGCCAATATCACTATGGTTTATTTGCGTTCATATATGCATGAATGTTAAATGTTTGTGAAGTTTTATGCTTGCCATACCTTGATTCTCCTTATATTGCATGCCAATATCACTATGGTTTATTTGCGTTTGTATATGCATGAATTTTAAATGTTTTTGAAGTTATATGCTTGTCGTATTTTGATTTTCCTTATATTGCATGCCAATATCGCTATGGTTTATTTGCGTTTATATATGCATGAGTGTTAAAGGTTTATGAAGCTATATGTTTGTCATTGTAATGACTTATTTTTAAGCATGCAAACTTAGTCATAGGAATTATTGTATGGACTGAATCTAGGTCACCTTTGGGCATATTACATAGATTCGATTAATTTATTACACAAATCATATCATCACAAGTGACATAAGTAAGGGACCATTCCGAACCCAACGGTTTGAGGTCTTCCCTTGCGAGGGGTGAGTGCGGCCTTAAATCTTTATCCCGGTTCACACCGGGTGGCGACTCCATGTTATATCTCCGGTTTAGTTCCCCCGTAGACTATTCAGTACTCCCAATCGGGCCGCGAGCTCGGAACAGCTTGCGTCACCCAAGTTTCATGTGTCACTACAGTCTGGCAACTCCACTGGGGATAGAGAATTGGCCCCAAAATAATGTCTTGTAATGTGTATAATTTGTGCTTTATTTAATCGTATCTGTAATGGGTTTATGGGGTTTAACCAAAGGCATTGTTTAAGCTAGGTAATGGTTAGTGTCTTCCTTCATTCACTACCTTTCGAGTAAAAGCTATGAAGGCAACTACATAATCATTACCCGTAGCTTGTTGTGATAGACTAGTTTGGAGGACTCGTTGTTTATTCCTGTCACCAAGCGATTAGAGTCTAAGTGGCTTGGGTATTTAAGAGAGTTCACTCTACCCTCCTTTTGGGGAATCTACAACGAGAAATCCATTCGACAGTTACTCACACACCGTAACTCGTTGGCACGTACCGAAAGGTATAAAAAAATGAGCACTTACTTGGTCGCTTGAACCCTTGAGTGGGGAGTCCTAGTTGTGGGTAATCCTTCGTCAGCGAGAGCCTTTGTCCACACTCCTGTAAACCCGCATGTGAACCTTAGAAATTATTTATTATATGTTTGTGTTTGGGAACATCGCCGTTTGGATCCATTTGGACCTTTTGTCATGAGGTATGGGCTTGTTAGGCCATTTAAACTGGGACAAGAACATATCCTATGACGATTGGGCCAAATAGGCCATCGTATGTTTGTGTTTGGGAACATTATCATTTGGATGCAGTTGGACTTCTTGTCAGAAATGCGAACTTGTTGGGCCATTTAAACTGGGACGAGTTCGTATCCTATGAAAATTGGGCCAAGAGCTTCTGAAATATCGATAGGCCATCTTGTGTGTGAGCCTTTCATCATTTGGAGTCATTTAGCCACATTATCGCAAAGTGTAAGCCTGTTGGGCCTTTTTCAATTGGGACAAGTTTGCACCACGCAATAGCGTGATTGAATACTTTAAAATGGTGTTGAGCCGATTTGTGTGAGAATCTTTAAATAAGTTGATATATTCATTGTGTTGCATGCATCTCATTCATACGTATATCCTGTTAACACCCTCTATGTCTACAAAAAAGACATCATAGATTCCTGTTGGGTTAGAAAAGAGGGAAGACTCACCAAAATATCGAGAACAGATATGAGTGAATCAGATATTGAGGTATCCCGTATGGATCAGTTGGAAAACAGTCTTACCAAGATTACTGAACAGTTACAAGCCTTGACTACTGCTGTGGCTGGTAGGTTGTGCCCCGTGCTGGGGGAAATTCTGAAAATGTGAGGCGTGAGGAGCCTCCGAACGGGTTGGGGGATGATATCTCCGCTTTTGATGACGACATGGAAGAATATACAACAGGCAGAATGATTGGGTCTCCAATAGAATTTTCGAAGCTTCGGGATCAGGTTGAAACAGTTACCCACAAGATGAGGGGTAAACATGAAGAGTTGTTAGATTATGAGGCAATGACATTCGAAGAACACTTGCCGGCTCAGTTCAAGATACCGGATATGGCTAAGTTTAACAGGAATGGGGATCCCGAGGGTCCATCTCCGTCAGTATGTTTCAGTTATGAGTTCAGTGGGTTTATCCAAATGTCAGGTGCAGAAAATGTTTGGATGTCACTCGAAGAGGCGCCGGTAATTTGGTATCACCGCCTTGAGAAGAAGGTTAGGGAAGATTGGAGGGAGTTGGCTGATGCTTTTCTAAAGCAATATGTTACGGACTTGGAGATTGATTTGTCACTCTGTGATTTGGAGAACTAAGCAGAAGCCGGAGGAAAGCTTCAAGGAGTATGTAGACCGCTGGAGAAGCCAGCTCCTAAAGATGCAGACTCGGCCCTCTGAGAAGGACCAAATTAAGATGATCATCAAGGGCACCAAGCCCTCCATCTATGGGAAACTGAGGAGGATGACCTCCATGATCAATGACTTCCGACAGTTGAGGGAAACCGCCATGGATATTGAAGAAGAAGAGGAAGAAAACATAAAGTTCTATGGCCTAAACAGGAGGCCCATTATGGGAACATCGGGTACCAAACCTGTTTCTGCGGAGATTGCTACCATCTGGAATTAGAGGTTCTCCAACTTAGGGAGACCCTTGTCTAAGATGCTGGAGAAATTGAAAAGACAAGGACTTCTGAAACCCTTGGAAGCCAAATCATTACCCAACCCCCCACCATCACATTATAACCTAAACCTTTACTTCCACTTTCACCAACAAAAGGGCCATGACACCGAAAATTACGCCCGACTCCGCCATGAAATCCAAGACCTGATAGACTCCAAGAAAATACCCGACTCAGAAACAGAACAGCCTGACACACACAGAAACCCCTTACCCTACTACTGTGCCGTACCACTACCGACCTATATGATAAACTTTGGCCTAGCCGAAAGCCTTGTCCTCAAATCCTTTGACCATCAAGCCTATTGCCTTGGAATTTGGGACAGTAACAGTGAAGATGAGACAGAACAATGGCAGAATTTCTGGCTAGACTTCTCCGGTAGTGATGAAGAAGCAGTGAGGGGGAGACACGCAGTGGGCATTTCTACAATGATATGACTGAGAAGGGCAAGGAAGTATTAGCAGATAGCAGAGAAGTGGTTGAGAATAAAGAGAATACTAATGGGGATACAGTGCTGAGACAGTTGAAAAAGACCCGAGCATAAGTGAGTATTTCAGATTTGTTGTGTGCGTCTCAGGAGCACAGGCGGGCCATGGTTGAGGCCTTAAGTAAGATAGTGGTAACGGAGGATGCCAACCCCGTAATGTTTGTTGGGTCAGTGAAAAATGAGGCTTTGCAGGAAATCACTTTTTCTGAGGAAGAACTCCCGGCTGAGGGGAGAAATCATAATAGACCTTTGTTTATCAGAGCTGAAGTAAGGGGTAAAAAGACCTCTTGTGTAATGGTGGATGATGGCTCATCTATTAATGTGTGCCCGTTGAAGATTTTGGCCAAGCTGGGTATAAAAGCAACAGATTTGGATCCCTCTAGTATGACTATCAAGGCTTATGATAATAGTAAGCGAGGAGTTGAGGGTACATTTGTGGCAGCGGTCAAGGTTGGTCCAATTGAGGATGAAGTTGAGTTCACTGTGCTGGATATCCCAGCCACTTTTGGCTTATTGTTGGGGAGGCCTTGGTTTCATAAGCTTGGGGGCGTGCCCTCCACTCTACATCATATGATTAAGTTCCCGTATGGGGGAGAGATTGTCACCATCCGAGCTGAGGTGGACAATGCTGTGGCCGCTTTGGAAATACAACCTTTTCACGAGGTTCAAGTGTCGGCAACTTTTGAGGAATGGGTGGATCCTAAGGTGGTTAGGATCATGGGAAAAATGAAGTATGAGCCGGGTGAGGGTTCAAAACTGCCGGACTTTAGAGGACATACTACTCGGAGGGGTCTGGGATACAAGTCTGATAAAGATAAGTCGAAGGTTAAAAAGAAAGGTTTAAAACTGGCAGATTGTTTTGTGAAGGCTTCGGGGTATCAAGGTGAGCCTGAACCGATAGAGGTTAACGGGATTGTGGTGTCTGGTTTTGAGATCTTCCAATAGATGCTGGGTAAGAAGCCGCTGACTGAAGAAGTTGTGGAGAAAGAGAATTGGGAAGAAGAACTGATGAAGTTAGAGAGCCTTAATCTTGAGGAGGATAAAGAGCCTGAGAAGAACCTGGTTGCGGAGGATGAAGTGTCTGCAGATGATGAAGACATTTATCTTCCTGATTTGTTTGAATGTACTCCCACACTTATTAGCAATAAAGACAATCATTTTGCTTATTTTCCCGAGTCTTTTTCATCTAACTTGCATGACTTGGAGTATATTCGATATCAGCTCCACCAAAACAAATGCACTTAATCTTGGTACACCTGAGAATCCTAAGGAAATTTTGATTGCAAGTGAAGTTACCGCTGAAGAGCGGGAGAAATTAGAAGAAGTATTGGTCAGATATGCCAAAGTGTTTACTTGGTCCTATGAGGACATGCCGGGGGTAGACAGAAGCATTGCCCAACACACAATACCAAGTTATCCGAACATGAGGCCAGTGAAACAGAAACTTCAACGAATGAGACCAGAATGGGCTGAGAAAGTTAGAGAATAAGTCAAGAAATAGATAGATGTGGGATTCCTAGAAGTGGTAAAGTATCCTTAATGGTTAGCAAATATTGTGTCAGTGCCGAAGAAAGACGGGAAAGTCAGAATGTGTGTGGATTACAGAGATCTCAACAAGGCTTGCCCGAAAGATGATTTTTCTCTACCGCATATAGATGTTCTGGTTGATAGTGCGGCTTTATCTGCTATGTACTCATTTGCAGATGGGTTTTCAGGGTACCATCATGTTCTTATGGCTGAAGAAGACAAGCACAAAGCTGCCTTCGTCACAGAGTGAGGCACTTAGTATTACAAAGTAATGTCGTTTGGGCTCAAGAATGCAGGAGCTACTTATCAACAGATGGCCACCACATTATTCCACGATTTGATGCACAAAGAGAATGAAGTGTATGTGGATGACATGATGGTGAAATCAGAGACAAGAATTGGGCACATAGAGGCACTTGAAAAGTTCCTTCAGAGAGTTGACAAATACAACTTGCGGCTGAATCCCAAGAATGTGCGTTTGGGGTGACATCAGGAAAACTGCTGGGACATACAGTGGGAATGGGAGGAATAGAGGTAGACTCAGAAAAGATCAAAGCAATCACAGAAATGCCTGCACCGAAGACAGAAAAAGAAGTCAGAGCATTCTTGGGGAAGATTCAGTACATCAGTCAGTTCATCGCCAAGTTGACATCAGTATGTGAGCCTATCTTGAAACTGTTGAGAAAAGATCAGCCAGTGAGATGGAACGAACAGTGTCAGACAGCCTTCGATAAAATCAGAGAGTACTTGGTAAAGCCTCATGTATTGAAACCTCCGAGACCGGGAAGACCTTTGATATTGTATTTGGCCATAGAATCAGAAGCACTGGGGGTAATGATGGTACAGGCAGATGAAGCATGGGTAGAACATGCAGTTTATTATCTGAGTAAGAAGACGCTCTCGTATGAGTCTCGGTATCAAGATGTAGAGAAGATCTGTCTTGCAGTGGTATGGGCTTCCAAAAAGTTACGGCATTATTTCGAGTCTTACAAGATCCAGGTAGTGGCAAATGAGAATCCTCTTAAATATCTTCATTCAATGCTTTCGCTAGTAGGGAAACTGGGTAGATGGTTAGTATTGCTGACAGAGTTTGACATTGAGTATCTCACCTCCAAAGTGATCAAAGGGCGAGCAGTAGCAGAGTTTCTAGCATTGCAACCTGTTGAGGGGGATCAATATAAGTTTGAATTTCTGGATGAGGAGATCCAAGTAATAACAGTTCAGAGATAGAATATGTATTTTGACGGAGCAGTGAATTACAAGGGAGCCGAAATTGGGATCGTGATAGTGACCCCCGAGGGAGAGACTTTGCCTTTGGCCAAGAGATTGATGTTCAGAGTGACTAATAACATGGCCGAGTATGAGGCATGTGCTTTTGGTTTGACAGCATTGATAGCCTTGAAGGCCGGGAGTGTGGAAGTCTACGGAGATTCTATGTTGGTAGTCCAGGAAATGCGAGGAGAATGGGAATTGAAAGAATAACGGTTGAAACCTTAATTTTTCACCTCAGAAAGTTGGCACAGGTTATCCCAGATTGTAAGTTTCAGCACTTGCCGAGAGAAGAGAATCAGATGGCAGACGCACTTGCTACACTTGCAACGACTTGGGAAAATCCAAAAAGTTGGTGATGAGACCGTTGATACTGACAACAGTGAGCAGACCTGTTTATGAGACAGAAAGAATTCTAGAGGGAGAGGTCGACGACGGTAAACCTTGGTATCATGACATTAAGAGGTATCTAGAACACGGGGAGCTCCCGGAAGGGGCAGACAGAAAAGATAGAATAGTCATTCAGAAATTAGCTTCCCATTATGTGATTTTGAAAGGGGAACTGTACAAGAGGCAAGCAAACGGTATTCAGTTGAAGTGTTTGAGAAAAGAGGAATCTCAATATGTAATGGAAGAAGTACACGCCGGGGTATGTGGTCCGCACATGAACGGGTTGAATCTATCCCGCAAGATAGTGAGACAAGGTTTTTATTGGTCAACCATGGAAACCGACTGCGCGAAGATGGTAAAGCACTGTCATGATTGTCAAGCACACGGTAATTTGAATCACTTACCGCGCACAGAGATGCACGGGTTGTAAGAGTCGTGGCCCTTCTCATCATGGGGAATTAATATGATTGGAGAAATTCGACCGAATGCATCAAATGGGCATCGCTTCATAGAAGTGGCAGTAGATTACTTCTCGAAGTGGGTGGAAGCTGAATCATTCCGTAATGTTACAGCAAAACACATGGCAAAGTTTATAGCTCGGAATCTCATTTTTCGATACGGTATGCCGCATCATATAGTGACAGACAACGAAGTTCAATTTCAAGGAGAGACGAAAGTAATATTACAGAAATACGTGATAGGCCGCCACAAGTCATCACCGTATAGCCGCAGGCGAATGGGGCAGTTGAGGTAGTCAACAAGACTATAAAAATGATTTTAGCCAAGATGACAGAGAATTGCAGAGATTGGGTCGAGAAACTACCGTACGCCTTGTGGGCGTACAGAACATCAGTAAGAACAGCAACATGAGCCACACCTTATTCATTGGTCTATGGAATGGAAGCAGTATTGCCAGTAGAAGTGGAAATACAGTCTATGAGGGTATTAGCAGAGGCAGAATTACCGGAACGAGAATGGGCCGCATAGAGGTTTGATCAGTTAGCACTTCTGGATGAGAAGAGAACAAAGTCTTTGTATCACATGCGGTTGTATCAGAAAAGACTAGCCCGAGCATTCAACAAGAAAGTACGGCCCATCAAGATCAGAAATGGTGATTGGTACTTAAGCAATCAAGGCCGTCGACGACAGATCCAAGAAGAAAGTTCAGATCTAACTGGGAAGGACCTTAAATAGTGCAGAAAGTAATGGGAAATGGAGCAGTGACGCTGTCAGACTTGGAAGGGAAAGAATTCACCGAGCCGATCAACGTAGACAGATTGAAGCAGTATTTTGCCTGAAGGAGAAAGAACCGAGCAGTCACCAAGGGAATTGGTAGAAGACCTAACCCAACAGAATAAGAAAATCATTCATGCATACACGTAACATTGCATTCTCTTTGTGTTTGTTTTTGTTTTGTGTTCGCAGGTTTGAGGAAAGGAGAAAGCGGTAGAAATGAGCCAAACAGCATTAGCGTAGTTTCAGTTTTGGGGATGAGTCCCAGAGGGCGAGGCCCACATCAGCAGTTTTAAGGATAAGTCCCAGAGGGCGAGGCCCATATCGGTTTGAGGGTAAGGCCTATGTTAGCTTGGGGGCGAAGCCCATATCAGCTTGGGGGCGAGACCCTATATCATCATCAGTTTGAGGGCAAGGCTCATGTCAGCTTGGGGGCGAGGCCCATATCAGCTTGAAGGCGAGGCCCACATCATCAGTAGTTTTGGGATGCGTCCCAAGGTCGAGGTTCCCCTGTTGTCAGTTGCAGTTCCGGGATGCGTCCCAGAGTCGAAGGCCCACTACAACATCAGTTCTAGTTTCGGGATGCGTCCTAGGGTCAAAGGCCCACTACATCATCAGTTCGAGGGCGAGGCCCTCATTTCCAATGGTATCGGGATGCGTCCTAGGGTTGAGGTGCCCCCGTTGTAGGTCGCAGCTATTGGGATGCATCCCAGGATCGAGGTTCACTGCATCATCAACTCAGCGGAGCAGCAGGCAAGTCAGGTGGCAGCTGGAGAGCCAGTAAGTAAAAATGCATTAAATAACTTTGATAGGATTGTTCAAAGTCACACACTGCACAAGTCCCATCAAAGTGGGGGCGACTGTAGGCATTGTATTTTTGCATGTGAAACCCGAGGATGAGTCTCAGTTGTAGGCATTACCTTTTTAGTTAAGGATATTGCGGGAAACGATCGTCGGAAGGGATTCGGTATTTCGTTAGATTTTTATTCACTTGTTTAGCGTCAACCTCACTTGTTGGACCTCCGTTTAAAGCACATTTGGCCTAAAAAACCCGCAAACCTTTTAATTTTGGCCCAAACCCACTCACCAAGCCAACACAACATCAAACACCTAACCAAGCCCACGCCCATCACCAAGCCCACGCCCATATCACCCTAAATACCTCCAAATTAAATCAAATACTAAATTAAATATTAATTAAATAATGTAATTGAATTAAATAAAATAATTAAACCATTTACCAAATTAAATAAGACATAAAATATAATTATACCAAATTAAAATATTGTAACTTCCTAACTTAAAATATTATATACTAAATTAAAGAATATTATGCCTAATTAAAATCAATCATAACCAATTAAAAATATTGACTTCCTAATCTAACAAATTAAATGCCTAATTAACACTAATCAAATATTCAACCTTCCTAATTCACCAAAATTTGTCCCCCTCAATCAATCAAATCTTTTCCTTGTTTGACACCAAATCCAATCTATTCCTTATGAGACAAGGGGAAACCCTAGCTCTTCTCTATATAAACAACCCCTAACCAAGTCATTCACCCATTCACACATTATTGATTCACGCCCAAGCCCAAGAATACAAGATACAATTCACGCCTAAGAAGAAGTAACACATATAAATTTAGCCCTCCAAACAGCACCTAAAACACCCCAAACCAATAGTAAAAAAAACTGCATTTAAAGCCTTTAAAAAACACCCAAAATAGTCCACTAAAGCACCAAAACAGTAACCTAAAATGTAGAGAAAACAGCAGCAAAACGGACTCAAAATAGTGGCTTGAGCAGTGAAACAGCGAGGGAAAACGCGAACTAGTGAACCGGGAAAGTTAAGGAGCTTTAACCCTTCCGATCTCCGTAAAACGCAAGTCCGAAAGCCGACAAAAAAGGTTATACCTGAGGGTATTCCTTCACATCCTTTTTTATTTATATTTTTACTGTTTATTGAATCTCATTCGCATAATTATTGTGAAGTGATGCATGTTGTGGCCCTTGAATAGATAAATAATGCATGTCTTGTGAAATGATGTATGTTGTGGCCTTTGAATAAAACAGAAAATGTGTCGCCTCTTGTGGTATATAGGATGGAAACCCGGACGTAAATTTCATAGCCGATTCCGAATGGACGGTAGTATGATCTGCACTCGGGATACAACTCCACGTACCACTTGAACAAACGGCGCATATTTTGTTTTATGTTGTTTTGATGTGTTTATTATTCGTTATTTAATTTCTGCATATTATTTATTTATGTAATGATGAGATAAGCGCATGGGCCTAGTAAGTGTGATGAAAGGTCCTCTAATTAAAGGGGTTAAAATCCTTTACCGTTATATTTCACCGCGCCAGACGATGTATATTCGATTGGATGTAAGATATGTTCAATCGGGTATACGAAATCCGATATCTTTGTATTTACTTTTGTTTCATATATTTGCATTGTGTTAGTTGTGCATGGGCTTAGTAAGTGCAATGAAAGGTCCTCTAATTAAAGAGGTTAAAATCCTTTACCACGATGCTTCGTCGCGCCGGACGATGAATATTCGATTGGATGTGATATATGTTCAATCGGGTATACGAAATTCGATATCTTTGTATTTACTTTTGTTTTATATATGCATTGTGGTAAATGCGCATGGGCTTAATAAGTGTGATTAAAGGTCCTCCGTGTCGAGAGGTTAAAAGCCTTTACCACAATGTTTTGTCTCGCCCCTTATTATGCCTTCTATCTCTTGTTTGCACATCATTGCTTTATTTACGCATGTATTTCATTCTACAACGCATGGGCTTATTATGTTAGATGAAAGGTTCTCCATTTGGGGGAAGAAAAGCCTAAAAGGCTACCTTTGTGACAACACTTTGTCGCGCCTTTTATTCCGCAATTCACTTTATGACATTTCCTTGCATAATCATGCATCACGTACAATATGTTTAATCGAACACTTGAAGTCTTACATAGATATAGGCATACGTTGCATTTCTCTTCTTTCACTCTCATTAGCCATGTTCTTTTACATCGCATCATAGCACATTTATTTTAATGTATGGTTACATCTTAGTTGCCCCTTTACATGTTGCATGCGAATTGCTTATTTAATCATCTCTTCATCATGCATTTGAATTTTTCTCTTTATGTATCCCTTCACATTATGCGGTTATTTTGACCCTCATTAATATGCATGTTTGTATCATCACTATTTATTTACGCTTCCGTAACGCGTTTATGCTTGTCTCATCTTGATTTTCCTTATATTGCATGCCAATATCACTGTGGTTTATTTGCGTTCATATATGCATGAATGTTAAATGTTTGTGAAGTTTTATGCTTGTCGTACCTTGATTCTCCTTATATTGCATGCCAATATCACTATGGTTTATTTGCGTTTGTATATGCAGGAATGTTAAATGTTTGTGAAGTTATATGCTTGCCGTATTTTGATTTTCCTTATATTGCATGCCAATATCGCTATGGTTTATTTGCGTTTATATATGCATGAATGTTAAAGGTTTATGAAGCTATATGTTTGCCATTGTAATGACTTATTTTTAAGCATGTTAACTTAGTCATTTGAATTATTATATGGACTAAATCTAGGTCACCTTTGGGCATATTGCATAGATTCGATTAATTCATTGCACAAATCATATCATCACAAGTGACATAAGTAAGGGACCATTCTGAACCCAACGGTTTGAGGTCTTCCCTTGCGAGGGGTGAGTGCGGCCTTAAATATTTTTCCTGGTTCACTCCGGGTGGCGACTCCATGTTATATCTCCGGTTTAGTTCCCCGCAGACTATTTCGTACTCCCAACCGTGCCGCGAGCTCGGAACAGCATGCGTCACCCAAGTTTCCTGTGTCACTACATACAGTCTCATCCCTGATGGACTGTTCATGTTCCGTTAAGGATTCTGTGCCAGGAAAAGTATCACTCCGATTTTCATCGAGTTCTACTTTCCTCCTACTAACCACTGTATTTAGGAATTCCTTCTCAAGGAAAACCGCATGTAGAGCAACAAATACTTTGTTCTCTTGTGGGTGATAGAAGTAATATCATTTGGTTTCCCTAGGATATCCTACGAATAGGCATTTATCTGATTTGGGTTCAAGTTTGGTACCTTCCAAACATTTGACGTATGCCTAGCAATCCCAAATCTTCAGGATTGAGAAACCCGGTTTCTTTCCTGTCCATATCTCATACGGAGTCCGTTGAATAGACTTTGACGGAACCTTATTCAAAATAAGTATTGCATTGTTCAATGCATATCCCCATAAGGAAATAGATAGCGCTGTGTGATTTATCATAGACCTTACCATGTCTAACAAAGTTCGGTTTCTCCGTTCGGACACACCGTTTAATTGCGATGTTCCTGGAGGAGTCCACTGTGAAAGAATACCATATTCTTTTAAGTAATCAAGAAACTCATTGCTCAAGTATTCGCCACCACGGTCCGACCGTAATGTTTTAATACTTTTGTCGATATGTTTTTCAAATTCGTGTCGAAACGCTTTGAATTTCTCAAAGGTTTCCGACTTGTGTCTCATAAGATACACATAACCATAACGCAATGCGTCATCCGTAAAAGTTATAAAGTATTCATATCCACCTTTAGCCTGGCTAGACATGAGCCCACATATGTCACTATGAACGAGGGCTAACAGTTCGGTGGCACGTGCACCCTTTCCACTAAAAGGTGTTTTAGGCATTTTGCCTAATAAACACAATTTGCAGACGTCATATGAATTTAGATCAAATCCGTCCAAGTATCCACTCTTCGAAAGTGTGGATATACGTGCCTTGTTTATGTGTCTCAGACGACAATGTCACATATAAGTTTCATCCTTGTTACTTACTTTAAGCCTTTTGTTTGTTACATTATATGTTTGAGATTGATTAATATTCAAAATATAAAGACCATTATTTGCATCAGCTGTGAAAATTTCCATATCATTTTTATACATAAAACACCCAGTGTTTCTAAATACAAAAGTATACTCGCATTGGGCTAACATAGATATAGAAATAATATTCCTAGTCAAACTAGGTACAAAATAACAGTTTATAAGTTTAATTAAATACCCCGAGGGCATTTCCAAAACATAAGTGCCCACGGCCAAAACGGTAACTCGTGTCCCATTTCCGACGCGTAGATCAATCTCCCTTGAGGCCACTCTCCTGCTAATCCGCAGATCCTGCACATCAGTACATATGTGAGTACCACAACAAGAATCAAAAATCCAATTTTTAAAACTAATAGTAGATATGTTTATTTCTATAACAAACATACCTGAAGCCGGTGCCTTGCTCGTTTTGATTTCCTTCATGTGTGCCTTGTACTCGCGGCAGTCACGTTTCCAGTGACCTCGCTTCCCGCACTACAGACATACATCTTGGGATTTGTCCTTGGGTTTCCCAGAACCCTTTGAGGGTTTGGCCTTGCCTTTCTTCTTATGCTTCTTCTTCTTCACACCTTCAGTCGCCTTGGGCCAAGCCCTCGGAGTCTGAGATGTCGAAGCGAAGTACGCCTCGCACTTCTTACCCTTTAGAAGCTCATTTTCAGCTTCTTTCAGAATGGACATTAACTCTCCAAAAGTATCATATTGGTTCAGCATATTATAGTTCATGATGAACCCACTCCAAGTGTCGGGGAGAGACTGCAAGATCAAATCTATCGAAGTCTCAGTCTCGAAGACAATGCCCATCTAAGCCAGCTACTCGATGTCAGTAATAATCTGTGACACATGGTGCTCAACAGATGTACCCTCTGACATGCGAGCACGGAAGAGCTTCTTCTGCAACTCATATCTTTACGATCTAATATCAATCGGTGAAGATCATGTATCTTCGCCAACATGTTATAGGGATCCAATCCCTTGTTCTGTCGATGAAATTATTGAGTCATAGCAGCAAACATAATGGACTGAGCAGTGGAGTTGTCATTGCTATGAGTCTTCCAAAGCACTAGCTCAAGCAATTAATCAGGTCTAGGCTTAGGCCCAAGAGGTCTCTCTATAGTATAGATCAAATTCTCGGATCCCAGGACAATCCTGAGATTCATTTCCCAGTCAGAAAATTTTGTGCCATTGAAAACATTCTCTCCCATGATAATGTCTCTGACACTGTTCTTTCCCGTCATTTTAATTTGCGATAGTCAAACTATCCAATTAACAATGTATGGGTACAGTATAACTGTTACAAGAAAATTAATAATATATTAGTCCAACTAATAAAATAATTGACGAAATAATTTGAAAGCGCGTAAAGTTAAGTATTTGAACGAAATTGCAATTCAATACTAGCCTCCCCCTATTTTTCGACGAGCCTCTAACCCTCTGTTGAGTACTCAGAAAACCTTGTTTCCTAGTGGGCTAGGATCCCGTTAAATAACACACAACCTTGACTTTGGCCAACAAGTTGTATGATATTTAACTATGTAGATCTCTAGGATCAATTGGATCTCATCTAATTCCTAGATCTGGTAGGTGGACCTCCAAGTCTGAAACATATATACAATATATATGCCAATATATCCAATATATTTTCCTAACCTTTTTCCTCTGAATCAACTCAGCCTTGGCTTTGGCACAACAAGTTTAATGATTCCAATTAGGCGAGACCCATTGACTTTGGAAAGCTTCGTAATTGATGTCGATGGATAAGAAATGATCTTGACTTTGGCCAATAAATCACAACTTGGACAAGACACACGATATGCAACAAAGCCTTCATGATTCAAACACATCCGCGATGGACAAAAGTCTTGATTTTGTCCAACTAACCAGTGTCAATCTTGGATCTTGAGTAAGAATCACTCAATGGAAGGAAAACGCTTAATATGTATTGAGGGTTTTTGCGTAAATTGGTAACCAATTTATTATCTTTGTTAGGTCTCATCATACACCCTTAAGCATGCATTCTAAAAGCATAATAAGGCGCAGAAAATAAATTAATAATGATATGCGAATGGATATCTCACAAATTATTCCTAGAAGAAATCACTCAATTTCCTATTCTCGGCTAGCACTATTCTAACTTCTACCCAATTACATAATACAATGAAAGAAACCTCATTTACATTGAGGGGAATTAGGAGAGAAGAGAATTACAAAGCATCAAGAGAGATAAAGCTGGACACGCAGGTCCAATTTAATAAATTCTAAATTTACAATAATTTCCAAAATTGCCATTTCCCTTCTAATATCCATCTTATATGCATTATTCATTCAACATACCCATGTATTCACACAAAGTATGTTATTCAATCAATCTAATCCAATTAATTATTCTTTGAATTAAGTGATCATCCAATGTTCAAACAATGATTTGATTTGCGCGAGTTCAACTCGTTTGAGAATAAGTACTCAAAGTACGAATTCTTGAATTATATCGAACTACAATTTAAATCTAATTTAATTCGTATTCAATACTAATTCTTTATTTAATTCCAAATTAAATAACTACACTTTTAATGCGTCTTTACGACTTAGATTCTAAATCTAATCTTAATGGGTCTCAAAGCCCAATTAACATCCAATGTAGTTTAATTAAAGTTCAATGGGCTTTCAATTAATTTCTTAAGGCTTGGACTTTGGTCAATGTGGGTCAAACCCAAATACCAAAGCCCAATCAAGAAATCACCATTATTTTCCAAGAAACCAATTTAGGCCCATTAGGCCCATTTAAACATCAAAAAGCCCATTAGTTATATTTAGACTTAATGGAATGGTTTAGGCCCAATTTGGATCCAATTGACCTAAACCAACTTGGCCCAACCAAGCCCATTAGGCCTAAATAAAACATTTAAAGCCCAATTCTAAATTAAGCTCAACTAATTAAATTTTAAAATTCCAAATTTCATAATTTAATTAATTAAAGTGCTTAACCATGATTAACCATTTAAATTAACATTTCCAAAATACTAATCCAATCAATTAGTTATGCTTAACTAACATCAACACATGTCCAACATTATTGAATCAAAACCATTTCATTTCATGCTTCTCAAGGTCACGGCATTGATAGGGTTAGGCTTCATGACACCATTGTTGGATTTCTATATAGTCCCAAGATCAATTTAAGCATTGAAATTAAGTGAATACACAAAGAAGAATGACGGAATCATACTTACTTTGATCGGATTTTGGAGGTGTTGAACACAAAACTTTTGCACTTTGAGAAGTATCCAAGCTCCTCTTTGAATTTTGATTTTCAAGCTCCAAGCTTCAATGGTGATTCAAAGCTCTAAGATTAGTTTCCCTATCACCTTAAATGATCCCTTTGTGTGCTAGCACCTTTGAAAATTTACAACAAATCTTCAATTTTTCTCTTGTGAAATTTGGCCAACCCTTGAAAACTTTTGAGAGAAAAAACTGCACTTTGCCGTGAATGAGAGAGGAAGAAAGAGAGAGTGAAAATTGTGTATTTGATTTCCTAAAACCAAATTAAAAATATACCAAATGTTTGGTAATGATCACATCACTTTTCAACTTGTGTGTTTTACAAGTAAACACGAAAAATCTTCACTAACTTCCATCACCATAAAGGTGAGTGAATGACTAGTGATGTGACTTGATGTGACTTGTGGGCCCCAATTGAATTCAAAATCCGAGTGGGCTCGCAAACACTCCCGGGCTCGGATTCGCTAATTCCAAATTAACGAATTCTCCGTTGCGACGTAATTAAATCAAATTTAATTAAATAATTATGCCTAGCGAAATTACTATTCACGTAGCTAGCAAATTAATTCTAAATTAATTCATTTGCCCGAATTAAAATCTAATTTTAATTCCACATCGAAATCTAATTTCGTTTAATATATCAAATATATTATTGTATCGATTAATTCCAAATTAATCATTCTCTCTCTTCAAATAGTCTTTTATCTTAGATAAAATCTCTCCGTAATTAATCTAAGATTAATTATGTTTGAATCATACGTTATCGGTGAATCTTCGGGAAGCGACCTAAGAGATCCCTGGATATATTGGCAGTAAATCCGGTCATCGGATTATCCGAACACGTACGTACCTCGTACTATATTTTTATCGATTTACGAGACATGGTTGGCTTCTAGCAAAGCGTCGTGCCTTCCCAATTCTCCAGAAATATTCCTAATGGAATATATCATCTTTGTCAGGCGTAGTATACGTAGTATTGCTTATTTCGATCCAGTATCAGATGTAACATGCTAGGCCTAGGACTGGAATAGTGTATGCCCCGTACGAAGTATATATCGAATCATGAGCAACTAGTCTCTTTAATCGGATAATCATGACCTTGTCATATTATTCCGATGGTTGCAACACATTAGAGTACCAGTTCTGTATCCCTGTGTGATCATCATCTGCATATGACTGAAGTGATACTTCCATCTTGACATCACATCCAATACACTACGATTCTCAATAAACCCAGAAGAGGCGTACACAGAATCTGTTAAAGTCCCAGAAGACCAAAACTAAAGCGTACTGATTGTCGCACGTGCTAGCGATGTAAGTCTCAAGTTAAGACCAAATACACCTACCCTAATGCGGATTCCCATAGACACATATTCAAACTACCAATGGGATTCCATGGGGTCTATCCAGAGCGAAGCTGTTTCCATACTATCGGTAAACACAACCTCCTATCACACTTGCATAAGTATCCAATACTTAAATATATGAGAACTATGTTGTTATGCTTCCATAACACGCACAAGTGCAATACTAGTCTATTCCGCATTATCGATGTCCAATCTCGATAATACTACGACTATGGATGTTTAATGATTAAACCATTATGGATTGATACTGTCGCATATCTTATCAATCCGGAACTAATCATAAGGACTTTCATCATTTATATATCCAAGTAAATAAATTACAAAATGATAAAATGCAATTTCCATTGTCACATAATTAATTTGTACAAAAACCACAATGTCTTTTACAAATAGTGACGCTATGGGTCATAGTTGTCCAACATTCTTAACCTTATTGGTTATTACTGCCAACTCATCATCACTATCCTCTTCACTTGATCTTGAATCATCTCTTCTTCTTACTTTCAAGGCAAGGTTCTTCCTTGTTCTTTTCTTATCTTCCTCCTTTTGATCTATTTTGATCTCCAATTCATACTCAAGTAATTTACCAACTAAATCACCTAAATTCAATGTGTTCATGTCATTTGCTTCTTTAATGGAGGAGGTGTAGCTTCCATATTCCTTAGGAAGTGATTTAAGGATTTTCTTCACTTGATCCATTGGCCCAATGATTTTTTCGAAGGCTCCCAAATGATTGATGATGATTGTGAATCTCGAAATCATGTGATCAATTTCTTCCCTAGATTCCATCTTGAAGTTGTCCAATTCGCACATAAACCGGTTGATATTTGATTCCTTCACTTGGCTTGTGCCCTCGTTGATCATTTCCAAAGACTTTTATAACTCATATGTGTTTCCACACTCCGAAAGCTTGTTTATTTTACTCCGATCAATAGCACAAATAAGTTGGTTGAGTGGCTTAGCATTTTGTGAGGCTTGTTTTAAATCCTCATTATCCCATTCTAGAGTAGGCTTTGGAATCTCAAACCCATTGTATCCTTCTTCGTTGGTCCTTTTGCACCTCGTGTAATTACAAGTAAGATGCCGGATCAACGGCTAGAAGGTGTTCAACATCCTTATTTTCCAATAGTTATAATCGGTTGCGATGTAAAATGGAGGTCTAGTTATTGAAAATCCTTCGGCAAGATTTGATGAGTTTCTTGTAGATGCCATGATCTATTCTCGGACGATTAGGTATTTGTTGAGAATACCTCACTCTGATACCAACCAAAATTCCCTACAAGCAATAGCGATAAACTAAACTCTATACCCAAGAGGGGATGTATTGGGTTACGGCTAAGCGGAAATAAAAATCTTTGTCGATTTTAAGCTCTTTTACCAATTAATGCTTAAGGTCAATTTTCTCTATTGTGATAAACAACCTATATGCAAGTTCCTAATATATAAATATGTAATAAATAAAACTTACAATATGTAAAGAGTTAAGGGATAGAGAAAACGACACCGAGATTTATAGTGGTTCGACTAATAATGTCTACGTCCATTCCCCCAAGCCGCGCTGAAAACTTTTCACTAATAATGAGTTTCTGTGGCTCACCCGTAACCAAGAGTTTTACGCAATGTGCACTCGGAACCTTTACACTTTGAGTTTTCTATGTAGACTCACTCGGAAATTTTTACAATTACTCAAACAATAAGATTTCACAAACCACAAGTGTTTTGTATAAAGAAGTTGTAAAACACACTTGGGCACTCACAAAGATAACGAAGATTGTGTGAGTTGGTTACCCAAGTGATCTAAGCTCACTACTGATGTATATGAAGGCGTAGTGTGTGTAAGCTTGATGAATGAATGTATATGATTAAGAAGGTTTATAGACACTCTTGTTTTTTGCTCTATGAGATGATATTAAGGTTATGTATTATGTCTTATGTGTGGCAAAAATGAATTGGGGCTTCAATTTATAGTAAAATATGAAGCAAACCCTAACATCTCTTTCTAAGACCGGTATGCCGGTCTCTGACACTGGTATGCCGGTCTCCAACGGATTTATTACCGTTTGAAGAACTAGCCATTAGACCGGTATGATGACCGATATGGTTTGGCCCGGTTCTAAAATCTATGAAAACTTCAGCTCTGACTGGTATGATGACCGGCATGTAACCGGTATGCCTATCTAGACCGGTATGGGACCGGTATGGTGACCTGCCTTAGTAAGTTTCTGATAACCAGTCAATCATGACAACACTCAGTATTGTGGCTATAACTTGCTCTAGAAAATTACAAATCATGATCTGTAAATTTCTACATACACTAGATACATATATCTATATTTTGTACAAATTTAAGATTCAAAAACATTAAGATGAAATTTATGAAATTTTTCTAATGGGACATGTGTGCAGAAACCACACATCTGAGTATGTTGTAGTAAAATGGCTCTAGTAAGAGTTCTATATATCGGAACTGTATTCCATTTGAACCGTATCAAACTAGAGACACATATATATCTAATGGTATATCATTTGAAGTTTAATTCAGCTGTTTGTAAATTTTTCAAAACTATTCTCCTATGTACTTGTGCATTGAAATTCATTTTAGTGTAAATGACTCTTTAAGCATTCGAAGTCATTTTAAATTTAAGTGATGCAAAATGTATGATTCCTAAGAGCTTTAGATCATTTGAATAAACTCACTTACAATTAGATTTAGCTCTTAATCATTATCTTGATCTTCATCTTGCTTGGCTCTTGCTTTGGTTTTTCCATCTTATTTTTGGCTCTTTATCATTTTTGTTCTCTTTATCATCCTATAACTTATTTTAGCTATTCATCGATATTTTGACTTCATTATCATCTTTTTGTAATGTCTGTTAAAGCACATCGAATTCTTCACTCTCGTTGCATCATCAAAATTCATTACGCGACTGTGTCGCTAACAGAAATGTTGTGCATCGGCTTGTCAAAAAAATAAATTCTCAACATAATTGAATTTATATGATTTCAAAATAACTTCAACAATTTATTCATTAATCTACTTTACCACGATCGGCTATTTTATATAGAGATGAAGTTTATTTTTTGAGATGAAATAGTTCCTGGAGAGAAAGTTTGAGAAAAAATCATTCCTGAAGTGCAAGTAAGACCATTGAACATGTTATTTTAATTATTAAACATGTAACCAAACCAATAACTTTGAAACTTAAGTTCATAGTAAATAAATGTGTGATTAACAAAAATATTAAGTAGTTATATAAAATAAAAAATAAAAATTCATCTTCATGCTCATTAGAATAAATATTAACTAAAAAAATCATCTTCATGCTCATTAATTATCGTAATGAATAAAAATTGTAAGCGAAAATAAAAAGTATAAAACCCATTTACATGCTCATAAACGTATGTAATTAACGAAAATTATAAGTAGATATCGAGATTATTAACTTGTGCTCATTCAAAAAAATGATCATCTTATGTAATTAATAAAAAGTCATTTTCATGTTCATTAGCTTTCATATTAAAAAAAAAAATTATGAAAAAAATTTAAAAATTATACTTTATGCTCATTAACTTTAGTTGTTATCCGAAAAACTATGAATTATAACCAAATTTACTATTTTAGATATATATTAAAAGATTAAAAGAGTAAATAATTGATTAATTTTTCAACTTGTGCCATATTTCTTTTCTTTTTCAATTTTTTGATTATTTTGGTCGGATGCAGATATCCAAATTTTTCTATCGATTTCGGATATGGATACCACCTATTAAATTTTTTGGTTTGAGATATTATATTTGATTTCGATTTCGTCTAAAATGATCGGAATTCAAACCGTTGACGTACCTAATTCTAAGTAAATACAACATTAAGAAATCTCTCTTCATGCTCATTAACTGCCGTAGTGAATAAAATTTTTAAATAGAAACAATGAATATATAACTCATGTACATGCTCATTAACATATGTTACTAATGAAAATTATAAGTAAATATCAACATTATTAATTTGTGTCATTCAATTGTGATGTTTCATCTTTTTGTATTCACTTATAACCATTAAACATGAAATCAAGATCGAAATCGAATCGAAGCATTAACATGATATTGAATAAAAAGTAATTATTAGATATGACCAATACATGCAACTTCACACCATTAATATACAATTTCACCATTAAAATGCAACTTTCAACCATAAAATATTCAATAAATTTTTATGCTTCAAATATAAAAATTAAATAATGACCATGAAAAAAGCAACAAACACCATTCATTATAAAACCATTAACATGCAACATGAAACCACTGGACTTGAAATTTTAGCAATAACATGCACTTCCATCTGCCTCGAAAACCAATCCAACTTGTACCATTAGACTTGCAACTTTCGCCAATAATTATGTAATATTTATAATATGAAACCATTAACAATGAACATACAATATGAAACCATTGGACTTGAAGTTTTAGCAATAACATGCAATTACATCTACCTCGAAAACCGCACATGTAACTATGACCATTGAATATGTAATTTCTACCATTACACTTGCAACTTTCACCAATAAATATGTAACATTTATAATATGAAACCTTTAATAATGAACATGCAATATGAAACCATTGGACTTGAAATTTTAGCAATAACATGCAATTACATCTGCCTCGAAAACCTCACATATAACTATGATCATTGAATATGCAACTTACACAATTAGACTTGCAACTTTCACCAATAAATATGTAATATTTCTAATATGAAATATTTAACAATGAACATGCAATATGAAACCATTGAACTTGAAATTTTAGCAATAACATGCAATTGCATCTGCCTTGAAAATTACATATGTAACTATGACCATTAAATATGCAACTTCTACAATTAGACTTTCAACTTTCACCAATAAATATGTAATATTTATAATATGAGATTTTAACAATAAACATGTAACATGAAACCATTAGACTTGAAATTTAGCAATAACATGAAATTGCATCTAACTCGAAAATCGCACATTTAACTATGATCATTGAATATGCAACTTCTACCATTAAACTTGCAACTATCACCAATATATATGTAATATTTCTAATATGAAACCTTTAATAATGAACATGCAACATGAAACCATTGGACTTGAAATTTTCGTAATAAAATACAATTGCATCTGCCTCGAAAACCGCACATGTAATTATGACCATTGAATATGCAACTTCTACCATTAGACTTGCAATTTTCACCAATAAATATGTAATATTTTTAATATGAAACCTTTAAAAATGAACATGCAATATGAAACCATTGGATTTGGAATTTTAGCAATAATATGCAATTACATCTGCCTCGAAAATTGCACATGTAACTATGATCATTGAATATGCAACTTCTATCATTAGACTTGTAAATTTCATCAATAAATATGTAATATTTCTAATATGAAACCTATAACAATAAACATGCAACATGAAACCATTGGAGTTTAAATTTTAGCAATAACATGCAATTGCATCTGCCTTTAAAATCGCATATATAACTATGATCATTGAAAATGCAACTTCCACCATTAGACTTGCAACGTTCACCAATAAATATGTAATATTTCTAATATGAAACCTTTAACAATGAACATACAACATGAAACCATTGGACTTGAAATTTTGGCAATAACATGCAATTGCATTTGTCTCGAAAACCACACATTTAACTATTACCATTGAATATGTAATTTTTACCATTAGACTTGCAACTTTCACCAATAAATATGTAATATTTCTAATACAAAACCTTTAACAATAAACATGCAATATAAAACCATTGGACTTGAAATTTTAGCAATAATATGCAATTACTTCTGCCTCGAAAACCGCACATGTAACTATAACCATTGAATATGCAACTTCTATCATTATACTTACAACATTCATCAATAAATATGTAATATTTCGAATATGAAACCGTTAACAATGAACATGAAATATGAAACCATTGGACTTGAAAATTTTAGCAATAACATGCAATTGCATCTATCTCGAAAATCACACATGTAATTATGACCATTGAATATGCAACTTCGACTTTTTAGACTTGCAACTTTCACCAATAAATATGTAATATTTCTAATATGAAAACTTTAACAATGAACATGCAACCTATAAACATTAGACTTGAAATTTTAGCAAAAACATGCAATAAATTTTTTATATTATTTTATTTTTATCAATATTTTATAATTTATTTAATAAAAATTAAATATAAATTGACTTAATGACATTTTAGTTCCAGTAAATTTAGAAATGTCAACTTTAGTCTATACTATTAGTAAAATATGTTAGATTTAAAGTT
Source organism: Zanthoxylum bungeanum (assembly GCA_019454045.1). Lineage (NCBI taxonomy): Eukaryota > Viridiplantae > Streptophyta > Magnoliopsida > Sapindales > Rutaceae > Zanthoxylum > Zanthoxylum bungeanum. The sequence goes on along the minus strand of SKCR01034243.1, from coordinate 64,254 downwards.
TGACTTTGATTTTGAATTTGGAAAAATACTATAGCCCACAAAAAAATATAAAAGACTATTTTTTTTTTAATAGTTAATACTTAATAAATAAATTTAGTATTTCAAAATGATATAGTTATACATGAAATTTTATAAATAGATAATCTTATTTCATTTTTCATAAAAATAAAATTTATAAATATTTAAGTAGTCATTATTTCGATATTGTAAAATGAAAAATATTTTTTATTTTTAATTCAATTTAGATATTGTTGACTTCTGATTTTGGTCTCAGGACAATATGGGAATATCACCCCAGGACAATCCTCCCTCAATAGTGAATTTGTTTGGTTTATGAGAGAACCAAAAGCAAACTTAGCAGAAAAAACAGATAATACGCCAATCGACAAGGAGATTTAACGTGGTTCAGCGGATTTTGATCCCGCCTACGTCCACGGGCACTAAAATGATGATACTTTTATTATTGAGATATGCTTCTCTTTTGTGTTTACAAGTCTCACAACAATGATCTTGATGATCTTGAGGTTGATTCTGATGTTCCTTACACATACTCTACCCTTCTATTTATAATGGTGAAGAAATCAGATTCCTTCTGTTATAAGAATTCCCGGACTGAGGTGGTTTCCTTTTTCCTACAAGGTTTCCTAGTTGAAAATTTCCCCTACTTCCTTTATCCCACTAGGACTCTGGCTTACCAGCTTATCCTTCGAAAATAGGGTTACTTATCATCTTATCTTGTAAGGATATGATACCATGTTTTCCCGTACGTGTTATGCTCGGTTCGTATGTGGTCGGTTTTCATGTGGTCGGTCATGATGGTCTTTTGTTCTGAGAATGCCGCTATCGATCTGTTAATCGCTCGGTACTCTGAACCAAAGTGCTCTGTCATTGATCTCTTGGCTCTGCCCGACCATTTACTGTTTGGCTCTTGGTGGTCGGGCCGGCATTCAATGATCTTGCTTAAGAATCGATTTACCTTTTTACCCCCGTCGTGCCGTTCAAATAGCATGCCGCTCTGAAAACACCATCAACATCTGTCCCCTAGTTTTCGGTTCCAACGAGTTTTACAAGTTAGTGCCGGGAACTATATAAAGATGGTGTGTTTGATTACTTTGCTGGTGGTCGTTCCTTCCAAGCATCTTTTCTTAAGACACGCAACCGTCACGTCTGCTTAAATGCCCATCAAATCACCTTTAGGGTTTTATTCTGAGCTTGACACTTGTCAATCATCCATCGGTGTCCCGCCAAAAGCAGAGAAAAAATCGACCGTGTAGAAGTGTCTCAACAGTACTTTAATCCCAACCATCTTTTCTTTTTCTTTTAGTCGACAAGTGGCGCTCATCCATGGTTCTTTCTCCAATCTAACGGCCAGGGGTGTCCCGTTCATGATTATAAGAAGACGAAGCGTTTACCGTGCAACTGTTTGGCAATTTTCTCTTATCTAAAAAAAAATTCTCTCGTTCGTTCGACTCGGCATTTCCAAGGCTTCTCAACTTTTCACCGTTCTTCTTTAGCTTCAGAAGTCAAGTAAGTTTTTCCGAACGACCTTCTTTATCGTTTTTCTTTTCTACTTTTTGTCCTACTGTTTTGCTCTTTCCATTTGTTTTGATACTTGCTAGGGAGTGACTTATGGGTTTGAATGTTTGCTTAGGACACTTTCTAGAACCTTTTAGGTCTTAGCCTTACTTTTCTTTTCTTTTCTTAGAGTAGTTGCGCAGCATTTGGCCGTAGACTGATTTTTCCTTATTGTTTCTCGAATGTCTAGGATGTCTGATGACCGGCTTTCTTCTGCCACCCCTACTAACCCTTTGATTCCCCATGCCGAAGAGCTCTCCTCGAGCTCGGGAAACCCTAGTGTATAGGAGCTTGACACCACCCCACCCCTTCTGAACTTGAACAAGACACTTACTCGGAAGGATCCGGAGCCTGGTGACCTGGACGGCTCGGCTCTAGACATGAATCGTCCTTCCAAAATTACAGAGGATGACTTAGCACTGCTCCGGCAACGGTATGACATCCCGATTGATATCGCTCTTGAGGTCCCCCATCCGTCTGACCGTGCTAGTCAGCCTGACGAAGGCTCGGTGGCTCTCCTTCCGGTCTTTTTTGAGTGTGGACTTCGTCTGCCCATCCAACGTTATTTTGCCTGGATGTTGGCCGAGATGGAAATTGCCCCTTGCCAGCTGAGTTTGAATAGCTGGAGAATCTTGGCCGGGGTGTACGTGGTCTGGCATCGGGCGGGGCTTGGTAAACCTTCTCTCGAAGAGGTGAAGAGATTATACCGTCTGAAGGCCAACCCTATATCACACCATGGAAAAATCTACCAAAATTTGGTACAATTAAGAAAAATCTCTCCCATATTTTAAAACTAAACGAAACCTTCTTATATGGGTTTCTGTATTTATTAATTTGACTAATTTAATCTAAATTAAGGAATATTTAAAGAGCAATATTATTTGTATTTATCAATTTAGCGTTACATCTTTTTATTTATGAAAATTACTCAAATAAGGATAAAATTATTTATAGCAAAAACCTTCTGTATGTGATTTTGCTTAATTTTAAAGAAATTTGCTTAATTGTTACTCATTTAGTCATTTTTCCTATTGTGAATATGTGCCTGCAAACCTTGTTGTTATAAGAACAAGCAATTGTTTGTTTATCTCGTATGGAGGCCCAAAATGATGAATAATTTGTCCCTTGTGTATTAGACTAGCATTTTTCTCTTATTTTTTGTTTTTTTTGAATCATTGGAAATCTTACCGTTAAATCACTAATTTCGTACTTAAGTAAAATAGGTAAAACCTTCGACTGTCCCAAACTATTAAAATGAGATCTTAAACCCTATACTACCAAACCATGCTCATTTGAGACATTTTTTTCTTCTCGTAGTTTTCACACAGTTTGTTTACACGACAAAGTTTGATATATTTTCATATCAAAAAGAAAAGCTTAAGGTCTAGTGCAAGCAAGAGAGTACAGAAACAACGGCATAACTCTAAAAAATTATGCATCTAAAAGAAACAGAAAGGAAAAGAATAATTATCTAAAAGGACTTATAAAATATGAGCAATGTGTTTTCCAGCATTCTTACACCGTTTTAACTTTGTAAGGGTACTGAAAGTTAATTCTTTAGATGATATCTCATGGGGGTCCACAAAAATATTATTTTTGCAATTTGTTTGGGACACAGAACGCGCTGAAAGGGAGCGTGGGATAGATTTTCACAAACCGACGATCAGTTATCTTCCCACGCACTCACTCCGTGAAATAGGAATCAGAATGAAAATTACTACTCCCGCCCCCCCGACATGCGCCCCTCCTTTTGTCTCCTCGGAAATTTCAAATTTACCCCTATGGGAGTGAAAAATTTCCTTCCCACTGATGTAGTTTTGCGCCCTAGCAAAACAATGTTATAAATTTTGACATAGTCTATTTGATTCTGATTCTGATTTTATTTTTACTTTATTAAAAATTATTTGTCTTATTTAATTTCGTGAATCAGTATCAATATCTACTTTTACTTTATTAAAAATTATTTGTGTTTTTATATTTTTAAGTGTATTTTTTTATGTTGTTATTTGTACTCTTTTTTAAATATATATTTCTCTGATATATATGAGAATATTTTTATAATACATAAGTAGTGTTGAATAAATTAAAAAAAAATCACAAAAATTAAATGAATAAATGAACACAAAATAATTAATAATAAATATGAAATTTGTAATATTTATTAAATAAATAAAAAAGATTAGATATATAAAGAACAAAAAAATATAAATTTTAAAAAATAAACAAAATTAAAAAATTTAATTAATAAATAAAAAAATGTAAGTTCTGTTAAATTAATATATATATATATATATATATATATATATATATATATATATATATAATATATATATATATATATATATATATATATATATATATATATATATATATATATATATTGTTAAATAAGTGTATATATATTGGGAGAATGAATTTTTATAAAAGAGATGGGTAATTTTGACATTTTAAGTAGGAGAGAGATAATGTGGGAATTTTGGGGAGGTGGGAGTAGTAGCCCTCAATCAGAATATTTTACTTCACTTTTGTATTCCTAGCCTATGAACATGTTATGAAAGATGCATGAGATTTTTATTGTAAAAAATTATGGGCATTTGAAAATGGAAATTATTAGCTTATTCTGTATTGATTTATAGCTTTGCTTGTTTTTAATCTCGTATCACATTTTATTGGGTCTCATCATCAATTCATGGAACTCATTTATATCGTCTCAATTTATAGTGTTATCTATATATTTATTAGCATGATATTGAAGTTCGTTTCCACAAATGTTCACAAAATATCTATCCATATATCTACGTTTCTACATTCTTATCGATAATGTCAATAACAAAACTTTTTGAGTGAGACGTAAAGCAAAATTCATTATTGCTCAAATCAAAATTTAGTACTAAACACCGAATTAAATATTAGAATTTATATGATATGGTCATTACATGAGACTCACTCACATCATATTTGTAACAAACCGTTCAATATCTTCAATATTATCATCTTTAATTCATGTATATCACATGAATCCTGTTATGAAAGATGCATGAGATTCTTATTGTAAGAAATTATTAGCTTATTGTGTATTGATTTATAGTTTTGCTTGTTTTTAATCCTGTACCACATTTTATTGAGTCTCGTCGTCAATAACATATTTATAGCGTCTCAATTTGTAGTGTTATCCATATATTTATGGGCTTGTAACGAAAGTTCATTTCAATTAATGTTTACACACTACAAGAAAATTGATTTTTAGTGGCGAAAATTGTCGCCACTAAATGAATATTTTTAGTGGTGAAATTTTCGCCACTAAAAATCTAATGTTTTCACCACTAAAAGTCTATTTTCAGTGGTGAAATTTATTTCGCCACTAACCTAATTTTCACTACTAATACCTTTTGTGACGCATTTTTATTGGCGAAACATAATTTCGCCACTAATAGTTTTAGTGGTGAAATAATAACCGTTAGTGGTGAAAATTTTCACCACTAAAAGTCAATTTTGTTGTTGTGACAAGATGTCTATCCATATATATATATATATATATATATACTAGTTTTTGCCTGTGCCTACGGCACGGTGTTACAGAATTAAATGATTTTATTTTTTAATTAAATGATGCCCGTGCCTACGGCACGGCACAGTGTTACAGAATTAAATGATTTTATTTTTTAATTAAATGATGCATGTGCCTATGGCACGGTGCACGGTGTTACAGTATTTGGCCCATGCCTACGTCACGGTGTTACAAAATTAAATGATTTTATTTTTTAATTAAATAATGCCCGTGCATACGGCACGACACGGTGTTACCGAATTAAATGATTTTATTTTTTAATTAAATGATGCCCGTGCCTACGGCACGGTTTTACAGTATTTGGCCCGTGCCTACGGCACGATGTTACAGAATTAAATGATTTTATTTTAACTTTCTATTTTTTAATTTGAAAATTTTGACCATTTCCGTGAATCAATTCACTCTTTTTCGTCCAATTACCAATGAAATGATCTGAGCCGTTAATTAAGCCACATAAACAGAGCCGTTGGATGCACTTTTTTTTCGTTCAACACCATTCTCCTTTATTATATATATATATATATATATATATATATATATATATATATATATATATTATATATATATATATATATATATATATATATATATATATATATATTCATATTCTCTCAAAAGCCAATACTAACATAAAATTCTTTCATAGAATAATCCATCTTTTTTCGGTTTATTGGTCTATCAAAGCTGTAGGTGGGGGGCAACCATTTGGACTAACCTACAAAAACGAATAGGTCCCTCCGTAATCAGTCATCAAACTTCATTTCTTCCACTTACTTTCATCCATGTTTCGAGTCTCATTTCATATATTATAATGTGGAGTATGACGGTAAGCCCACTAACCCACCATGTGCAAGTGGATGAGACTCCCTACGAGGCTAATTATCCGCTTTGAAATCTTGACGAATGTGCCACCAGTGCCCAGGAACTATGCTCCTAAACAATCCAAAATAATTTTATCCCTGTATGAAGCCTCATTCACGTATAAATGACAGGTTAATGAGCTTATAGCCCTACCCCATATTACCTCTTAACTATAATTTGGAGATTGGACCTACCCCACATTATAGTTTCACTATAACATTTATATCACACCGTTCAAAATCTTCAAAACTATCATCTTCAATTCATGTTCCCAAATTCGGTGATGTGATGTGCACAGGCAAGAGTACGGACGGATCATTTATTTCAAGTAGCACTTCCCAGTTCCCCCATAGATGAGTGAAAATGACCGATACGTCTTATTTGACGAAAATGCTCTTTTCTCTTATTCTTAATCTTATTGAAACCCATAGAATTTTAAAGGTATGATGGATTTAATTTTTAGATATTTTATTAAATTTTATATCAATAATAAAGAATTAAAAATATATTTGAATTTAATATTTTTTTTTAAATATTAAAACCTCTCAAAAAATATTCGCGAGGAAAAGTTTTGGGTGTTCCAGGAATATCAATTTTTTATTCACCCATTATTATTTGTATTTTTTTTTTTATTAATCGTGAATACAGTGAATACATAAAAATAACAAAAATGATATTTAGACAACACATTATACAATCATATATATTTAAAAAAAAATTATCTTCTTTTTACCGTTTATATTTTTCTAAATACACATAATTGTATGAAATATTATATACATGTCATTATTGAAAAATAATACTAATGATATATCAAAGATTATTCTTACAGAATGAGAATTTTACTAAATATTGTACGTTTCCTATTTGTAAGAAGATAAAGGAATCTTAGGTGTTTCACAAACACATACAAGAATTTTACCTGAATATGTCCGTACGGGTGTGTGTGTATATATATATATGTATTCTTTCTTTTCCCTTTTTTTTATGTGGTTATCATGTGCTATACTATACACTATTTTGGGATAACATTAATTTGTAACCTTAAAAATTGTGTTGTTTTAACATTCAAGTCATAAAAGTTTTTTTTTTTTTTTTTTTTTTTTTTTAATTATTAAGTCTTATAAGTGAATAAGTTTTTCTTTTAAAAATAAATTCGTAAACTCTAACGGACCTGTGACGTAGTATAATTGAATGACACTTCAGCACAAATATTAAATCAGTCAGCTGTCATGTCAGTTTGGGATAAAAACTATTAAAGTTCTAAAAGTTTATTGTTTTTACATTTCAATTCTAAAAGAAAAATTTATTTATAATTAAGTAATATATGTGAATAAATTTTTTCTTTTAATTCATAATCTGTTAACTGTAACGAACCTACTGACGTGGCATAAAGAAATGATACGTCAGCACGAGCATTAAATCAGTAAGCACATACTTTGACATACTTATATACTTCCCAGTAAAATGGCTCATATACATCAACGGAAGGAATAGTCGTGTTTACCACTTCATCTATATTTATCATATTATTTGTATTATCTGTCTCGATATCACTATCTCCATCCGCTATGCTCCCAAATCCTGACCTAGAAGATGACGATATTTGGGTTTGTCATGGCACTCCAGGGAAAGTCGCCTCAAGACTTCTCCCAGTCAAACTACATATAACATGAACTTTTTTTAGGATCCATTCCATAAACAGTTTATAGAACTCTATATTATGTAGTTTAACTGGGAGAAGTTTTGAGGCGACTTTCCCTGGAGCACCATGGCAAACCCAAATATTGTCATTTTCTCTATTTCGTTATACCACATCAACAGCTCTGTTACAGTTAACATATTAGGACCTAAAAGAAAAACAAAAACATATTCACTTATAGGAATTAATTAATAAAAAAAATTAGAACTGAAGAGTAAAAACAACACAACTTTTAGGTATCGAGAAGTTATCATCTCAATCTGTCATGGGAGCTGACTGGGTTAATACTTGTGTTGAAGTGTCGTTGTGTTATGCCACATCAGCAAGTCCGTTTGAGTTAATGGATTAGAATTTAAAAGAAAAACTTATTCACTTATAGGACTTAATAATAATAAAAATTTTCTTTTAGGACTTAAGTGTAATAATATCACAACTTTAAAGACTAAAAATATTGTTATCATTTTTTTAAAAAAAAAAAAAATTGAAAATATATATAGGTTACTACTTGAATTCACTATGAATGAGAAATATACAGTGATGGTTAAACAACCTAAGGCAAGGACTTTGCCAAGTGATTTACCTCAACTGTAATAATCCGAAGAACTACTCAAGCTCGTCACACATGACATGCACGTGACTCGAACTCCCCGAGCTCGTCACACATGACATGCACGTGACTCTGAAATCTTCATCTAACATATTCTAAAAGCTGTAAAAGTACACCAAAATTTTCATGACTCATTACAACTCAATTAAACACGATTTATTGTGGAATTTGCTAACTAAAAATAGACCAAACATAACCATAATAATGAGATTTTTTTAGGGAGACGAGCACAACTCAATTAGACATGATTTGTTACGGAATTTGCTAACTAAAAATAGACCAAACATAACTATAATAATGAGATTTTTTGAGGGAGACAGAGACATTTATAGTCTCATTAAAGGTTAAGCAAGCAAAGTCCATTATTGCCCGAATCAAGATTCAATGCTGATCTAGTTTGTATTGAGTATTAAATCAAATGTTATGATTTATTTAATATGAATATCATGTAAATGCTACTTATCTCATAATTATAATATATTATTCATCACAAACTTAACTCAATATTAAATCCTAATTCTCAATGTTCACGTTGTATTTGTAACATTTAATTCAAACCGTTCAATATCTTCACGTAAGCTATCAAAAATATTATCATCTTTCATGTATATCATAATTTCAATGATGTGATATGCAATGACAACGACGGACTTATTGATCAATTATTTCAAGTAGCAGTTCTCATAAGTAAGATATCAATTGAAATAGAATATTAATTGAAAGTATATATAAATTAATTTAGAAGTATTATACTGAGAGCATAAATTAGTTTATAAATTCATCAAATTTTATATCAAATAACACATAAGAGTTAAAATGGCCACTAATTTATCCTATTTGAGGAAAGTAATATTTTTCTCATACACATTAAAAAAAACCCAATAAAAATATTAACGGGTTTTATTTATGTATATTCTTATTAATCGTAATAATATTTATGTTGGGTCTACCGTGTTATATACATATATGTAGTGAATTAATTAAAAAAAAATACTCCCGGAATATTCAAGACAGCTCTTGCATATTTCAATGGCTTTTAATCATGGGAAGAAATATATTAAATTTACCAAGTAAAATAGAGGTTTTGTACGTTTCCTATTAGGTAGAGTGATTTATTTATTTATTATCAGTTTCGTATTTTTTTTTTTTTCCAATTTATGTGGTTATTGTATACTCTCTCTCTGTTTTTCAAATGAAAATTAGGTAAGGACATGTGTAGTGATTGGCATGAGTATTGTTGACGGACGATTTTCGTCTTAAAGACAGTTTCGGGATAACTCCATCGAGATAATTTTTCCTCAATCTTAAATTTGTTGGTTATGGAGAGACTAAAGGTAACTTTAGTAAAGGGTGAGAAAAACGCAAAGGTTGACAGGAGAATTTAACGTGGTTCGACGGAGCGAGTCCAGTCTATGTCCACGGGCACAAAACGGTGTGGGTTATTTTTATTGCCAAAACCGACTCGACCGACCTATTTTGAGAAAGGTCTGAATGTGGCCGAGCACTTGAAACAGCTTTACATGTAGTTTTCTTTCTGTTTTGGTTAATAGTTTTCTATCCGAAAAACCCAACCTATACAAATGAGACTACCTTTCCTTTATATACTCAGGAAATACAGCACTATTCCTCCAACTTTATGACGTTCCCGCGCGGTCTCCGAATGATTGACGGCTCTCTGCCCCAAGACTGTCTTTGCCGAAAGCAAACATGCTGTCTGACGGCCTGTCACATCACTCTGTTTTATCTACTGCCACACGCAACATACTGGATCCAGCCTGTAAAGTGCTTTTAATAATAGCACGTTTTGGAGGGAAAAATGCAACAACTCTGATCTTGTGTCAGTCTTCAAAGGGTCGGCCAAGCGATCCGTCGAGCTTATCAAACCATTTCCGCCCTGACCCGAAATGTCTGAGCTTATCCGCTGGTTCCGAGGGATGATGCTAAATGAAACCGAGCTTTTAGCCAATGGTGGTCGGCCTCGGCTCTGATGTGGTCGGCCTCTCAGACTGTATCATACTTCATCTTCTGGTCGGTCATTCTCATGAAACCGGACCCGAGCTCCATGCCGATGAGGTGAATTCCCCTCTCTTCCCTTACCGAACTGTACAAAAGACTTAGCAACAGAAATCCCCATCAACATCAGTCTCATAGTTCTCGGTTCCAACGAGTATACGAGTTGGTGTCGGGAACTACAAAAATCTGAAGTGGGCCGATCAGCTAACTGGTGGTCAATCTCAGAAACGAAATACAGAACTTTCTCGGACTTTGACCAAACCCTACCCGGTCATCTTCATGTGAACCATTTCATTCTCTCGTTCTGACCAACTTCTTCCCATTACCTTCCCCTTTCATCCATTTTGTTGTTGAACTCTCCAACAACCCACGACTTCCACCTTCTACCGTCGTCTTACTACGTAAGTTGCTTTTCGTTCTTTCCCCACAGACGGCGCTAACTGTTGACGGAGGATTTTCGTCCCAGGGTCAGTTTCGGGATAACTCTCCTAAGACAACCTTCCCTCAACTTTGAATTTATTTGGTTATGGGGAGACCAAAGGCAAATTTAGTAAAAGGTGAGAAAAACGCAAAGGTTGATAGGAGAATTTTAACGTGGTTCGGCGGAGCGAGTCCAGCCTACGTCCACGGGCACAAAATGATAGAGGGTTGTTTTTATTGCCAAAACCGACTCGACCGACCTATTTTGAGCAAGGTCTGAATGTGGCCGAACAGTTGAAAGAGCTTTACATGTGCTGTTCTTTCTGTTTTGGTCACAAGTTTTGTATCCGAAAAACTCAACTTATACAAATGAGACTACCTTTTCTTTATATACTCAGGAAATACAGCACCATTCTTCCAACTTTATGACGTTCCCACGCGGTTTTCGACTGATTGACGGGCTCTCTGCCCCAATACTGTCTTCACCGAAAGCAACCCTGCTATCTAACGGCCTTTCACATCACTCTGTTTTCTCCACTGTCACACGCAACATACTAGATCCAGCCTGTAGAGTGCTTTTGAATAAAAGCACGTTTTGGAGGGAAAAATCCAACAACTCTGATCATGTGTCGGTCTTCAAAGGTCGACCAAGTAATCTACCGAGCTTATCAAACCATTTATGCTCTGACCTGAAATGTCCGAGCTTATCCGCTGCTTCAGATGGATGCTGCTAAATGAAACTGAGCTTCTGGCCAATGGTGGTCGGCCTCGGCTCTGATGTAGTCGGTCTCTCACATTGTATCATATTTCATCATTTTGGTCTGTCATTATCATAAAATCGGACACGAGCTCCATGCCGATGAGGTGAATTCCCCTCTCTGCCCTTACCAAACTATACAAAAGACTTAGCAACAGAAATCTCTATCAATAAGTATCACTGGACAACCTTGAAATGTTTTCTCATTTTCCTATTGTGACTATTTATCATTGGAAAGAACAAACATCGAATGATACATCTCTCATAATTATCAGCGGTGTTGAAGGATGTTATAAGGAGCATGAAAGATGTTCAAGATCGAACCTCAGTGGTAATAATTATTTTTGGCGGGAAAATAATTTGATTTGAAATAATAGAGGACATGTGGCAGCTTCTTGTGGAAGTATTTGGGCAACAAGGCATGCATTATTTCTATATAAAGCTTTGGATGTGATGGGGGTTGTCAGATCAACATGTTATTTGAATTGAAGGGTATTGCAGAAGAAAGGAAAAGTCAGTATCTTTATATTCTCTCTTCTTTTTATTTGTCATTTTTATTGATAGGGGTATTCTACTATGTTATACTCTCTAGAAGATTATCCCACGAATTACGGGCAATTCGTTCAAATGTGTGTAGATCACTTTTTAACGTGGCAAATCAGAGAGAGGGAATGTCGTGGTCAGTTAGTTTTGGCAAAGTTTGTTTAATTGTGCGCGGAAGAGAAGGAGTTGATAAACCGGTTAAGAAGGTTGAACAGAAAGGTTAGTCGAGGTAAAAGAAATTTGAGGGCTTCTTGTGTTAGGTACGTAGAGTTATATATTAAAAATGGTAGGAGGCAGTCAGAGCTTCAATCGAACGCCAATAGTATACCTAAAAAAGATGACTCGGGGAATGAGTGGTTATACACGTAGTTATCGGAATATGAACTAGTATCGACTTGCGTGTTTTACATACGCGCGTAGGCGTTATGTCCAAAATATTCCTCGATATATTAAAAGGAATACAATACCCACTAGGAAGTTACAGGTCTATGATGAAGAATTTAGGGACATGGTTTTTAATAATGGTGGGGTGTCTAGATTGCTTAATGGTGTTGCTCTGGGACATAAAAATTCTGACCGTCAGTCAGATAAGATTGTTGTGAAAAGTATAAAGCTGATAGGTAATGTGCAACTAGGTCCGGATGCCAAAAAAGATCCTATCGTTCAGCACATTTTATTTTTTATAATGAGTGATAATGCGCCATCAGAGACAGTACCACTGGCAGACAAGATTTTTATTGGGGTTGGTGAAGGGAACCCAGAGACTTGGGTTATTGATCCGGATTCGTCTGATCATTTTAAATTATTGGGGAAACTAAAATATAAACTGAGTGGAGCTGGTGGGGCAGAACAATGTAGACATGGTTTACAGACTATTGATCATTATGTGCCAATAGATGTGTGGAATGATTACAAGGATACATTAATAGGAAACGTTGGTAGTATACAAAAGGGTACTCTATACTTAGTGTCAGCCACTGTTAGTGGTAAAGCATGTAGATATACTTTGAGATTTCAGATGTATTTGAAGACTGTATAATGTATATTTATATTTTTCAAATATTGTGGGACAGTTTATAATGTCAATTTCTTTCACAGAGGTTATATGATTATATAAATGTGTTTCGATAGGTCAATAGATGTGGAAGACATAAAAACTGGTGTTGTGGAGGGGGTATATTCTAGTGAAATAGTTCTATAGAACTTGCACTGCCCAATTTATTTTCAACTATGAGATTGAAATTTGGTAGCAAGAGTATTAAGGTTGATAAGATAATGATCAAATATTCGCCTTTGTGTGCCCCTAATGCTTCCGGTTTTGTTAGGGTAAATATATATGATCAGCGATTAGATGGCATCGACTCATTACAAACCTATTTGTCTTTCCCGTCGATTGTCAATATGAGTTGATATATTATGGTAGCTGTTATTGTTCTGTCCATGATAAAAACGTCTTATGGCTTGTTAAGTATCGGCTGGAGGATTCTAATATAAAAAGAGGAGTTACCTATTGTAAAATGAAGGGTTATTTAAAGTATTCCACTAGCGAAATTCCTGAATAAAGTGCTTTACATGCTCCTGTAATTCAAGTGATATATAAGAAATACACAAGCGATAATGTCGATGCATGGCATTGCGCTCCTAGCAAAGTTGTGTCCATACTTAATAGGTCTTTGTCAGTATCTATTCCCTATAGGAGAAGGGATATATTGTTGGGTGGTTTTGGTGAGAGTGGATCAGCTATTGAAGAACGAATGGGTCGAGCGTTTCTTATTATGATATGCGGAATTGGATAGAGTGTGATATTGATCTAGGACCATCTGTGTCAGAAATCTGTATGAGAAGAGAGGAAACAGATAGAAGAGGTTCAGTTGTTATGCATCCAGAAGAATTATCAACGGTGTTGAAGGATGTTATAAGGAGCGTGAAAGATGTTCAAGTTAGCAAAGATGTAATTGTTGATGATAAGGGTAATGTTGTAAGTAAGTGAATTGACATTATAAAAGTGTCATATTATGTAATACAAAATAATTGATTTTTAGACATCCCGAGCAATAGAAGCGAACTAGAAGCGCCACTTTGCGACCCAAACCCCAAAAAATCATTCGATTTATAATGACTTTGGACTGTTGAAGACAAAAACTGATAGGCTATAAATATACATAGTTGTCTGATCCGATGTGAATGACTTTATTCCCTAATTCAACTTGGAGGCATCACTACGAGGTGCTTGACTCAAAGCTTGATGGTACCATATATATGTATGCCACCTCAATCTTTATATGGCTCAAAATCATTGGATTCAAGTCGTGTTTCTCATAAGGAAATCTCTTAGATCGAATTACGAAATAAAATTATATGTGTCGAATCACATCGGATATTTAGGTTTATTGGAACCACCTAATTCAAAAAAGATAAAAACTTCTTGATATGCGCCTAAAAAAGTGCGCCTTCGCTAACTTTAATTATTGATCTTTCAATTATTTATCCATCGGATTAAGTACCCTCATTTTTCCTTTTTTTTTCCGGTGGTTATAACTGCACTGTTACTGTACCTTGATACGTTTCCTTTACAATGGGTAATTTCTCGTCATAATTAGAATAGTATAGAGTTGATAAATCAAAAGGATTTCTTTCATAGCTAGAAAATAATATCAATTATTGCTTCAATAAATTCAAAATTTGTGCAATTGAATTCCTAAAGGATTGAATTGACTGTCGCACGTTAAAAATAATTGGGTCATTGTCAATATGCACCTACGTGTATATTGAATATTGTTATTTTATTTTCATTTCTTGGTACATTATTGCGTATGGTTCAAAATTGTCATTTGTTTTTTGTTACGATACAAATCTATAAATATATAATTTAAAATTTATCGAAATATTGAATTCAAATATTTATAACATACCTAGATATCTACGTCTGCTATAGACGAAATATTTATTTCCATTCAAATATAGAGGAAAATTATACTTTCACATCAAATATATGGAGAACTCAACTATACTCCCAATAATAGGAGGCATTTTGACTCCCTACTTGTGCAAGGAGTCTCTTCCATTTGGAATAACACAAGCTTACCACTAGACTATTCATGATTGTCATTAAATTCAGGTGTAAGACAAAATTTACCAAAAATAATAATAATATTGGCCACTGGGGCTTATGGCCTAGTGGTAACAGATGTTCTCCCCCAAAAGAGGAGAACATGTGTTCGAGTCCCAGTAGGGATTCTGCTGGGACTCTTGTCTCTAATCCCAAAAATTGGGATTTGGGAGTTAATTTCTCCCCGATTATTTGAGTGAGAGTAGATATTTCCGTTTATATTTCCAGTTAGGGCTCATCTCTTAGTAGACGTAAATGTTTGGGTGTGCGATAATTGTATGTATTGAATATCCCAATAGATTTCAGATTGTATATTTATAGAATTGTAATTCATCACTTAAAAAAAAAAATCTATAATATTGTTAACTTTAGAATACTTGACAAATGTAGATCCCACTAAAATTATTTTATTGCTAATTAGCAATCAAATTGATTAATTGAGCTTGTTCTTTAGGTCTTTAAAGATGTGCATCATGTTAAAGCAGATGAAAAGCACAAAGATAAATCGCACGATGGCATTAGTATTGTTTTTTTATAATTTCTTTCATAAGTTGAGCATAATGTATCATATTTTATAACAGCCAACAAAAATGATTATTATGTTAGAAAATGACTCATAATAAAAGTTTTATGATAATATTTAATTAAGTGATGAAACTCTAATGGTAAAATTTACAATACAGTAGGTGTAACTACGATGGCAGATAATGCCCAATTATATGGTAGTAATCAGAAATTTATTCCCTGGCCGATTCAGCCACATCAACCAGTCAATCGCATCCACGTGTCTCCATATTATGATCCCACCAATTCTACCTTCCCATTGGCTCCTGCCTTCTTCTCAACCAATTCTGTAACTCGGTTGACTGACTCTGACTTAATTGTAATCTCCTTGCTTCTCCTCCTCACTTCATCAACAAAGGCCTGAATGTTCCTATCCGACGAGCCACCGTCGGCCACCTCCTTCTCCGCCGCCTCCTTCCACTTCAAAGCGTTCTCCTTTATCTCCGCCGCCTTCGGCCCGGCCGTGGCCTCCCTCAAGCAATTCTCCACCTCCTCCTTCGGAATAATCCTCTTCTCCGCCTCTCCACGGCACATTCGTAAACCTGTCTTGAACACATCACACAAGTACACAGCATCAGTCACTTGATCGCCCCATTGCGGGAAGGCGATCACCGGAACCCCGGTTGCCAACGACTCCATAGTTGAGTTCCAGCCACAGTGAGTCAAAAAACAAGCAATACTAGGATGAACCAACACCTTTTCTTGCGGACTCCATTGCACAACTTTTCCCTTATCTCCTATTTTCTCCAAGAACCCTTCTGGCAGCTCAACAAGTTTCAAGTCATCTCTTTGCGGCGGCTTCATCACCCACAAGAATGAAGCTCCAGAGTTCAACAACCCATAGGCAATTTCATCAACTTGTTCTTGCTTCAAGTAAACGACTGTACCGAAGGAGATGTATACGACGGATGACGGTGGTTTTGTGTCGAGCCAGTCTATACAGTCATCGGCTAATTTGACAGTTGATGAGTTTGATGCTTCAGGGTATTTGAATAAAGGCCCAACGGTTTTAATGGGGCAAATCTTGGCCATGTAGTCTATAATCTCATGCTCAAGCTCTTGGAAAGTGTCCATTAATATGCAAAACAGCTTACCAAGATTTTTGTACTGACCCAAAATAGCTCTTTTCAAGAAAGGATAAGGAGTCGATGGATGCAAGAAGCTAGGCACTTCATCTTGTTTCAAAACCGGCAGACATGGCAGTTGAACATCGATTTCGGGTTCTTTTTCATTAGGAAATGGAACCAACCCATGATAGTAATGATAATAAGCAGCAAAACAAGCACAAGATTGAACCCAAAGCATTGCTGAAGGAATCCCTAGGGTTTCAGCAACATCAGTAGCCCAAGGGATGAAAGGGTTGTTGATTATGCAAGAAACAGGGCGATTTTGTTCTGCGTTTTTCTTGATCATTTTTGGGATCACTTGTTTACCAACAAGCTCAAGTTGAGCCATATATTGATCAAGGTCTTGGCGTCTTGAATCATCATCATCCCATCCGTCTTCAAAGAATTCGAAGCGAATGAAGCCATCACCGAATGGAGTAAGCTCGTCGGTGAAGTTGGTAGATTTCCTCATTTCTTTGCCGAAGATTTCAAGTGTGGTTAAGGTGACGAGGAAACCATTTGAAGCTAGGCGTTTACCGAGCCTGAGAAGTGGGTTTACGTGGCCATAGCCGGGAAATGAAACGAGAAAGACATGAATAAGAGGAGATTTAGTTTCCATTATCTTGAAGGATAGCTAGTGGTGGAAGATGAATGACTACAAATATGTACCAAGAAAGGAGTGTTTGATGGTCATAAGCCTTTGATGGAATCAAAGATTGTAAGCTTATAAAGTAGACAATAATGCAGTGCTAGTTAATCATATTGTAACAGTATTCTTTTTAATACATAATTTTTATCTTTTTATTTTCTAATTGATTTAAATAAATAAATATTTGAATCCTTTAAGTTGTTTTATTATTTTAAATATAGAAAAAATTCACAGAGAGTCAGAGAATATTCTAGGATCACAACAGTATAATTTTTCTATATAAAATTAAAAATGAGAAAAATTTATATAAATTATATCTAATTAATAAATTTAATAAATATATATCATATTTTAGTTAATAATCTTTTCTGGAACTTCACTAACAATCACACTCACACAAGCCTTTCTTTGGAAAGTTTTGGTTAAGAGAGCAATTTCAAATTGGGTTTTGCAAAGGCTTAAAGCTCGTGGCAGGGATGATGTATGCAGTGAGCTGTCAGTATGAGAATGCTATTTGCCAAAAACTACGAGCTGACTCAGAGTTGATGTAATCAATTCGTCGAACTTTATTGTTTATTCTCTTCGAAGTATACTGCATATACTTACCCTACGAATTTTTTTACCCGATTCCTTGTCGGAAGAGACCATTTGAAAACTACAAAGTTTGAATTTGTTTTTCGGATAAAGAATCTGGCAAGATATTCGGATAATATCATTTTTTTTATTTAATATTATAAAAAAAAAAAAATTAATTATCAACTGAATTTTTCGAAATTTCATCAATATTTATTATTACTGAAAGATCTTTGTCTGCAAAAATATTGTGGGCAAATATTTACTGACGAAATTTTTATTCATCTTTATTCTACTGAATGAGGTTTTCGTCGATAAATTATAAAAATAAAAATGTTCCATTTTTATTGGCATGTGTCCGTGACAAAACAAGTTCAATTGAGTTGTAATCTTTCATGAAAATCTTTGTGCAATTGGACTGGTTTATGGCTGTTGTGCATCAGATATTCATTCGTGTTGCGTTCGTTGCAGTGTTCGAACAGTTGACGTTAGTGCTGCGTTCACTACAACAATTATGGCTTTTAACGTCCAATCATTTAGCGTCGAAATAACTTTCGACACAAAAACTCAATTTTAGCATCGTAATTATTATCAGACGCAAAATATCCATATTTTAGCGACGAAATTTATTTTCGACGCCAAATATTCAATTTTTTTCGTCGAACAAACATATCGACGCTAAAAGTTAGGCTTCTAGCGTCAAAACTATTATTCGACGCCAAAAACAGAAATTTAGCGTCGACTAAGTAGCGTCGCTAAAGGTTTACGAAGATTACACTAACAATCCTTTAATCTTTAGCGTCTAATTTTATGTCGACGCTAAAAATCAGACATTTAGTGTCGAAAATGTATATTCGACGCTAAAAATCAGACAATTAGCGTCGAATTTAATGTTTCGACGCTAAAGTCTTATGAAGAAACCACCGACACTCTTTTAATCTTTAGCATCTATATTTTAAGTTGACGCTAAAAATCAGACATTTAGCGTCGAAATAGGACATTCGACTCTAAAAATGGACAATTAGCGTCGAATTTAGCGGTTCGACGCTAAAGATAGAATAAAATACAGAATGCCACCAACACTTCTCCCCCTCTGTTTTTACTCTCATTCTCTTCATTTTCATCCTCTGAAATCTGAGAATTTCTCCTGTACAACCTCACAACTCTCCTAAAATTTTTTAATAAAATTGTAATCAATTTCCCATAAGGTAAATCTACTTTCATATTTATTTATTATTTTCAATTTTTATGATTGTGTTGTTTATGTACTTTTTGTTAGTGATTTATGATTCATATATGTAAATTAAGTTAATTAATTAAAAAAAATAGAATTTTTCCAGTAAACTATTTAATTTATCAACTAAATATATATATGTATATGCTTAAATAAATAATTAATGAATTAGGTGTAATATGATATTTAATAATTATATTATTATATTTAGGTATTTTGCTGAAATGGATAGAAACTGGATGAGCTCGTTGGATAGATTGAGTGTTGAATATCGAAATGGAGTGTATGAGTTTATGAAAGTCGCAAAGCAACACATTTATGCAGAAGGTCGTGTTCGGTGTCCATGTGTAAATTGTTTGAATAGGAAAAGGAAACAGTTAGATGAAGTTCATAATCATTTATACATGCCAGGAATATCACCAACTTACCGTATGTGGATTTATCACGGTGAGAAGTATCATTCTCAGTCACGGTTTATTGATTCCAGTGAAGGGAGCAGTAGTTACAATCAACCTGCAAACGATGAGAAAACCGATACTTTGCATGACTTACAAGGTCCACAACTTGGTCATAGTGTCAGTGTTAAGTGGAAATGATCAAAATTTATTTAGTGAACTACTTGATGAGGCAAAAAAAATTCCATTTGAAGGTGCTGGAATGTCGATCTTGAATTTCGTTGTGAAATTATTACACATTAAAGTGATCAACAGAATGACCAACAAAAGTATTGATATGATGCTAGAGTTACTGGGCCAAATGTTACCGGTTGGAAGTGAATTGCCTAAGTCGTACTACGAGATAAAGAAAATATTGCGTGATCTGGGAATGGGGTATGAATCCATTCATGCTTGTAAGTATGATTGTGTAATATTTCGTGCAGAGTATGAATCACTTGAATATTGTCAGATATGTGGTGAAAGTCGGTATAAAGTCCGTGGTATGGGGAAGAAAGTGTCTCAAAAGATATTGCGATATTTTCCTTTAACGCCCAGGCTGCAGAGATTGTCATGTCACGACACACAGCGACTGACATAATGTGGCATCATGAAAAGAGGATCGGTGCAGAGGGCATACTTAGACATCCTGCGGATGGAACCGAGTGGAAAGAATTTGATGACGTGTACCCCCGTTTCGTTGAGGACCCCGTAATATCAGGTTAGGTCTTGCCTCTGATGGTTTTAACCCATTTGGGAATATGTACAACTCTTATAGCATGTGGCCCGTTATTGTTATTCCATATAACTTACCTCCATATAAATGTATAAAGGATCTGTTCATGTTTATGTCATTGCTTATCCATGGTCCACGTTCCCCTAGTAAATATATGAATATTTACTTGAGACCATTGATCGAGGAGTTACAAACATTATGGAATGTGGGTGTGCATACATATGATGCAGCTTCCGAGCAGTATTTTGAGATGCATGTCGCATTATTATGAACCATTAATGATTTTCCAGCTTATGGTTCATTATCTGGATGGAGCACTAAGGGATACATGGCATGTCCAGTTTGTGCGGGTCAAACATCTTCGCAATGATTACGGAATAAAATAGGATACACAGGGCACATGAGATTTCTTGAGTTGAGTCATACTTGGCGGAGGAGTAAATTATTTAACGGTTAACATGAACCTCCGAGTATGCCCAGTCCATTGTCTGGATTCGACATACTTTGTAAACATCAACATCTCAGAGACAACACACCAGGTAAACATCCTAATAATATAGATAAAAATCGAAAACGCTTACCTGAAGAGTTGAATTGGACAGGAAAGAGTATTTTCTTTCAGTTAGAATATTGAGGGACTATGAGTTTGCGACATTTGTGAGAGTTTAGTGGGCACACTATTCAATATTTCGGGTAAGACAAAAGACACTGTAAATGCTAGATTGGACCTACAAGATCTTAGAATTCGCAGTGAATTGCATTTACAAGTCACTTCTCGAGGTCTTATTAAGCCACCTGCTAGTTATGTGCTCACTCAATCGGAGAGAAAATCATTCTGTGATTGGCTGAAAATGGTTAAATTCCCTGATGATTATGCATCGAATATTGGGCGTTGGGTCAAAGATGATACAATAACGGGATTAAAGAGTCACGATTGTCATGTGCTTCTCGAGATTCTCCTTCCTGTTGGCATTCGACCTTATCTCCCCCCGAATGTATGTGACGTCGTACTTGATCTATGTGGCTTCTTTAAATAATTATGTCAGAGGACATTAACCACATCTGTTATTGACGAACTTGAGCGAGAAATCGTGATAATCCTATGCAAGCTGGAGCGAATTTTGCCACCCGTTTTTTTTGATGTCATGGTACATCTGGCCGTGCATTTACCGGCTGAAGCTAGAAAGGGAGATCATGTCCATTACAGATGGATGTATCCCATTGAGAGGTACTATATATATATATATACATACATACAGTTTTAAATATTACATTCTTAGATTTTTACTGTGCATTGAATTTAGTATTAATACAAACTTATTGTCATATATTCAGGGTTTTGGGAGATTACAAACAATATGTGAAAAACAAGGCGCGCCCTGAAGGGTTAATAGCTGAAGCTGTTGTAATAAGTGAAGCAATAATATTTTGTTCGATGTACATGCAGAATATTGAAACTCATTTTAATCGTCGGCCACGAAAATATGATGAAGATGCAAGTAATAAGCAAGATATCACAGTGTTCCGTCAAAATTGCAGACCATTTGGAGCAGTAGGTGTCAAATTACTAACATTTGAGGAAGTTCAACGTGCGCATTGGTTTATATTGAGTAATTGTGATGCAGTGCAACTGTATTTAACATAAGTTTTTCTTGTGCATAAATATAGTATTTTTGTCATATATTAATCTAACTCATTTTTTGTAGGCAACATCTAACAATGCTACAATACGGTGGTGACCATAACGTTGATAGAACACACAAAAAAGAATTTCCTAAATAGTTTGAGACAACTGTAAGGCCTAACATTTTATATTTATTTTATCCTAATATTAAATATTTCAGTTTGTTATATTAACACATTCATTTATCTCATTGTTAGATTAACAACCAATTATAAAATGGTCAATTGGACTCGTCATCCTCGTTGGTTTCTTTGGCTTATGGGCCTCAAAAGTAGGCTTATGAATACACTAGATGCATTGTCAACGAAGTTAGATTTCATACCGAATAGCGAGATGTTACTCATGTGACTCAGAATTATGGAATTGTAGTCTAAGGAGAACACGGCTCAGATATTATTGACTTCTACGGAGTGTTGCAATCGGTCATTGAGTTGATATACCGACCCAGACGACATATTGTGCTATTCGAATGTAAGTTGTTTGACACAAATGCAAGAAAGAGGAGAATTCAAGTTAGTAATCATCTAACGTCAATTAATGTTCAACGTTTTTGGTACAAGAATGATCCATTCATTTTTTTTACCCAAGCGCG
Organism: Zanthoxylum bungeanum; assembly: GCA_019454045.1. Lineage (NCBI taxonomy): Eukaryota > Viridiplantae > Streptophyta > Magnoliopsida > Sapindales > Rutaceae > Zanthoxylum > Zanthoxylum bungeanum. The sequence continues at coordinate 41,527 of SKCR01034243.1, read as the reverse complement.
TTCAGTGATATATATATCTGATCCAAAGTTAAGAACTGGATGGATGGTGGTAGAAAAGTTACAATACATGGGCATTTGGGACACGCAGGAGAAAGATAGAGTTGAAATATCAGATGAAACACAAGAAGTCTTCGGCAACTTCGAAGTTCCTGAACAGATATTTTATGGACCAACTGTCACCATTCCTGAAAATATCACATTAACACGAGATAGTACAGACGTTGAGATAATTCCTCATTCTGAAGTTAGCGTGGAAGTTGCAAGTGAAGAAGAATTTGACATTGAAGATGACTTCGATTACAGTCACGAATTCTCAAATACCGAAGATAATAGTGATTAATGAAGTTAGTGTATGATGTGATTGATGAATAATTTTTATTATTATATTATTTGGTTCTTATTTTGAATTATTATTTAAATATGGTTGAAAGATTGTCGTAATTATTAATAGTATAATTATCATATTATTGTTATTATTATTTTTAATTGTAGTAATTTAACGTCGAAAAAGAATAGTCGACGCTAAATGATAGACATTTAGCGTCGAAATAATAATCGACGCTAAATGATAGACATTTAGAGTCGACATAATAATCGACGCTAAATGTCAAACATTTTAGCGTCGATATTATATATTTCGATGCTAACCAAAAAATTAAATTTCCTCAAAAAATCACTCTAATTTTTTAATAAGCCGCCAAATTTTTAACGTCGAATGATTCGACGTTAAAATCAAATAATTTCGACGCTAAATGTCCATTAAATCCCTAAAACCAGTGTCTTCTTCTTTTTCGGCTCAAACGACCAAAAATCCTACTCACTGTCGAATTATTCTTTATCGGCTCCAACCACTCTATTCTTCATCAAATTCATCGAATTTGAAGGTAAGTGTTATTTGAATTTTATTTCTTATTGAATGAATTGGATTTGAATTTCATTTTCTTGATGATGATGATGGTGGGTGTTTGGATATGGGGTTTGTATATGAGATATTTTCTTGATGATGATGAAGGTGCCGAGAGTTAGGGAATACTGATCACTTAAATTCATAGTCATCCAAAATCTGAGGTGTGATTCAGGCATTGACTAACTGTATGAGTTGCATGCTAAAAATACATTTTAGAAATATGACTTTGGATTTGAATATTTTTAACAGTGCGGTTGAACATAAGAAAATTGAGGATATGCATTAGTTATGTTTAGTCGGATTAATTATAGATGAATGAGTTGATGCATGTTCGTTTGACAATATGCATGATGTGAGTTTTGAAATCTGTAGTTCCAATTCATTTGTAGAGTTTAGTAGTTCCAATTCGTCTCAACATAACAGCAGCAAATTGCTGCTGTTTTGGGCAGAACAGCAGCAAGACGAATTGGAACTACTAAGGTTGGATCCGATCTTCGTCAATGAGTTGATCCGATCTTACACACTTTGGCTCGATCTATCGCTTGTAGAGGCATGCCTACGTCCATGTTTTGTTTGATGTCGGGATCTATCTTCTCTTGTTTGGCATCTTCAGCTGGCGTCTTTGGCTACTTTGCTTAGGTTGGTTTGGTTTTGTAATATGTTTAGTTTAGTTTGCTTTGGTTTAGGGTAATGTGTTTGGTTTGGTTTAGTATAGTTTGGTTTGGTTTTGTAATATAATGTTCATACATATACTATAAAATGCATGTGTTTGGTTTGGTTATATTACATTCAAAATATATTCATGATTCATGCATATAATAGGTTAGATCCAAGCCACCACAAGTGAGTTATTGTGATGGAAACCTAAAACTTTATGTGTTTTTGCAGATGGCACCGGGCAATCGCAGACGGGCTAATACGACTCCATCTACATCAATAAGGACAACTGGCCCTGGTGGAGTCTCTGCTAGCACAAGTGAGTCCAGTACAACGAAGGGTCGAGGACGCACCCGTGGCCTGGGATTGGCTATGTACGTTAAGGCTCACGGCCGTATCCGGATTGAGATATCAGACGATGGACACAGTCAAGTCGGACAACATAATTCAGCGTTTAATACATCCATAAGAGCTACAGCTCGATATGAAGCTCCCCAAAACTACGTTTCTTGGAGAAAGATACTGTGGGAGACGTAAATTAACCAGCTATTCTCTTCACTACTTGTAAGTTTTCGATATTGTTTGTTAGTTAACATTTTTTTATACTTATTTTTACTCGGTTGCTATTCATGTTGGAGTGGTTCGACTTCGATCTGACCAAAGTGAATGTCCAACAATATATTGACTACCACATGGGGAAAAGTTATAAAGATTATAGGACAAAAGTCCTAAAACCAATATTTGACGAACATGGACCTTCAGATGCTCCACAACACAAGTCTGATTTTATAGAGGAGCAAGACTGAACATTCTTATGTGAGGTTTGGTCTACCAAAAAACACGAGATAAATTTTAAAATAAACAGAAATTTATAATTGTCTTTGTTTTCGGTACTTACATTGTTGGTAAATGCAGGATAAATATCACGCAAATGCGGAAAATCGAAGTCACTTGCGTTTTAACCACCGTGGAGGTTCGAAGTCATTTATCCAACATCGTGCCGAACATTCTAAGGTAAATATATCCTAACGTAAAATTTAACAGTTCATTGGTTTTACTAATGTGGAATAATATTGAATTTATTTTCTGTTTATAACATAGTAGCACATGTGAGGTGCAATCATTTCCAGATTTTTTCCGTGTGACGCATTACAATTAGAGAAATAAATGGATAAATGAAGAAGCCAAATGATGTTATGTAAGTTTCAGTTTTTAAAATAAAATAATTAATATTATATATGTTAATTTTTTTTCTCAAATTCTAATATTAACTTATTTTTTGAAATAGAACGAAATGATAGAACTCCAACATCAAACTCAGGAGACAGGGTCCGACCCGATACCAAATGAGCATTTGTCGCAATTGGTTTTTAAAAATCAGACAGCTTACAACTTTGGCCTTGGCACTCGTAATAAGCCGACATCATCTGCACACAATACTGTTAATTCAGAAAATACCTTTCTTCGAGACGAGTTAGCCACCACCCGAGACGAGCTGAAGCAGACTAAGGACAAGCTATAACAGGTCAAGCTGGACCACGAGAAGAAGATGGAGTAGTTCGAACAGCAAATGCTGGCTTTCCGTCAGATGTTGGAGGTCTCAATCAGTCAGGGTGCATCGGGCTCGAGCGTCCCCCATCACAGCAGCAATAAATTTTATATTTGGTTTTTTATAAACATTTTGAACAAATAGTTTTAATATAATATGTTTTTTTCTAAAAAAAAATTGAATATAATAATTATTATAATCTTTCGTAATTATGTTATTAATCAGAATTTTTTTTCAATTAAATTAAAAATTAAATTAATTATTTTAGAACAAAAAGAAGTAAATTAATAATTTTTTTAAAAAAATAAATTTTCTTAACTATTTTCGTCGAAACAGTCGACGCTAAAAGTTTGACTTTTGGCGTCGAAAATGTCGACGCTAATAGTTATAAGAAAATCGCCGCTGTAAGTATACATATATTACTTTTTTAATATACTCTAGAGTCGACACGTTTCGACGCTAAAAGTCAACTTTTAGCGTCGAATTATTTCGTCGCCAAATAGAACCTATAGCGTCAGAAAATTTAATTTAGCGTCGAAATAAATTGGACGCCAAATATAGTTTTTAGCGTCGTATTTATTTATTTCGACGCTAAAAGTTATTCTCGTCGATATTTTGGCGTCCAATTTTTGCGTTTAATTATTTCGACGCTAATTATATTTTGCGTCGAAAATATAGATGTTGGAGTCGATTTATTTCGACGCTAAAGGGTATAATTTTTGTAGTGCTTCGTTATTTGGTTTGAACATGTGTCGTTAGTGGCACATTCTCTTTTGGGTTCGAACGGGAGCATTCCAGAGAGCAATCGTTTGAGGCAAGTTCTTGGTTCGTTCGAACGGGGTCATTTCAGAGAGCTCATGTTCGTTGTGCGTTCGAGTGGCGTTCGAACGAGTCTTCACAGAAAGGGCACGTTCGTGGAGCGTTCTAGTAAGCGTTCGAACGAGACTGCGATCTTAACACGTTTTTGGCCCTTTTCACTTTGAAAACCTTAGCCTTTTCACCCTATCTATAAATATAACTTGTAGCCGCCATTCCCCCGTGGTTGAAAGAGTTGAAACATATTTCCTTTGAGCCAAAATCTCTCAAAGCTTTCAACTCTCTTTAATTTTACCTTGAAGACTCTTTGAATCTCTTGTCTTCTTTGTTAATGGTGAAATTCATTCTTTGTTAAACCTTCAACACAACTTAACTCAAATTCCCTAATCCTTTAGAGTTCTTTAGGAGGAAGTTTGGTAGTCGGAGTTCCGGCATCATTGGTGATACAATCTACTCAGAGACTTCAGAGGTTTTGAAGAAAACTGTGGGTCGCGGGCTTGGGGAGTTGTCTTGAGTTCTTACAGTATTGAGTTACTTGAGTCGGTGGAGTTGCCACCATAGGTCTTGACCATCTCTTTAAGTTATTCTCTATATAGTAGATTGGGCTGGTAGCCGATATACCCGGAGTGGTTTTTTTACTCGCAAGAGTTTTGCACTTCGTCACCAAAATAACTGTGTTGATTTTGTGTGATTGATTTTATTTTCCGCAATTTATATTATTGATTTAAATTGTGATTTTCTTATTGACTTCCATAAATACATTAATTAGGACTTGTCTCAATTATTGTGGTTAATTCCGCATAGGGTCAGAACCTAGGCTAATAGCGAATTTTCAATAAACATACATAAATTTTTACATAAAGTTTTTACATCTCTCTCACTGTAGCTACAGTGAGTTACTGTAGCTCATTGTAGCTACAGTGAGAGTAGTGCAGAAACTTTAAGTAAAAATTTATGTACGTATATCATTACTCTTAAAAAAATTGGGTAGCATGGCCCACAACCAACCCATGTCGGATTTACCCATTTAAATTGAAATTTACGTGTCCCAAAAGAAGAGTGGCTGGTTGTGACTACGGATGGCAATTTCGCCTAAAAACCCGCAAACCCGTAAAAATCCATCCGTAATGGGTAGGATTTGGTAAATATTTAAACGAAATTGGTGTGGGTTTGATAATTTAAAACAAAACCTGTTGCAGGTTTGATAATTAAGCAAAACCAGCGGATACCCACTGCAGATATCCACTGCCCACAAATTTTTTTAAAAATATCTTTAGGGCAAAAAAATCTCGCGTATAAAAGGACTCACTAACTTACAATTTTTGAATTGCTCTCTCTTATTTTTTTGAATTACTTTTGGTCATGGTTTAATAATTTTGATAATATGAATTTAACATAATGAAGGATATTCAGCTATTGATTCATGAATGTAATTGTGATAATATGAATTTGACATTATGTTGTAAATATTTTAAACTTTTATTTATGTGTCATATTTTTTAAACTATCAAATATATTTTTTTTGTATGTTATGAAAAAGTATCAATGTTTAATTAAAACGATTTTATTATTAAAAGCATAATGGAATTCAATATTTTAAAAACCCGCAAAAAATCCGCAGTGTGGGTTTGATAATTTATTTTTATATGCGGGTGTGAGTTTGGTAATGAAAATTAAAACCCGCAACGGATATAGTGCGGGTTTGGTAATTTATTTACATATGAGGGTACGACTTTGGTAATAGCAAACTCGCACCAAACCCTTCCCACTGTCATCCCTATTTGTGACCAAGCCATGTGAATCTTTTTGTAATATAATATAATTTATATACACATAATATCAAAATATAAATTGTATATATAATAAATAATAACATATTATAGTAATAAATAACACAAAATAATTTATCGATAGAATTTTCTATTGGTAAATTCTGTCCCTATTTCATCGGTACTACATCGATTTTCCGTGACATCATAAATTAGAGTACATTTAGGACAGACAAATTTTCATTAATACCATACCGTTAATGCGTGGCAACAAACTTCATTAATACCATGCCGTTAATGCGCGGCAACAGTTTATAGCACCACATTTAGTAACATTTTTTATTTTTTTTTTTATCGATAGAAAAATATGTCGCTATTTTTTTTAATAATGATTTTTATAATATACGTGGATATTCCATCACTAATTACCCGAGAATCGTAGATAATTTGACAGATTTTTTTGGTGATATTATGTAAAACTCAATCATTAATTTCTGTTGTGTATGAATTTGGTTGTCTGCTTTCAACTTGACGGTATGATGTGTGTGTTTTACCCTATAAGTCAATAGGAAATAATGTAATAGTTGTAATTTTTTTTTTTTAAATCATTGAAAATTTATCGTTAAATTATCTATTTCGGATATAAATGAAGTTGGTAAAATCTTTTATTGTCTTATACTATTATATGAAATATACTCCATAAATTCGAATTCAGAACCTCAATATGAGATAATGAGTCATACACCGCCAAGTCATGCCTCTTAGGGTCGTAATAGTTATAATTGAATACTTTTATTTTATTAATTAGAAACTTCATATATAAAAATTACCTCACTATATTATATTATATATAATATAATATATATATATATATATATATATATATATATATATATATATATATATATATATTATATATATATATATATAGATGGGTTCAAGTTACACCCTGTAACTCTAAAAGAGTTACCCCTTTTTAAGCCATTTAATTTAAGTAGATCCAATGGTTAAAAAAAATCCCCATTATTACTATATTTTTAATAAAATCACATTAATTATCTTCATTTCTTACTTGTTTTTTTTCGGTACACACTCTCTCTCTTTTTTAAACCTTTGTTTTTCTCTCTCTCAATCTCCTCTTCCTCCATTGCTCCTCCACTTCCACCTCCACAAGATGCCGACAGAAAAAGAAGAAAGAAAATAAAAACCAAGCTGAACTGTGGGTGTGTGTGAGTACTCTGTTTCTTGGGTCACCATTATTTTAGCTCATAGTAATTACAGGTTGGTTCTCTTTCTTTCTCTCTCAAGGTCAAATATTTTTCCTTTTTTTTTGTTTATTTATTTTTATGTAATTTTTTATCTGGGTTGACTCTCTGCATTGTTCCACCATTGTTCCAGGTTGCTGCCAGAAATAAAAAAAAAAAAACCAATTGCATTAACGTATTGTAAGTACTCTATTTCTGTTGTGAGTACTATATTTCTATTGTGAGTACAAATTACATTAAAGCTCAACCATTGTCATTTTAAACATTTTTATTTAAAATATTTGCATATTTTTTATTTGTGTTCATTATTTGTATTGGTTCTTATAGTTACTAAATCACAAATGGAATGTGAAAAGTTATATGATGTTCCAAACAATTCGAGATCATCAGAGCAAGAGTTACCGCTTGAAGATTTTGGTGATTGTGAGTTGAAATCCAAGCCATATGTCGGAATGCAATTTGACTCCCTTGATGATGTTGAAACTTTTTACAAAGAATTTGCCAAAAAAGAAGGTTTTGGAATCCGTATCCGTACAAGTAAAAAAGCACCCAGAAGTGATGATGTAACAAGTCGTATTTATGTATGTTGTAGTGAAGGGCAGCGCAAAATAAAAAATGCATTAGACAGTGGTTTGAGTAGAGATGATGAAAACAAGGCCCGTAGAAGTTGCTCAAGTCTTAGAACTGGATGTGAAGCAATGCTTAGGGTCATGAAGAATAAGAAGTTGCAAAAATGGGTTGTGAAGGGATTTGACAACAACCACAATCATGGTATTATTAGTCCAAAAAGTGTGACATACCTCCGATGCCACAAAAAAATGTCTACTGTTGCTAAGAGTCTAGTTGAAAAATTTGGTGAAGAAGGTCTTCCAACAGGAAAAGTTGCCATGATGTTCAATGTAGGTGACCAGACATTTACAAGTAGAGATTGTTGGAATCACTTGAGAGATGTTAGGGGAAAAAATCTAGATGCTGGAGATGCCTCAGCGGTCCTCAATTATTGCCAAAAACAACAAGCTCAAAACTCCAATTTCTTTTATGCAATTCAATGTGATGATGTTGGCCATATGGTTAATTTTTTTTGGGTGGATGCACGATCAAGAATGGCTTATCAATACTTTGGGGATGTAGTGACATTTGACACAACTTACAAAACAAACAAGTATGATATGCCATTTGCTCCTTTTACGGGGTTAAACCATCATTGTCAATCAATTTTATTTGGTTGTGCATTGTTGCAAGATGAAACAGAACAAACTTTTTTGTGGCTATTTGAAACTTGGCTTCAAGCAATGTGGGGGAAGGAACCAAAATCTATTATTACGGATCAAGATCTAGCCATGGGTGCAGCCATTGCAAAGGTATTCCCAAGAACTCGTCATCGTCTTTGTCTTTGGCATATCATGAAGAAATTTCCAGAGAAACTTTCCCATATATATCATAAGAAGTCAATATTCAAACGTGAGTTGAAGAGATGCATACGTGAGTCACCCAGTGTGGAAAAATTTGAGCAGGCTTGGAAGAGCCTAATATTGACTTATGGCTTGGAGAGAAATGAATGGCTTGAAGGATTATATAATATTCGACAGTCATGGGTACCGGTTTACAATAGAAATACTTTCTTTGCAGGAATGAACACTACCCAGAGAAGTGAAAGCATCAATGCGTTCTTTGACTCCTTTGTTAACTCAATAACTACATTAAAGGATTTTGTGGTTAAATTTGCAAAGGCGGTGGACAGTCGTTATAAAAAAGAAAGGATGAAGACTTTGATTCAAGACATAAAACACCTTCTTTGGTAATTGGCTCAAAAATAGAGCATCAAGCTGCTTCTATATACACGAGAACCATATTTACAAAGTTCCAAAAAGAATTGGTGAGTAGTAATCACTTTACAAAGGAAAAAATTGAGAAAAATGGAACTTTTTATAGGTACAAAGTAACAAGTTCCTTTGATCCATATGATGCATTTATTGTGAAGCTGAATTTGGAATCAAAAGTCTGTGAATGTGACTGCCAACTTTTTGAGTTTATGGGAATTATTTGTAGGCACATGTTATTAATCTTTCAGGTTAAAAATATTTTTCAGATTCCAAGCCACTACATCCTACAACGTTGGACAAAAGAAGCAAATAAAGAACTCAAAAGTGTTGAATATAGATCAAGCTTTGAGGATGAGCATCAAATGTCAAGAGCCTTACGAAGCATCCATGTTTGTCAACGTGTAATTCAATTGTCTAACCTTGCTGAAAAATCTGAAGATATATATAAAATGATAATCTCAGACTTAGACAACACCCTTAAGAAAGCTTTTGGAATGGAAAATGAATTGCTTGAAGATAAGGAAGATGATGAAATGGATATGCATCACAAGAGTGGTGAATCAGCTGACATTGTTGAAGTAGAAGACTGCTCTGTCATTGTTCCTTTGAATATAAAAGATCCACATGTATCACAAACCAAAGGTCGAAAGAAAAATACTGAGAAACAGGGTTGTGGTGGGAGAATTAAAGGTGGGCTTGAAATATCCTTAGCTCGTGCAACGATAAAAAGACGATCTTGTCAACTTTGTGGGGGTTATGGTCATAATCGTCGTACTTGTAAACAATATAATGGCGAAGGAAGTGATTACCAAGATGAAGAAAACATTACAGAGGTTGATGACAATGATATTGATGATTTAGCATAAAGTGAGTTCTTTCTTTACTTTTTTCGAGTTTTTTTTTAAGAATTTTTATTGTAATAATATATATCTCATGTTTCAAATTTACTTATACCTTTTTTTGTTCTACTGTAGGTACATGTGGCTGAAGAGAATCACAAAATTACCATTCCTTGGTGGAATTTATTTATATATATTGAGTCCAAGTAGCTGAAGGAACTATGTTTAAGGACCTCTGTTGTTAATCATGATAAAATAGTTTTATTTGGTTTTTTTTTTTTTGTTTTTTGTTGAAGGACCTATGTTGGAATAATATTTTTGATTCAATTTAATGTCATTAACAATATGTTTGTAACCCCACGTTTGAATGACTGTAACCCCACATTTTTTTATTCATAAAAGATATGCTACCTAGCATAATTTCAAAAAAAAAATAAAGATATGCTAGGGCGCATAATTAGCAGAACTTCAAAAAAAATAAAAATAAAGATATGCTAGGGCGCATAAAAGATATGCTACCTAGCATAATTTCAAAAAAAAAATAATAAGATATGCTAGGGCGCATAACTTCAAAAAAAAAAAAAAAAAAGATATTTGCTCCTAGCATAACTTCATTTTTTTTAACATTTTTGTATTAACTTGTTGATGTGATAGAGAGAGAGAAAAGCAGGTTTAAAAAAGAGAGAGAGTGTGTACCGAAAAAAAACAAGTAATAAATGAAGATAATTAATGTGATTTTATTAAAAATATATGTAATAATGAGGATTTTTTTTAACCATTGGATCTACTTAAATCAAATGGCTTAAAAAAAATGTAACTCTTTTAGAGTTACATCAGGTGTAATTTGAACCCATCTCATATATATATATATATATATATTAGCATCCAAAACATTCCCAAATCATACATTAATAAAACCTATCATAATAAGCCTTATATTAAAATAAAGTAAAGAGTTCCCTGCAAATGAGAAGACGGACAAAAGTACAACTGTACAAGCCTAGAATGATTGAAAGATACCAAACCCATTAAAAAAATAAACTGAAAAATAAAAAAATATCGGCCTCCAATCAAATCCATAACTAAACAAATAAATCGTAATAACAATAAAAATAAAATACACGATCCTAAATTGCCGCACTATATCAATTAGCAAGATGTTGATCAAACAAAATGAAAATGACAGTCGTTCTAGAACATATAATAAGTTAATTTGTTACTTATTTCTCCTGGATTTTGCTTATAAGATTTAAACTGAGAGGTAACCAAATTATTATCATCTTTGTTTTATGTATTTGGGACGTTTCGGTCCAGGGGTGGACAAATGCTTTACGCAATTTTTTTAATATATATATATAGGTGAGTTTATGTGGTTGAAATTGAATGTCTTTGTTAACATCATCTCTTGTGATTTTGACTATTAGGTCTCTTTATTATTTTTTAATAACTTAAATTTTTTTTTTTTTAAAAATAAAATCTGACTAATCAAATAATTTTTTTTTTAAACTAGGTGAAATCGATTATATGAATATTTTGACGTTATCTGAATAAGAATGTTGACGTGATTTCACTATGTTAAAAGATAAACACTAGTTTTCGAAATTATATCCTTAAAAAGTATGAACACATGCTTATGTATTATATGCGTAAACAGATCACAAAGTCTGGATCTATCGACTTATCCCTCTATTATATAATATAAATTTTAACAATAGCTCATAATATTTCTCATCGACACCAAAGAACGTATATGTTAGGAAACATAATCCCTAATATATTTACATGTTTGTCCTTTTAGGATCTAACCATACATGTATTACTAGTCCAAGATTTATTTACATGCTAATTGAAATAAATCTATATTAACCACAACACAATTGCATACCTTTTATCTTGTAGAGACCTCTTAATCAAACTTAATTGATTGCTTAATCAATAAGCAAATGGTCTTATTATAGGAGGGAAATCAAGTCACTATTAGCTCACATGCATGGATTACTATTAATCACATTATTAGGATGCATAATGACTTTCTCTAACCCTTCCAAAAATGTTACCATCATGGGTGTACCATATGTTCCTCATTTAACATTTTACTAATTGTTGTCACTTAACAACTCTTGTTGTTACTTAATTATTTGATTAACAACTCTTGTTGTTACTTAATGATGATATCATTATAATTGTTGTTACTTAACAACACCAAATAATTAACTTAATAATTTCCAACATGAAATTATTACTAATTGTTGTAATTTAACAACACCAAATAATTAACAACAATTAATTTCCAACATCTCCCACTCACACATGATGGGATCAACATTTTTTATTATCTCTACAAGAATAATTCATACTTTGCAATTGTGTCATGCGACCAGCATACTTCGAGAGCTCACTTGCTATACATCTGTTAGGAATATATAGCTGCTCGAAAAATGGATAGAACCATAGTGGATTATGTATGCAGTATCCTCGATCATTTATCACATTAAATCTCTCTCGATCTCTTTTCAGATGTAATATTTATTTTGTATTCACAATCATGTTTGATCACATAGAACAACATAATTGGTCGACCAGTGAATACAAGCTAATGTGATATTACTTATATAATGATCTTTCTCCTTTCTCGAATCTCTCAACCTTGATTCAATTCGCTTTTCCAGAGATGTCCATTTCAGATCGAATCTCTCATGATCCTTCAGCAACACTCCAAGATAGCGATCATCAAATCTAAGTTTTAGAAGCAGACAAGAGTCTAAAGGGTACAATGTGAGATTGAAATAATCTCAAGGGTCTCACACAATATCAAGACTGAGATCTTTACTTGTATTACCCTCAATAGTCACAAATGTACACATGGTATGAAAACATGTGCTACGGTATTTCTCCTTTCCCATGGAGCGTATGTCTCATAAAATACCGTACAGATTATAGTTCAGACAAAACACAATGTCTAACTCATAACTGACATTAAGACAAGTAAGGTGAAACGAACTTATTCACCTTAGGTCATATCACAGAGAAAGTGACCTCATAACGACATTACTTAATTTTCAAGCTTGAGCTCTCTAAATTATCACTCAGATAATTAGCTTAAAAATTGTCTCATCTCCCATTAACACAAAGTAATGGAGGCGATTGCCCGTGTGAGAGGGCCAATCATTCACTTGTCCGACATACTTCTCATACTAACTAATAGTATATTGTTTAAACATGTATCAACATAATAACATGTAAGCATTGAACACAAATATCAATGAGTATTAACATTAGTAAACATTATTTGGGAAAAAATACATATCATAATATGTAAGCACATTAACATCTACGCAATCCCTGAGTTTTTACATGTCTAACAAAGACATCTCTAGGAACAGGCTTGGTCAATGGATCTGCTACCATTTCTTGCGTAGAAATGTACTTCATGTTTACCTCTTCTCGTGCAACTATGTCTTTCACAAAGTTATATTTGGTATCTATATGTTTCGTTTTACAATGGAATTTTGGGTCTTTTGTGTAGGCTATCGCTGCTTCACTATCACAGTTAACTAATACTGGACCAGAAGCTTCATTTGACATACCCAAATGATCCAAGAACCTTTTCAACCATACAGCCTCTTGTACTGCCGATGAAAAAGCCACAAATTCAGCCTCCATTGTGGATAAGGCTATACAAGATTGTTTCTTACTGCTCCATGAAATGCACCATTGTTTAGTAAGAAAACAAAACCGGAGGTAGATTTTCTTTCATCTAAATCTCCTCCCCAGTCAGCGTCAGTATAGCCTCGCAGTTGCAGATCATTTCTTTGATAACACAATGAGTAATCGGCTGTCCCTTTCAGATACCTAAATATTCTTTTAACTGCTTTCCAATGTGCTAGTCCTGGATTGGATTGGTATCTACTTACCATTCCAACAGCGAAACAGATATCAGGTCTTGTACACAACATTGCGTACATTAAACTTCCAACTGCATTTGCATAAGGAACTTTCTTCATTTGTTCCTTTTCCTGTGGAGTTTCAGGACACAATCTACGACTCAAAGCTTCAGTTTTTGTGATAGGAGTATCAATGGGTTTGCAAGCATGCATTTGAAAGCGTTCAAGAATTTTCTTTATATATGACTCCTGTGAAAGAGATAATAAATTCTTTGAACGATTTCTTGAGATCTTAACCCCAAGAATATATGCAGCTTCACCCATATCTTTCATCTCGAATTAGATGATAACCATTCTTTAATGTGTTTAACAAACTCCTTATCATTTCCAGCTATAAGTATATCATCCACGTACAAAGATAAGATAATGAACTTATCTTTATCTCTCTTGGTGTACACACAATGATCCTCATCTATCATTGTGAAATCATTCGAAATGATTGTATTGTGGAATCGTATATACCATTGTCTAGACGATTGCTTGAGACCATATATAGACTTTAAAAGTCTACATACTTTCTCCTTTTCATTTTCTTTTATGAAACCTACTGGTTGTTCCATGTAGATTTCTTCATCAAGTTCTCCATTGAGAAAAGCAGTCTTTACATCCATTTGATGTAATTCTAGATCCATACTTGCTACTATAGCCAGAATCAAGCGAATTGAGGTAAACCTTACAACAGGTGAAAAAGTCTCTTCATAGTCAATTCCTTCATGTTGCGTATACCCTTTTGCCACAAGTCGTGCTTTATATCTTTCGATATTGCCATCGGCATTACGCTTTATTTTAAGAACCCATTTGTTCTTGACAGCTTTGCGTCCTTTGGGTAGATCAACCAATTCCCAAACTTGGTTGGACCTCATTGACTCCATCTCTTCTTCCATTGCTTTCATCCATTTTTCCTTAGCAGGACACTGAAGAGCCTCTCTTATGTTTCTAGGTTCTTCATCATCTTGAGGTAGAATCATAAAGGTTTCTCCTTCGATATCGAAACGACGTCGAGGAATGCCTATACGATTACTACGTCGCAATTGGGATTCTAGTGGTGGAACTGATTCCTCACTTTCGATATTATTCCCATTTGGATCGTGCACATTGCTCCCACTTGGATATGTACATCACTCCCACTCGGATCACGTAAATGAGACTTATGTGAAACTAATTCATCATTTTGAGATTCATGTGAAACAATTCATCATGTTTTCTCAAATCACTCCCACTTGAATTAGGTAAACCGTGTGTTCACCAATCATGTGATCCATGTGATCTGAGTTTCATATAGAGATAAATCTTGACCTATCTCTCCCTGCTTAGGAAAATCATTTTCTAAAAATGTGATATCTCGTGATTCAAATTCTGTCACGCCTCCACTTTCATGTTCACCTATGCAAACATATCCTTTTGATTGTTCAGAATATCTTATGAAGATACTTTTTTTTTCTCTTGGACCTAGCTTTCCATGTTCGTGGGAACGCACATGAACATAGGCCGCACAACCCCAAGGTTTTAGAAAGTGAATATCTGGTTTACGACCTGTCCATAACTCATATGGTGTGGTTGACACAGATTTTGATGGCACTCGGTTAAGTACATATGTGGCAGTTAATAATGCATCACCTCAATAGGTTATAGGCAAATTTGCTTGTGCCATCATAGACCTAACCATCTCAAGAAGAGTTCGATTTCTTCTTTCCGCAACACCATTTTGTTGAGGAGTAGCAGGAGTACTCAACTGACGACTAATTCCTTTTTCATCACATAATTCTCTGAACTGATCAGATAAGTACTCACGACCACGGTCAGTGCGTAATGCCTTAATTTTCTTGTCCAATTGATTTTCTGTCAAATTCATAAATTTCTTGAAACATTCTAATGCTTCGGATTTATGAGCAATCAAATAGACATAACCAAAGCGTGTATAATCATCTATAAATGTGATAAAATAAGATGCTCCATGCCTTGCCCTGACATTCATTGGACCACAGATATCTGAATGAATTAATTGTAATGGAAATTCTGCTCTAGTCCCTTTTCCAAATGGTTTTCTCGCAGTTTTTCCTGCCAAGCAATATTCACAGGTTGACAATTCTACCTTCTCAATATTTCCCAGAAAGCCTTCTTTGGCTAATCTGTTCATTCTTTGCTGGCCAATGTGGCCAAGTCTAGCATGCCACACAGTTACATCACTATCATCACTGACAGATGAAGTAACAAACGAAAAACCGGAATTGTGATTAAAACATTCAACATTTAATACAATAAAACCATCAGAAAATAACCAGAACCATAGTGTATTGTACCTAAGTACAAATCAACACCAAATTTATGGAAGTTCAAATTGAAACCTAAATTAACCAAAACCAACACAGAAACTAAATTCCGACGAATTTGTGGAGCAAACAATACATCATGTAGTAGTAAAGTTTTTCCACCATGCATGACTAACTTGCATGTTCCTATTCCTTTGACTTCAACCCGTGAGTTGTTGCCAACATATATCCACTTCACCCCAGGTGAAATTCGTCGAAATTCCACGAAGGCATCTCTATCCTTCGCTACATGGTCTGTGGCTCCTGAGTCTACAGTCCACAAAGGATTAGATTCAGTTAGAAAAATTGAACTTGAAACACATATTTCATTTAAATATGCACGAAAGGTATTCACCTTTTTTGGCTCAGTGCAGTCACGAGCAAAGTGACCTTTCTTACCACAGTTAAAACATTTAACCTTTGCCATGTTTTTCTTTTTGGTAGGACGTTTTCCTTTCCCATGTTGATTGGTTTTCTGTTTCTTTTCTCTGGCTTGGAAGAATTTTGTTTTTTTTCGAACTGGAACCCACCACCATGAAATTTTCTTTTCTTCTTAAAACCCCAAGTTTGCTAGTTTCAGTCATATACACTTCAGTATTTGACTTAGCAGCCGCAAGTCGGTCGCTTTCTAATTCAAGGTGACGTTTAGCATCATCAAAGGTTTTGATGCTCTCATTGTGGGTCAAATGCATCTTCATATGCTCCCAGCTATTTGGAAGAGAACGAATGACCGCTTGGACTTTCTGTTCATCGTAAGAACATGTCCAGCATCTGCCAGTTCAGTAATCATGTTTGACATTTGCCTCAAGTGTTTTGACATAGTGAACTCAGGGCGTTTCTTGTATGTGTCAAACTTGATTGTCAGTGACCTGAGTTTGGTTATTGATGTACTTCCAAACTTTTCAGCTAGTGTGGACCACATGTCCTTAGCCATATCATATTTCCTGAACTCTTTCATTAGGTCATTATCCATACTGCTCAGCAACGTAATGCGGGCAATGTAATTCTTTTTCTTCCAGGCCTCATAAGCCTCACGGTCTCGCCTGTGTTGGGCCGTAGTGCCCTGTTCAGGTTCATCCATGCTCATTTTCAAAGTTTCAAGAACCTCTTGTTCTTCTAGCACATATTGGATTTTCATGCTCCAAATTTCATAATTATCGCCATTCAATTTCTCACCCTTGTTGAGTTCAGCAATAATGTTCTTTGTTGCGGAAGCCATATTAAAAAACAAAGTTTCTACAGACATTCATGCACAATTGTTAATACTTTTGTCTTATTTTATCATGAAGAATTATGTTTTATAAGATTTTTCAATGGGGTTAGAGTCAAAAGTCCACTATGTGTCCAATCATCATCCAATCACCCAATGTAAAAATATTATCAACATAATCAATCATGTAAAATCATTTTCTAAAAATTACATAAATTCTTAGAACATCTTATTCATGCGACTATTGTACATGACAATCATTTATTTAATTACATAAATTAAATTCAACATGAAACATTCATATATATAAATACAATATTTACATGCCGTGAAGTAACAGATAATTACACACATAAATATACATAGTTTTATCATAGAAAAACTAATATCTACACTTGAAACTTTTCCGGTTTTAGTGTTCCAACGAATAAAAGTTTTGGATAAGAATCCTCAAATTCTTTCGGTAACTGGTAATTGATCTTGGACAAGAATGGGAAACCTATTGCAAATTTCGGATCCTTGCAACGTTTCCGAGACATCAAAGGAAAAATGGTATTATTTGCCTTAGATTGAGATACTCAATCGCTAACCTCTCAATGGCTATGTTGTATTGAACACGTAGTTCTACTGCCAAATATCAGTAAGCCTTTGTTTGCCATATTTTCGGGAGAGTATTTCGTAGGTATCTCAGTCTGTTCGGTTGTCCTATCCAATTACCCTCCCATATAGATTCTTGTAACATGTTATTAAAGGTGATTATATGCGAGATCATATCATCATCTTCTTTCATCCGATATTTATCCAATCCAGCAAATGTCTTTCAATATTTCACTGTGGGCGGATGTCATAACTCTTTTTGCAGTTCTTTGTCTGATCGCATGATTTTTCTGCAACAAATACAAAGAAAAATCAATATAATGAAACACAAAGTTACATTAACTAAAATAAACATCACAAAGATATTCATTTACATAAACACAAAGTTTATATGATAAAATGAATTTATCATGGCCGATTAATACAATATGCAAAAGGATTAGACATTTGACCATGACGGATCGGAATTACCAAAGAAAACCGATACAGACATGACCAACACGGGCCCAACAGTTATCCACGCGCCATCCATGCGCCACAGGAGTGGCCACGCGCCTGCACGCGCCTCCACGCGCCCACGGGCTCCCACTCTCCTTCACGCGCCGTCACGCGCCGGCCAGCCTCGGGTACCTTCACGCGCAGACGACATGTCGTCCGCTTGTTCCGTGAGTGTATGACATGTCGGTTGGATATAGTTCTGCTAGCCGACTTGTCGGTTTAAGGATTTCGGGCGACATGTCGTCCATCTCGGTCCTATTAGTACGACATGTCGTACATTAAATCAGACGACATTTCTTATGCGAAACAAAAAATCGTACGACATGTCGTACAACAAATCCGAACGACGTGTCGTCCCCTTCTCCAAATGACGGATGACATGTAGTACAGCTCTTCTGGGAGTATTTTTCTGGGTAAAAACAGATTCAACTAGCCAACTTCTAGGGTCCATATCGATCTCAATTTTAATCCAAATTAAGCAAATGATATACCAAATTGAAGATCTCATGACTTAGTTTTCAAAACATATTTGAACATGCGATTATCAATTTTCTTCAGAGAGTTATTATGGCCCAAAGTTGGAAGAAAATCATTTTTGTAAAAAAAAAAAACAGAAGCATTTTCTTAATTATTCATGCATGTTCATGCAATTTTTGTGTAATCTAACTAGAATACATGTATTTAAGCTTTGATACCAATGTTAGGAAACATAATCCCTAATATATTTACATGTTTGTCCTTTTAAGATCTAACCATACATGTATTACTAGTCCAAGATTTATTTACATGCTAATTGAAATAAATCTATATTAACCACAACACAATTGCATACCTTTTAATCTTGTAGAGACCTCTTAATCAAACTTGCTTAATTGCAATCAAGCAAATGGTCTTATTTATAGGAGGGAAATCAAGTCACTATTAGCTCACATGCATGGATTACTATTAATCACATTATTAGGATGCATAATGACTTTCTCTAACCCTTCCAAAAATGTTACCATCATGGGTGTACCATATGTTCCCCATTTAATATTTTACTAATTGTTGTCACTTAACAACTCTTGTTGTTACTTAATTATTTGATTAACAACTCTTGTTGTTTACTTAATGATAATATCATTACTAATTGTTGTTACTTAACAACACCAAATAATTAACTTAATAATTTCCAACATGAAATTATTACTAATTGTTGTTATTTAACAACACCAAATAATTAACAACAATTAATTTCCAACAGTATATGAACCGAGCCGGATCGTAAACTATTAGAATCCACCGGTTATTTTTCTATCCGAATAATTACCTTAAAAACTTAGTAAAATAAGTCTTTCTTTATTACAAATAAATTATAACATGTTAACATATAAATTAAAACTAGTCAATTTCGCCCAACATAAAGACCGGTGCCGGCTCGTCTGCGCATACTATTGATTTGTAAAATGTCACAAAACTGGTTTTTTCTTGGAATGAAATAGAGTATTAAAAGTTTAAAAGGAACCGAAGTAGAGGACTGAGACAAAATCCTAACAAAAAATGGGCATTAATGTCACTGACACTGAAGAGTGCAATATATATATATATATATATATATATATATATATATATATATATATATAAAATAAATAAGAAAGAGGGAAAAATCTGTCCACTACATAATATCCATATTTTTATTTTATTTTATTTTATTATTTTTTTTTTTAGAGATTTTATTGACTTTAACATTCTCTTTTGTTAATTTTTCAATCCATCGAGAATTCTTTCTCAACCAAAAATGATAAACTTACATAAATTTTTACATAAAATTTTCCATACTCTCTAACTGTAGGTACAGTGAGATATTCGGAAAACTTTCGAAAAAAAATTATGTAAGAATATCACTTCCCTTTCTCAACATGCATTGAAAGGATAGTCTCCATTTTCCAAATGAGCCATACCTATCCAAGAAAATAATAGCCCATTCCGTGACAGGATTGTGATTTATGAGCCTTGCTTGCTTGTCTTATTTAGTGCTCACCAAATTCTTAATCTTTTGTGATGGGATGTCTCTATTTTTTTTTTTTTAAATAAACAAAAAAAAAAAAAAAGCTTTTCTTTACAAAAATAGAGTTACAAAAATTTGACAGAATATATGAAAGACCTGTCCACTATTACAAGTTGTTTATAAATATTATTGTAGGTATTTTTAGCAGAGTGGAAAATAAATTTTTTGGGTAGTCAAAGAAATCCAAGACATGACAAGGATCATTAAGGGTGTTATATTTCAATTTACACTTAAAATTTGTAATCTTAAAGCTCATGATTTAGCCAAGACTTGTAATTCCCCTATTATTGGGTTTCGGAGGAATACTTATTTCTCTAGCTTTGTAACTTAGTTTTCCAAGTTATGAAGATCTGTTTTCTTCTTGTAAAAAAAAAAGCTTATATATTTAGGTACTATGTGATAGTGCAGTAAATAGAAGTTCAAATTGTGAAATAAAATTAATAGTATTTATTACATATGATTTTTAATTCTTAATTTTAAATGTAATAGTTGATATAATATTAGTTTTCCATCAAATAATTTTACAATAAAATATGACGGAGGTGGCTATCAAGGCATGTTGTATTTGAATCATGTGAAATTTAAACAAATATGAATATGACATATTTAATAATAGTTTCAAAATCTTTAAATACGAATATGACATGTTCTTGATATAACTAAAAATAGGCCACTTTTTATTACGTGAAATACATGTTGAAAATTTCATGAAGGTAATTAATAATATTATGACCACATGCAAATTGCAATGCTTGTGGTTGAAATGTCTTTGTGCTTCCAAAACTTTCTAACAAGAAGCATGTGAAACCACCAAGCGGTTAAATATTGTAATATATTATTATTATTATTAATTCAACGATATCTGTTTATCATAACATATACATATATTAAATTCAATGTACTGTGCATATACATTACACATAAAATCCATATCCTATACATCTCTAGTACGAAAAAAACAATATAATAATTCATCCATGGAAACTCATAATTAAAAATCAAATAAAAACTTTTATCAATTCCACACAACAAAAGCTTCTTCATTTTAACAAGGCATATGCTCCTATAATATATCCTCTCTCATATGTTATGGTGTTGTCCTGTTGAGCTCTAAAGGTCCTGCATGCTGACAAATCGAGAGATAAAAGCCTCCATGTAGATGTTTTGCAGATACTGGTATCTTGCACTGTATTTCAGGCCCAGTTGAAGAAAAATCAACACATTTGGAAAATATGTTATTATG
Source organism: Zanthoxylum bungeanum (assembly GCA_019454045.1). Lineage (NCBI taxonomy): Eukaryota > Viridiplantae > Streptophyta > Magnoliopsida > Sapindales > Rutaceae > Zanthoxylum > Zanthoxylum bungeanum. The sequence continues at coordinate 20,054 of SKCR01034243.1, read as the reverse complement.
GAATAACCAGCTTCAACATATGCTTTGCCCCTGATCGCGATATTATACCGCATATTAGCACACATATTGCTCAAATAATATAGTGACTATTAGTCAGATCTCATACCTACAAAGACTTATTATTTCTCTTATTAATAGCAAGACTAATATTTAACTTAAAGTAAACTATTAATTGTGAGAGAGATTTGATTATTTAATTAAAAGTAAATAAAGAGCAAACAATAATTTAGAGATAAATTTTATATGTGAAAAGAACTGGGGGTTGTAACTTCACCTAAGCACGCAAATAATGAATTCATGTATTTTTTCATTCAATTGGGTTGTTACGAGTTATTAACCAATAACACTAAATTATCTACAAGTCTCTTTCCATTGTCAGATAGAAAGATTCAACATAAACCAATTAACTATATGTTTATGTTAATTATTTTAAAATAAATTCATCAAGATCAGGCTCTAATAGTGGCTACGCATGCACTGCAGGTATATTTCTATGCTGAAAGGAAATCTAATCAAGAGAACTAGATTATGAGCTATTATTCCCACGAATAACCCAAATTTCCTCAGTCGAGTTCCTAAGGATTTACCAAGACTATTATATTATTTGCCAGACAAATAAAATATATATTCAATACAAAGAATAGTAAATAATAAATAATAAACCCAAGAGAATAAAAATATGCAAATTAATTAAATAACATATGCTTAAGATCCATTACAACTATAGAGTAATGATTTAACTACTCATGATATTCAATATAAAATATCATAATCATTATAGATACAAAACAAGAACTAATAAAAGATAAATTAGAGAGAAAAGGGAAGAAAGAACTATCGTTTGTAATCTTCGCCTTCAATCTCCAGTTTCAGTTAAAGTGCTGTAGACGCTGATTTTCACCGAGGCCTACAATTGAGATTTAGTAAGGAGGGGGCACTGGCGATCCCTGCAAACAAAGAGTGTAGAGTGAGCGGGAGTATTGCCCACCGGTGTGGTGGGTGACGGGGGCACTCCGACGCCCAAGTCAGTTAAGGGACTACAGAAAGTTATAATGGAGAGGGCAAGGTTAGATGCTACCTTGAACTCTGTAGGGTACCGTGAGGGTGGTATGAATGAGACGTTTTGAGAGCTGTGGAGAGAGTCCTGAGAGCTGTGGAGACTTCCTCCTTATATACCTATCTGTGAGGTGTGCACTTGATTATTCGTCTGTTGAGTCTTGGTAACGGTCGTCTTTATGAGGGGTATTCATTGTCTTTGCCCGTTGTAGGCTAGAACGGCTGGGTTATGAATGATGTTTATGAGCTTGGGCGTTACGTGGACTGGCACCTGGATGGTCCTCCGATTTCGAGTGTCGGTGCACGTTGGGCCTGGGCCTGCATATGTCTTGGGGTTTGGTTAGGGGGTGCCCGGGGTGCACTTAGCAGTTGGCTTGAGGTGAAATGTCGAAATTACCCCTAGACCAAATTTGGCCCATACAGTTTGTCCCCTACTCTCTAAGTCAAGAGTCCTTGGCTTGGAGAGTACTTGACGCATGTGTCGCTTGGGACGAAGCCATATTATGTAGGTGTACTCGAGCGTTGATGCTGCCTATTGACCAAACGAATGTCAAGTTTTCAACTTGACTCTACAAGAGCCACTGGGGAAGTGCCCAATCGATTGGACTAGATGAAGGTCAGTATATCAGTCATACGACATGTGCCTTCCATGTCTACAAGTTGACTCGAAATGAGTCTATGGGGGATGTCCCCGGTTGACTGGACTTGATGAGTCTAAGAGGATATGAGTCATACGACATGTGTAATCCATGTCTACAACTTGACTCGACATGAGTCAATGAGGGTTGTCCCCGGTCGTCTTGACTTGATGAGTCTAGGAGGATATGAGTCATACGACATGTGTAATCCATGTCTACAACTTGACTCGACATGAGTCAATGAGGGTTGTCCCCGGTCGTCTGGACTTGATGAGTCCAGGAAGATATAAGCCATACGACACGCAAAATCCGTGTCTATAATTTGACTCGACATGAGTCAATGGGGGGTGTCCCCGGTCGTCTGGACTTGATGAATCCAGGAAGATATAAGTTATACGACACGTGTGATCCGTGTCTACAACTTGACTCGACATGAGTCAATGGGGGATGTCCCCGGTCGACTGGACTTGATGAGCCCAGGAAAATATAAGTCATACGACACGTGTAATCCGTGTCTACAACTTGACTCGAGTTGAGTCAATGGGGGATGTCCCCGGTCGACTGGACTTGATGAGCCCAGGAAAATATAAGTCATACGACACGTGTAATCCGTGTCTACAACTTGACTCGAGTTGAGTCAATGGGGGATGTCCCCGGTCGTCTGGACTTGATGAGTCCAGGAAAATATAAGTCATACGACACGTGTAATCCGTGTCTACAACTTGACTCGAGTTGAGTCAATGGGGGGTGTCCCCAGTCGTCTGAACCAGATGAAGGTTCTGGATAGTCTTTACTATACTAGACCTGATGAAGGTTCATGAGAGTCTTCACTCTATATAGACCCGATAAATGTCCAAGAGTCTTTCTTTATCCTACAAGATTATATATGTAGTGTAAATGAGATATATGTCAATGAGGGTCTTCATTCCTCATTCTATAAGACCATATATGTCGTATGAGGCCCAAGCTCCAAGCAACAATATCCCCGAACAGTCCAGCCTAATTTGAGGGCCTCTCGTTTAATCCTGCCCAAATGGCCCAATTGTGAGCAAACGAACATATCCTCCCTCATAGGCAGTAATAACCCAAATCGAGTTTACACTTTGTTCTTCATCTTTAAAATGTTTGCACTGCCAGAGATACTTCAATGTGTAGTGTTAAATGGTGCTTTAGCCAAACATTTTTTGCATTATGTCGAATGTAGAATTCAACCAATATTGGGCACATGTGCTTGTTATGTCAAATGGAACTTCTACCAAGCACATTTCATGCTCCATGTCGAATGATCACAAGTGATATATTAATGCCATTGTTCGGTTTCTCCTTTGACTTTGTGTTATAGTCTCCCTAATTCAGATGCTATTCCTGAATTTTGGACTGTTCTCTTTCTCGACTTTGATTTGGATATTGGTGAGTTGATTTTCCTAGAGACGCGTTTCCCAGACATTGTGGGACACGACATATCACCTTGCTTTGGTTGCCCATCCTTGCAACCAACGATGCGAGACTCCTGCTCCATTTTTGTTTAGCCTGCCTGGTGGGTCTACTTTGTCGAGTGGCCATGATTCTTTTTTTTTTAAAAGGAAGCCCATGAAGCGAGCCCAAAGCAAAAGAGAAAAGATAAGGTGGAACCAAAGCCCACGCTGCATGCGTGAATAAAGGATACAAGAGGCCTACAGCCCCTTTATGCAAAATGTCGTCCCCGGGAAGCTACCTTTCATGTGAGCAAACAAAGCCTACTTGACTTCAAAGGTTCTGGTCTCACAAAAGACTCTGACTTTGCGACAATCGTGCCAGTTGAAAAAGCTGGTAGTAGAGTTTCTTTTAGGACACCTGAATCTTCATTCCCTTCAGCTGCATGCACTTCACCATCGACTCCTAGCATATTCTTCTTTGGGGCACCTGCTAATGGTTCACCTTTAAACAATTTCCTGAACTACTTAAGAGGATATCGAACCACTATGTTTGATAGGCAATGGCGTGTTTCTTTGCTTTGTTGGGACGAGCGCAAGTTCCTGATCTGATTCTTCAGTTGCTGGATCACTCTCACTCTATTCTACACCTTTAAAAACTGGATGGATAAAAGCATTTTGGAGGAAGCTTTTCAAGTTCAGGTTCGGTTCCCTTGCTCGTTCCAATGTGTCTTTCATCATCGCATCCTGTAATGGATATTTGACAAATGCAGGTTCGTAGTCCTCTTTGCAGAATCGGTGGAACCATATTGTCAATATAGGAAGTGTGATGAGCAATGGAGTTGACTGAGCAGCTGCTTTTGTGCTTAATAATCCCATTAGTAGCAGCTGCGAGACAACTAGTGCTGTAATAATGCGACCATGGACATCAGGCCAAAATGCTGCAGCACTCTCATACTCTTGATTGTAAACATTTATAATCTGATGACGGTAGACAACAAAAGCCAGAGAGAAGAATACTATTATGAAAGGGAGGAGGAAGGGTGTCACAACAGCATAAACAAGGCCAAGTAAGAAATAAAGTTGAATTTACGGTTCTCCAGTGTTAAAACCAATGGTTCCGGGATCCATTGCCTCTTCCCTATCCTTTTCAGTCTTCACCAAGAAGAAATTTTTCAAGTGATAGATTATCAAAGGTTTCAACCTCAGAATCTCCCCAGCGACACCAGCCCACCCATCAACCATGATGTAGGTTATGAAGAAAGTCACTTTCATTGGAATGGAGGTACCGATTGTCTTTGGTATGTCATTTGCTGATTGGTGCTTCATCTGCATTCGCTGGTACAGAAGGTAGTACTTCCAGTAGTACATTCGCAACTACAGACACATGATGCAGCATTTTTGGTGGTACATCTTCGACAGTTGCAGATACTGGAAGTAGCATTTTTGGATTCGGTGCTGGCCTGCTGGGGCTTCTACCATAGTTGCACCCAGCCAGGGTGTGGCTTCTAATTCTTTTGCTGCTGGTAATGCTGAGGCCTCCATCAATGCGACTAGTGTTACGACTACAACAACTTCACCATCCTGGGTTCCAATCCCCAAGACGTGGTCTACGAACTCTACCATTGCCGAGGCGACCTCTCCTTGAGTCGAGGAATAGACTGTTGTGTTTAAGAAATGTGGGTCGTCTGTTGGGTATGAGTCGGATGTTATGAGCCGTCGAGGTGCCGTGTTGCAAGGCCTGGTGACGGATGGCGGGTTCTACAAAGTTGGTGGGGACACCTTGGGATATCGCCGGTACGACACCCCATCCACCTTAAGTCTCTCTTGCTCTTCCACCTCAAAGAATCCATCGAGTGAAGCACTCTCCATTTCAATCTTGAACAGCCGTAACTCTGCTCTAAAATCTTTCGAAAATTGGTCTTTGGGCATCCCACTAGATGTCAACTTCACCATAGATCATTCTCCTAATGGAGGCACTCAAGAACAACATCCCCTCTGACTCGACAATAGATATCTAGTTTGACCAGAGCACATTCATCATGTATGTTGGCTGGGGTATGCTCATTTCTGGAGGCATGGCTAGCTTATCTTCAGCAGGCTTCTCTCATGGGTTGGTCGAATGGGCTAGCTGGGAAAGTAGGGGCATGGGCGAGTGGTCTAACTGACAGGCTCAGGATCCCAAGTTGTATATTCACGTGGGCATCTTTTCTTCCGTTGGCATGTGGGGCCTGACTTGTTACTTGGTTAACTTCAAAAACCTTTAATGTTGTCCTCTATGTCTTCGGTAGAATGAATAATGGGGGAAGAATCATGTGGAGCGTGAGCTTGTGTGCGTGAGTTGCGTAGCGTCTTCATGGGCTTATCTTTGCAGCATACGTAAGGTGTTTTGGCGAGTGGGCTATTCATTTCTTGTAGTACGTTTGTCGATTCGAATGTGGAGATACCAATCTGCGTCTTATATGCCTGATGCCATGATGGCTTATTATATCCCCCTACCCGGCCACCTTTTCTTTCACTCCACCATATCAAACGAAGGTATATGGGAGTCTATAATTGACTGGGTCTTTCATGTCTTATGAATGAGAGAATAATCTTTCAATGTAGTCTGGAGATGATGGTAGTCTTTTGGTGTCGTATGGTGGAGTTGACCATCCACCCATGTCGTCTGAAAGATAACAATCCCTCCGAACAATATGGGGTAAACGACATTCTATCAACGTCGTCTGTGGAATATGATGGTCCTCTGTAGTTCAGAGTTGTTGGTAATCATTCATACTATCCGTGGTGAATATGAAAATCTTCACATGTAGTGAGAGGTAGATGATGGTCCCTCTATGTAGTCTGGAAGAGACAATCATTTTCCACATTGTCGGGAAGAGATAACAGCCTTCATATATACTTTAGAGTTGAAAAGATTCCATCCGCGTCGTTTGGAGAAGATGACAGTTCTTCCATGTGGTCTGGAGTTGATGGCAATCTTCTTACATAGTCTGAAGGAAATGAGATTTTATCTAAGCCATTTGGAGTGGATGGTAAAGTAGTCTCGAATAGATGCCAATTATAGAGAATACTTCTTGGTTGATTGGTTAAGCTGGGGAATACGGGGGTATTCCCATGTCGACTGGAGGAGGTGTGCTCCAGAACCACTGTTTCGAACTCTTGTATTTCCTTTCACATGGAGAAGGTGATCAGTCAGCTGGGGAATCATGGTGGCTTTTCTGGTAATTAAGTGAAAGGTCATCTAATGGTGGATTTTGCTTGTCGAATGCTCATAAGAGAGATCGAATCAGATGATAGAATTGTTGGGGTGACCCGTAGCCTCGGGCCTTTTGGAGGTTGAAGAGATGTGCTCCGATGTTTGTAATTACTGATAATCATGAGATCTGGTGCTTACTCGTTGCGTGACGCCGAACAGGTAGGAGTGTTTGGAAAGATCGTAGACAGAGAGATCTTTACATGCTATGAATCGCTAGGGCCCCACGGTGGGCGCCAAATTGTAGACGCTGATTTTCACCGAGGCCTACAATTGAGATTTAATAAGGAGGGGGCTCTGGCGATCCTGCAAACAAAGAGTGTAGAGTGAGCGAGAGTACTGTCCACCGGTGTGGTGGGTGCCGGGGGCACTCCGACGCCCAAGTCAGTTAAGGGACTGAAGAAAGTTATAATGGAGAGGGCAGGGTTAGATGCTACCTTGAACTCTGTAGGGTACCGTGAGGGTGGTATGAACGAGAAGTTTTGAGAGTTGTGGAGAGAGTGGTATTGAGCCATCAGAGTCCCCCTTTTCCCTAGACCTTCTTTGTTTATATACATGCTCTTAAGGGAGCATGTGCATTTACTGCTCTTGATTATTTGTCCGTTGGGAGTCAGTTTCCGATCGACTTCATGAGGGGCATTTAGTGTATTTGCCCGTTGTAGGCTGACAACTGTTGAGTTTCTGAATGATGTTTATTAACTTAGGCGTTACGTGGGCCGACCTCTGGATGGTCCTTTGGTTACGAGTGTTGGTGTTCATCGGGCCTGGGCCGACATTATGTCTTTAGGTTTGATTAGGAGGCTTCAGGGGTGCATTTAGCAGTGGGTCTGAAGCGAAAGACCGAAATTACCCTTGGGCCAATTTTGGCCCGTACATATTTAAGTCGAGATGATTGAATTAAGTAAAAGATAGAGGAGTACTGATATATATAATTTCACTTGATTTTTATTTATAAATTGAATAATTCTTCAAAAATATATGAGAGCATCTCAAAATAACATATTTGATATCCTATTCCTATATTAATATATCATATCTTACTTCATTATTTAATATAATCAATTGTAATATATAAACCGAATCTAATTATCAAACCAAACTGAAATTTTACAATAAACCAAATGGTTACAAACTCTCTAACCAAACCCTATTTTTAAGTGCCTCAAATTGTCAAAGCTTGCATCCTAATGGGCAGAAATGACCCAATTCTTGGTGGATAAATCTGTCACTTAGAAGGCTAACACATTCTTTTTCCTCTCTTTTTAACAAAGGCCCATAATTCTATTGAACAACTCTTTTTAAGCCTAATTACCCCCACTTTAGAAGCCTACCGTAGGAAAAAATAATGGTTTTGTTAGAGATTTCAGAGTACTTTAAATTAAAAATCATCCTCCATTAAGTGACTTGGTTCCCTTTACAGAACTCCATAAAAAATATTGAGTAGCATTTCTCCATTTTCATTTGTCTTGCATCCACCTAAATTTTGTCACCATCCATAACACACTTCTTGTATTAGTCGAGATGAAAGTGTGAGAAAATAATCTGAACCACTTAGGATCAGCAAGAAATACTTCTTTTTATATCGACTCTGTGAGTTTGCCTTTGTTCTTGTTATTTTTGATGTTATATATATTATGCATATTATGAGAGGTAAGGCTTTTTTTTTCCTTTTTATTTTTATACTGATAAATTAACTTTTCCTCATGCCGTAAAGGTTTGCTTTAAAGATTCATTGCTTACATGATTTATATAATTTAGGTCTATCATTGGTCTCACTTATCTCTCAAATGTTGATAGAGTGTTTGAGTAATTATTTGATACCCGACTATATGATGACATAGTACTACCAACCAATAATTATATAATATGTAAAATTGTGTTAGACAAAACCAGTGGCGGAGCAAATTCAACACATGAGGGGCTAAGTTAAAAATTTATACAATTTAAAAAAGTTCAAAGGAAAAAACAAGTACCAAATTGGAACTTGATTGATATGTTTTCATTCAGTGTATTCACAGTTGTCCTCAATTAGCTAGCTTTCATATGTTGAAAACGTGATGATTACCTTATTATCAATACTACAAAAAATATCAATGTTCTTTGTATACAACTAGACTATCATTCAACCATTGATCTCCCATCCGATTTCGCAATTGATTTTTTTTATAAAATACATAGTTGAAAATGGCATTTCTTGTAGTTGTGGTAACAGGTAAAATCAATATTAATGTCATATATATATATATATATATATATATATATATATATATATATATATATATATATATATATACTAGTTTTTGCCCGTGCCTACGGCACGGTGTTACAGTATTTGGCCCGTGCCTATGGCACGGTGTTACAGAATTAAATGATTTTATTTTTAATTAAATGATGCCCGTGCCTACGGCACGGTGTTACAGTATTTGGCCCGTGCCTACGGCACGGTGTGTTACAGAATTAAATGATTTTATTTTAACTTTCTATTTTTTAATTTGAAAATTTGAAAATTTTGACCCTTTCCATCAATCAATTCACTCTCTTTCCTCCAATTACCAATGAAATGATCTGAGCCGTTAATTAAGCCACATAAAGAGAGCCGTTGGATGCACTCTCTTTCCTCCAACACCATTCTCCTTTATTAAATAGATAGATAGATAGATATATATATATATATATATATATATATATATTTATATATATATATATATTTTAATTTTTAATTTAAACCATTATTCTTGATTCTTGCTAGCTCACCAATCCCTTTCAATCTTGAAAAATTATTATCATAACCCACGTCCATAATATAAACTTCAAGCTGAATTTTAAGTGTCATGTGATTCATTGGAAAAAAAAATCATTTGGATAAGATGTAGCAAGACGCAGACACGCAGTAGTTTATGTTTATCAAAAGCTGCAAATGAGTCATTTGGGCATAGACATGTTAAATAAATAAGCAACTCAGTGTTCGTCTCATCGAAACGATTGTTTAGTTTTTGAAGTTACATGTCTAAAATTACATAAAACAGCTCAACACGAAAGCGATGTGTATTTGTGATCTTTTGATCATTGTGTTGTGATCGTCCATGAGTGTATCATCATATTTGGAACATCAATATCATTATTCCCACAATAAGAAGAAACTTCACCAAGTAAAGAGTTCCATCCATTCTCTTTTATTTTTTACAAGTTTCGCCTATGCACTTCAATTAATTGCATGGCATTCACAATGTCTTGATCTTTTTTTTTAATGCTTGTGATAACTCATGTGCAAATTCAAGTATAACTCATGTGCAAATTCAAGTATAATTGTCATCAAAAATAAGCTAAATATAAACTCAAATGATTGCATGAACTTCAGTAACATTGTAGCTTGGAATCTTTGTTTAGAATTTCCCTTATTCTATTAATTATGCTTAATAACGTACCATAATGTGAGCTTCAACATGTATCAGTAGGACACTTCAAAGTAATTTCTTGAATTAAACTTTATCCACTTGAAATTTCATAGCTTCAATGATTACATGAGCATGTTTTTCTTGAAGAGTATTACGACGTTTCGCTGAAGCTCCGACAACATTAACTAACATATTAATTAAATTGAAGAGAGAAATAACTTCTTTATTTTTCTTTGCCACATAAATAAGAACCAATTGAAGCGATGGGCAAAACAATGAATAAAATTAAGCTCATTTATTAACCTTTAAAATGTGTGCTTTAAGACCATTGAACTCACCTCACACATTACTAACTTCATCATACATTTGGTCACGCAACCTAAACATACTCAATCCATGCCTAGAAAATAGCTTATCAATTTCCTTTTTTTTTGTGAAAGAGTTATAGTACCAGTAACATGTTCAATACCGATAAAATGTTCAATCACACAGTCATTTTTATCCATATAACGCAAAACGACAGCCATTTACTCATTTAGTAGTTTCAAATGAAGCACAACTTACAATGTCTTTCTGAATCTCATTCAAGCTATAAATTAACGCAAATGTCAAAACCTAATAATGAGCATAAATGAGGAGTGGAAATAGGGTGTCGTACAAATTGATGGAGAATAATCTGCAGATATGAGATGTTATTTTATTTAGTTTCTGAAAGGCATCACCCTACTTTGCTTTGTGATGTTGTTTTGACCTTTGACTTGTGTTGTTGTGTTTCTTTTCTTAACAAATTTCAGAATTTAGGGATAAATGGGAACAAAAAAAAGGATTTAATATATAAAAAAATTAATTTTGAAAAAAATTGAGCCCAACAGGGGATACTTCTGAACAAAACTATCATTTATTTAATTAATTTTTATTATTTTAGCACACATGACTACTACTATTGGGTTGATATATGGGTGATGTAATATCACCATTACATAATCTAATATTTTTTCTCCCCGTGCTTAACACAAGATCCTAAATAAATTTGATATTATTAGGTGTAGACAGATTTTTCTTTTCTTTTACTTATTCTTCTTCTTTAAATATTTTAATCATCTCTCGACATTTTATGATTGTTTAGTTTTTTTTAATCATAAATGAATGTTTTTATTGATTTTTGGAGGATATTAAGATATGAGTTTTGATTTTTTTTCATTAACCCGAAATTTCAATTTTCTCCTTCTTGATTAATTTTCTATTAATCCCCGCATATTTTCAATTATTCGCAACTCGCTCAAATCGTTGTCGATTTTCGATAAAACTGTTGTGGTGTTCAATAAATAATTATAAGGATAACCCAAAGCGAAAAAATTTAGCTGTATAATTATTTCAAACTACTACTCTTTAAACCCATCATCTAAGCAATGACTTTCTTTCTTTCTTTCTTTTTTTTCTTTTTTTTTCTTTTCTTATTTTCTATATTTCTTTGATATTTTTTTCCTTCCGATTATATTCTAAATTCCAATTTAGAACCCCATACATTTAGAAATTGATAAAGTATAGTTAATTTAATTCTCCCCTCTCTCTCTGTCTCTCTCTTTTTTTGCAGTAATTACCTTCCTGCAATATCAAAATCCTAAAAGCAAGATGGAGAAGAATGATATATAACAAAATGAAAAACAATAAATAAAGATCATAATAATTAAGCAGACACATTTAAATTATATATAGTATTTGAAATAGATAACAGAAATGCTACAACCTGTAACACTTCCGGTGTAATTATACTGAGTCCTATATTTAAGCTGCTATTAGATATTGTTGCATCATTCAACTTATTTAATAAGCATGTATTATATTATACATGACGACAGCAGCAGCAGTGGTAGTAATAGTAATAATAATAGTAATAGTATCGGTATCGGTATCAGTATCAGTATCAGTATCAATAGTAGCGTCGATATATCTTCATGGGCAAGGAACATTAGAATCGAGGCTAAAGCTAAGAGTCATAGGGCGTGGCAGTGATATCTGAGATAGGAGAGAGGAAAGGCTGCTAGCTAACACACTTGGGCTGGTGCCCAGAGTCGAAGCGATGGAAGCAAGCATTTGGCGAAAGCATACACATGTTTTACTGGGTCCAATGATTCTGCTGGCAACGGCAGTCCATGTAATGGCATTGGTACACGGTGGCGGCACCACGGGGACAGCCGGAATCCCTCTGACTTGGAGGATGAAGACGACACAGTTCGTTAGATCTGCTGCTGATGGCATTAACTGACAGTTGGAGTTAGTTGGTGCTGTTGCTGGTGCTGCTGATTGAGAGGTGGTCTTGGAGACCAATCCCAGTAGCACGATGAGGAGGAGCAATGCTGTGCACTTGACATTGATAGTGATCATCTTTGGTTTGGTTTGGTTTGGTTTGGTTTGTTAGCTTAACTTGATTGTTCTGGTTTTTTTTTTTTTTTTTTTTTTTTGGTTTGGTGCATGGATTAGGTGTAATCGGATGGCTTTTTATAGACAAACGCGGGGGATTATTTAGTAATTGCCTTTCAAATAGAGCTTTTAATATATAATATATTTTTTAAAAAGGTAAAAATTGTTGTTTGATTGTGAATTGTAGCTTTTAATTTAAATAGTATGGGCCCGCACTTTACATTCAACAATTGAGTTAAAGTTTTAGGTTTTTTTTTTTTTTTTTAATAATTTTCTTAATTTCATACTATAATTTTTTGTTTTACGTGACAAATTATTTGAGAAAAAAATAGAAATAAGGTCTATAATTTTTCCTTCGTGACTACATTACGTGGTTTTTTTTTCACAATGTTTTTATTTTGTTTGAATTCATTATATAAAATTACTTTTTTGCATGTCATTTCCTCGTATTAAGTCATTGTTTAGATTATTATTGCCCTTTTTGTGGGTTTTAATTTTAATTTTTTTTTTTGTATATATATAAATCTTTCTCCTACTGGCTACTGCCATTAACTAAAGACTGATTTCTTTCTTCCTTTTTTAAAAAATTCTTTCTTATTTTTTCTCCTTCTTTTTGAATAAATCAATATATGCATGAAGAATAGATCATGTAATAGAGAGAGACTGATATAATATATAAAGAAATAAATACCTTAAATGATATTATGATTGTATTTATCTACTAATTTATTTTTTGTTAATGTAATTCCTTCGTAATAATAATATATCTTATTTTTAGTTAATTTAAATCTAAATGAACTCCTAAATAATATATGTTCTGATTTACTTAATATGAATAAAGTTTAAAATAATAAATACGATTTAAATCAAATTAAAAATAAAATAAGATTTCAAGTAGAGGCTAACATAAAGATTTTAAAAGGAAAAAATGACAATAAGGAAAAATATTATTTGGGATGCTATTAAGAAGCTAATATAAAATATTTAAAATAAAACAAATAATGATTAGGGAAAATCATCCGTTATTGTATTAAAACGGTCATTAATGAAATAAGTAAACTGCTAACTTTAAAAGGAACATGTTAAGCTCTATAAATTCTGGATTGCAAATAAACAAAATTAAACAAATTATAGTAATTAATTCAGGAAAAATTATAGTCGACTTACAAATCAAAATTAAATCTGCCTTCAAAATCAAAGTTCATAGTACAATTATCACCAAAATCATACATCTTGCAAAAAAAAAAAAAAATAATAAAGGAGAGTAGGTAATATAAAGAAAATTGATTTTTTTTTCTTAATCAACTCAATCGAACAACCATCTCGAATTGCCATGTTCTTATTTTCGTTCGAGTTTACTATCTTCCTTCAATTCGGCTTCTAATTAATGAAATTTATGATTTCTTATAATTATAATAATTTTCTTTTTATATTACTATTGTTTTCTTATGTTAACTGTATAATAATTTCGGTAATTAAAACTTATTTATGATAGTTATCTTTTCAAACAGTAATTGTGTGAGATTCAAATAATAGAACAATTGCACATAACAATCAATATTCGAAGAAATATGAAACACAAAGTAATATAGTTTTTGAAAGCTCAGATCTAACTTTCTTAGTAGCAGGCATGGCACCGAAATTCTTTAACTATGGCTAAAGTTTTTTTTTTTTTTAGAAACGTTAGAAATTTTATTGTTAAATCACCCAACTCGGACTTAAGTAGAGTAAGTAAAATCTCTCGTTGCTCTAGATTCTTATAAGAAATATATCATATGAACTCGAACTCTTGACCTAACAACCAAATGCTGAGTTTTTTTACCACCAAACCACACCTTTTGGAGGTTAAATAAAGATACAGTTGCCTATATGATAAAAAATAAATTGAATATGCTAAAGCAAATTAAGCAATAGTTAAAGTTTACATATTTTTGTGTGTGCATATATATCACTTGAATCAACTTCTTAAAATTACCAAATTCGTTTTTCACACAATTGATATCAACAATCAGTAAAATTAAAAGCTCGTATAGCGAAAGCTGTGTAAGGGACAATCAGTTACTGAAAAGGTTAAAACCGAATCAAACTGAACCGATCATTTTTAATAGTTGGGTTCGGTCTTGATTCAATTCGGTTCGAAAATTGAATCGAACTAGTTTTCAGAAGAATTAATCCCTAAATCGATAGATTCGGAAAGTTCGGTTCACGATTTTACAAATCGATTGGTTCAAAGGTCGGGTTTATAATTTAAATTGAACCGAACCAAACTGATCAAATTAACTGAAATATAAACTAAAAAAACCGAACCGAACCGATTCAGTTCGGTTCGATTCGATTTGATTAATTACATACCCCTAGCAAAAACGGTGGAAGTAGCAGAAAAGTGGTCACTGAAATGGAGAGAAAGAAAGTACCCAACCAATAAATTTAAAGAATAAATAAATTACTCAAACAAACATTAAACATATAACGAATATAAATGTTAAAGAATCATAGAAATTGAAAGAAGAGTACCCGAGAGGCTAGTAATGAAAAACCACAATTTTCATGGCATAGTTGAATATGATTTAGGCCATGTACTTGCTGCTGATTGAGTGAGCCCAAAACAAAAAATAAAATAAAATAAAATAAAATAAAAAAGTAAGGTTTCTTTATATTTGAAATATTATGAATGAATCTCCTAGACTCAATATTTTAATTTATTATTGTATTCTAATTTAAAAATTATTCATCACTTCAATCAATTCAGCATTTTTATTTTATTAGTTGAATTATTATTTTATTTTACGAAATTTATTCTTTGTATATCGACCCCAGATTTACCTGGTTATTTTATTATTTCGACACTCGTATATTTGAGAATAAAAAACCACTTTAATCGTATAGGTTAATGATTCCTAAGGAATTCATGGTAATAAGTATTGGGTTAATGGTTTTTTTTGAATTCGTATTCGGCCAAAAGTCTTGTTGAAATTGAAAAATCAGCCGTTAATATGGTTTATGCCATACAGAATTCATAATCTATTAAGTTTATGTGTTACGCGTATACGGGAGTTAGGGATCTAATGTTTCATTATGAATATGATTTATTCTAATTATAATATGTTTATAATTTTAATAAGTGAATTCTAATCTTTTGATTATGAATAAGTTAAATCAATTTATTATTTTTTATTAGGGATAATAAAATAGTTTAATTTAATATTTAATTAACATTATTAAATCCAATGATCACCTTCGTTGTGGCTATAAATTAGAGGAATCATTGTTGGTGAAATTATGATAATAAATTATATAAATTTATATACGTATTTAATTAAGAATATGATATATACATATTTGATTAAGAATATGATATATCATTTTATTAGTTTTTTATTAGGAATATGATAACTTAATTTAATATTTAATTAAATTTATTTTATTTTATTTTATTTTTCTTATTTCAAAATTGAGTTGCCTACGTGACGCATTGAGAAAGTTTAAAAATATTTAACTTTTATATGATAACTTAATTTAATATTTAATTAAACTTATTTTATTTTATTTTTTATTATTTTAAAATTAAGTTGCCTACGTGGTGCATTGAAAGAGCTTAAAAATGTTTAACTTTTATAAGTTAACTTAATTTAATATTTAATATTTAATTAAATTTATTTTATTTTATTTTTTATTATTTCAAAATTGAGTTGCCTACGTGGTGTATTGAGATAGATTAAAAATATTTAACTTATATATATAGAGAGATAAAAATTATTTTGGTTTATCAATATTTTAAGTAACGTTATGAACATATATAAGGAAATAATTTATGTAATAAAACAATAATATTCTAGATAGTTTAACTTTTTTACATCCTTTATTATCAAAAATTTAAAATTTGATCTTCTCTCGTAAGAAATAAAATAGCCTTTTTTAGGTTTTAAAAATTTTCTACTTAAGTTACAACCAAACAACATAAAAGAAAACCAAAAAGAATTTCAAAAACAGTATTGGTAAAGAGTGCTGTTGAAAACAAAAAAAAAAACAAAAACAAAAACAAAAAAAAACAAAAAAAAAAACAAAAACAAAAAAGAAAAGAAAAAAGAGTGTCATTTGAAGGCTAAAATAATATCTCACTCCTTACATTTAAGATGAGATCTGGATTTTTTGACATATTGGAGATGTTTTGAGATTTTTTTTAATATAACTATCACATAAAACTTGTATTATGATAATTTTTAATAGAAAAATTTTTAATTGTTTGGTTGTCAATGAAATATTTTATTAAAATTATTTATTACTTTAATAGATAAGTTTTATAAAATTATGTTATGAAGAAATAATATTTTGAAATAAAATAAAAATATTTTAAATAATTTAACTATTTCGCAAAGTTTTACAACATTTACTCTTAAAAATCCAAATTTAGTTTTTTTACTAGTTGAGTCAAATAATTTTTAAAATTCTAAAAACAAATATTCTACTATAAATGTAACCAAATAAAATTAAAATACTTTAAAGTGGCTAGCTACCTAGGCCCCACTCATTTTAATGGAATAAATAAAGGGAGAATGCACTTTTCCCCTTAATGTTTATACTAATATACACTTACCCCTATTATTTTCATAATACCACAACACCCCTCAATGGGATCAAAAAAATTATCCTAAATCTCAGTCCTGTTATTTATTCAAAATAAAAAATCATCATGAATTTTAATAAAATTTATAATTTAGATGATTTTACAGTACATGATCCCGTTAGTATATGAGATTTTTTGTTATTCTTACCTCTCATATACTTCCTATAAATTTTGAGTTGTAATATTTTAAATGATTTTAGGAAAAAAATTGTCTCAATTTATGGATATATTAATAAATCATATTAGATTTTGAAATAATTTTATATAAGAATACTATATTTTATAATTTTATTCTTTTATGGTTAATTATTTTAATGAATTAAAAGTTATGTGACAATATTAATAGTTTCATAATAAGGGTGAATATGTCAAAACATGAAATAATCTTTTGACTTTTGACTTTATGGGGTACTGGGTATTATAAAAACAATATAAGATAAATGGCTATTGATATAAACATTATGGGGAAATGACATTCTCCCATAAATAAATAGATGTTTGACAAATAAATAATCCTTTTAGTATAATTAATGAAGTAGGCCATTTTTTTTTATATAAAAAGGTGGCTAGCTAGCTACCACACTTAATTAATTTAATGAAATAACTTCGAAAATTTGATAATCTTGATTTTGCTTGGCTTCAAAAAATCATATAGCTATGCTACTAAATGTAAATGCGTGGGATTTAGCTAATTAGTAGAAAGAATTTTTAGGTAAATGGTATAAAATATTTTATATTATTAAAAAGTTACATTTATTTTTCAACAATAAAGATCAAACATTAAAAGTATAACTTTAATGTTTCAACTATTCATTAATTTATTTCCTTTATTAGCATTAAAACTTACTTTTTTTTTATTTACCCTAAGTTGGCTCTTTAACCTAATTATAGCATTTACTAGCTAGCATTTCAACCCCCCAAAAAAAATAAATTAATAATAAAAAATCAACCTAGTTCTATGACATGTGACTAAATATATTGCCAAATATAGTTTCTATAATAAGCAGTGAAACCTGCATCTAAATAATAAGTATTAAGGTCTTGAAGAACGTGGTTTGGTGGTGTATGATTCATAATCTCACCTTAAGGTTACGTGTTTGAATTCAAAGTGTGCGTTTCTTGTAAGAATATAGGACAACCGGGGGTTTTACATGCTCTGCTTAAATCCGGAATGGTGAATTTGATGGTGGGATTTCCAACGATTTAAGAAAAAAAAAAAAGTATTAAGGAATGAAGCACGTGTAAATTATAAAAACAAAACTTCTTTAAAAAGGACCATCACAATGGGCTAACAATAAAACTAAGATTGATGGTGATGGAGATAGGTGGTGGTGTAATTATTGATAGTGATACGTGAGAGAGAAGATGAGAGAAAAAAAATTACTTTTAGTTATTTTTTATTTTTTGAATAAGAGTAATTTTTGGAAATAAACATGGTTTATTAAAAAATAGAGATCAATGAGATAAATTGAAAGGATCAAAAATCATTACTCCCCAACAATAATTCAATTAATAATATAATTTTCCTTCATTGGATTGGGCCGGCCTTACAATATTTTGTGTGAAATACAAGTTTAAAGTTTGAACTTCCCTCGCTTAGATTATGATAGAATTACATTGATATCCATCTTTATGTTTCATTTTTTTAATAAAAGAGGTAATATATTAATCAGAAAAAAAATACACCCTCAAAGGAAATAAGATATTTGGGAAGGAAAATATTCCACCCAAACCATATGATTGCGAAAGGCAAAATGAGTTAAATTATTTGCCACTTTGTTGTAATCCCTCGAGATATGATAAATCTGAAAATCATGTTTTAGTATAATAAGTTATTCGTACCTCACTAATAATCCAAAAAAAAACTATGTTCGGAAACTTGATTAGCCCAAAATCAATTGAACAACTCCTAATGAATCCAACTTAACCATTAACAGAGATAAACTAATCTCATTGGTAAGCCGTAAACCAAAGCGTAAGGCCTTCCCCTCGATAATATCAACATTATCAGAAAAACTTCCAGAATCAAAGCCCATAACCATCACTTGACCCTCATGATTATCAAAAATTATATTATGTGCCGGGTGTATATGACATATCTCTCACAACAGCGCGACACATTATATACCACCTCCATAATTATATACAACTCGTTATCCTTACTAAGCCGAATTTACAGTGAACATAACCATCCTTTTGTTAATTAAAAGTATATGAACTTCATATATTTGTTATTATTATTTTTTAATTATTTAAGTTTATAACATATTGTTAATTAAAGTAATTTCCAACTCATGTGTGAGTGAGATTTCAACTTCCAAGCAGGACTTTATTTCAATTTAAGAGATTTTCTGATTTTCCATGAATTACTACATGGTTAATTTCTTGTTAACAAAATAAATGGAAAATCGAAATTTGGTTGATAACTGAAAAAATAGCATCACTTTCTTTTTCAAAACCATCTTATTAGTTCAAATTATATCACTAGCTCTTCTGTAATTAAGAATATTAAATTGATTGATTGTTATAGAATAATAATTTATATGTAATTATTTTTTAATCGTGTCATATTATTAAGCCATACGTAGAAGAAGATTGTGAAAAATTTAAACATCCTTCCATAATTGAATGGTTACAATCACTTATTTCACAGTTACTCCTCCTGCATATAGACATTTAACCATGGGGACTAAAAGGGAATTTACAGTTACTCCTCCTGTTCATTATTTCACAGAGCTCTTGCAAACAAATTCCTTCTGCTTGTGTTTCTTTTCAGGATAAAAAATCATCATCTTGTAAAATTTGTGTTCCCTTGTTAGCTCCATTCATTATTCACTTTTTGACTATGTTTACAGATATACAAATTTAAATAATTAGTCGGACCGATTTAGATAATTATTCCAAAAACAGTTAAAAAATTTAACATTAGATGGTAAAATTACGTATTGTTCAAAATATCATTTTTAAGTATCTGGTTAATGATATAAAAAACTAAAATATATTATCATGATTTCTTTTAAAACTAACGTTTGCAAAAGATAAAATTTTAAATGCTTACTCATTAAAAAAAAATACACCATAATCATTTTATTAACATATGATATAATTACTTATTAAATTTTACATATTTATAAAATAAATAATTCATATTATTTTTATTTACTAAACGATATTTAGTATTTAACTATCACACTTTTATATATCATCGTTTATTAACCATATATGTATTTGTCATATTTTTTCATTGCATAC